>VZRF01001587.1:186832-257872 GCA_013396875.1 Vireo altiloquus
TGTTGAGATGACCAGGGGGCTGTTGAGATGACCATGGGGGGTGTTGAAATGACCAGGAGAGTGTTGAGCTGACCAGGGGACTATTGACATGACCAGGAGGGTGTTGAGCTGACCAGGAGGGTGTTGAGATGACATGGGGGCTGTTGAGATGACCAGGAGGGTGTTGAGCTGACCAGGGGTGTTGAGATGACCAAGGGGCTGTTGAGATAGCAGAAGGATGCTGATAGAGAGGGGAGCCATCAGTGCTCAGTGCTCAGTGCCCAGCCCCACTGCAGGCAAGGGGACACCCTCGACATGGGGTGATGGGCAGCAGAACAGAGTCCACTGACTCCAAATGTCTCTTTGGTTGGAGAACTGAGATGGGTAAAAATAGCAGCTTACTGTTGAGGAAAACTGCTTCCTGTCTGGGCCTGATTTCATCGCCCAGGCCAGTGCAGCTGCGAAACCACAGCCTGGCTCTGTCACTTTGCTCTCTCTTGCACGTGGTTACTGCTCTCTAATCACAGCAGCTCAGAGGGGCCTCTGCTCCTCAGGGCTCTGCTTGGGGGTAGCAAGCCTCAGACGTTTGGGGCTCCACATCAGTCACATTTGAAATATATTATTTGTTTATTTGCACTGGAATTGCCCTGAGAGGTTTCCTCTCTCTGCTAGGAAGTTCCCACCCTGTTTTACTCATGATCTGACCTTGCAGTTCGTAACCCTTTGGTTGGGGGTGGGCACCCATGAGATGGAGAAGTCACTGCCCCTGCCTTGTGCTGGGAGTGTGGTCGTTCCACAGCTGGACTCAGCTCCAGGTGGATGACAAGGGGAAAGGGCTGCAGGGCCCTCAGGGAACTGGAGAGAAGAGCAGGTCACAGACTGGACACTTTCCTCTTGAAAGGGACCTAAAGGCTGTAGCCAGCTCAGATGCAACAGAACTCTGCTGGGTGCAGGAGCAAAGGCCCAGGGAACTGGAACCCTTTGGTCAAGATCAGCCTGGAACTTGCTGATCCTTTAAATTGTCTTACAGGCAAGGTTCTTCACCTCTAGGACTGCAACCCTTGGTTTGCCTTGTACAGGTGAAGTTATTTTACTGGTGATCTTAGAAACAGCCCCTGGGACAGGATTGAAGCCTTTTCTAAGGCAAACATGCCCCTGGGTGCTGCTGGATTTCTGGGGTGGCTTCTCTAGGGAAGTGTGGAACCCCTGGTTTGGGTCACGTCTCGTCCTGACTGCTCATGCTTCTGTCTTTCTGCTGATGGCTTTCACTCCATGGTGCCATGGCTGGTCTGGTCAGCCACCCTCTGCTGCCCTGCCCTGCCAGGTTACACCAACACACAGCCAGGAGCTGCAGCACCCAAAGCAGGGAGCTCAGGCAGAGCTCCAGCAGTCAGGAGGGCACCTTCAGAAGGAATGGAGCATCTCTGTCCCACGGGTTCTGCTCTGGAAGAGAGGAGTGGCCAGACCTCACCCAGATCTGACCCTCTGCACAGAGTGGTCTTGTGTTTCACAAGCACTTGAGATGTGACTTACACCAGGAAGGGTTTCCCCTGCTTTTGGTGCTATCTGGGGTGGGTTTTAGCTCCTCAGCCTGTGGCCAGGCTGCCTGTTCAGTGTCACATGGTGTTGTTACTTCAGTGGCCAGAGTTTCTTCACATTCCTGTGTCATCTCTCTCATTTTGGGTCAAACTGTGTTCAGATTTTTTTTTTATTTTTTCCCATCTTAGGAGTGAAAAAACTCTGAGGATTTGATCCAGTACAATTCCCCTTCCCAGAACAGTAGATAAATATTTCAAGCTGCGTCTGATTTGATTTAAGATCTTATTTCTGCTGCTGAGGTACATTTTCCTTGCACGGAGGACAGGCTGCATCAGAGCCATGATGATTCACCAAGGGCTGATCTGCCAGTTGTGTTCTCTGGCTGTTGCTGGGCTTGGGGAGCAGCAGATCTACCCTGGACCTTCCCTCAGACCCAAGGGCTGCAGCTGGGTCAGCCTGGGTGTTAGTGGTAGCTGCTCAGAAGGTGGAATTTCCACTGCAGGAGAAACTCTGACACTCCCCATTTCCTTTTGTTATTGAATCAAGATATAATTTGGAAGTTTCCCACAAAACGTAAATTTAGCAACTGTTCAGAAAATACTTATTACTTTCTTATTATACAAAACTGGGAAAAACAAAGACATTAGGCAGTGGAAAATCTGAAATCTCTAGAAGGTTTGAGTCGATATCCAGCTATGTGCAGCAGTGGAAGCAAAAAGACCAGAATGAAAGGAAGCACATCAATGCCATTGGGAAGAACCACGGCGGTGGTGATGAAACACCGTGTTTTGACATTCTCCTGGTGTAAAATTTCATTGAAATTGACAAACTGCCGAGAAATATTTTGATTTTTAAATAGACTTTACTGGATGAGAAATCGCTCTGTTGAAAAACTTTCAGCTGGCTCTACTGCAAACTGAGTCAACAGCTGATGAGCAGACATGTCACTGCTGGGGAGGGCTGGAGACACGCGAGGGTCGAGCCCCCAGCGCTCGAGCACTCCTCAGATCTCATTTGCCTGGAGCAGGAAGCTGCACTGAGCAGCAGTGATGGCGTTTGGCACCTCGGGGGTGCCCAGATGGCCTCGCACCCAGGGCTGCCCCTCGGGAGCAACAGGCTGCTATCGAGGCTCCTCACTGCAGCCAGGCAGGGACTGAGGAGTCAGGACACCTCAGCCAGGAGCCAGAGTCAGGTCCCAAATCAGCCTCTAAACTCCAAGCTCGGGGGGCTGCACAAGTCCCTTCTGGTTCCCAATATTGTGTCACCTCCGGGGCCTGGCTGTGAGTCTGGTCCCCATCACAGTCACTCCTCCTGATCCTGGCAGGAGTGTCCCAGCTTGCCCCCGTGATGCCAACCCTGCCAGAGCTGCTGCACCCCTGTCCTCGCTCCCCAGAGAGCTGAGCCCTCTCCCTCTCCCTCTCCCTCTCCATGGTCCCAGTGGAGCTCAGGAACCAGGACAAGAGCTGCTGCCACAGCCTTAGGTTTGAACTTTTCTCTGTTCCCAGCCCTGCAGTGCCCAGTGTAACTCTGCAGGTCCCTGGAGCTCGTTCAGTGCTGTTCTCTCATGCTCACACTGACATAACAAAGCCTCTCCAGCTCGCTCTCCAAGCACACCCAGACCCTCCTGGGCCCAACAACTGCAAACCTTCATCTTGGGGAGAGGGGGGCAAGCTTGGGCAAATTCCATCCTTGCCTGGCTTCTGCTTGGGCAATTGATGCTGAGATCAAAGTGGGAAGAGCTCGGGAGCTGGCATTGTCCATGTTGGGATGCACTGAGGCAGGAGCCTCTGGAGCCCAGAGTGTGACCTCTGAAGGCCTTTCCAATCAATCCCTCCTTTATTCCTTTATTCCTGCCTGGTCTCTGTTTCTAGGGAGCTGTTTAAGGCATCACAGGACAGCCCTGTCCGCAGTGGAGCACGTCTGGGGCAGATCTGAGCACAAGGAGGTGTTCCAGCCTTTGCCTGACAGCAGACCCAGGGTTTGCCCTGCTTCCCCAGCACCTCCTGGAATCCAGACCCAAACCCATCCCTGCCATATCACCACCAAACTCTTCCAGAGTCCAGCTTTTGTCTCCTTCCCAACTTCTCTTCAAGCACTCACAAGTTAGTCAGCAAGAGATTTTCCAACTCTCTTAGCTTTGCTTGTGACAAGAAGTTACTTTCTCACTAGCAGAGCTGAGAATTAAGAGAAGTTTGTGTAAACCATCTGTGTTTTGTAAACTCTATCTCACAAGTGTTGTTTAGTACATGTTGTTATTCTTGTGACCTTGTAACTAACCAGTAGTAACTGTCCTTTACTCTGCTTCTAGCAATGCTAGACATAAGCATTCGCCTCTGAGAAGAAGAATCTAAAGATCTCTTTGCCTTTGCTTGAATTAAAGGATCTTTTCCTTCTGAGAATGGAGTTTCTTTTGTTGTAATGGCCAGAACCTGGCCCAAATTGCAACAGCGGAGGAGCGGGAAGGGGTGAAGGGGAGGCAGAGTGGGTGATGCCTTTCAAACCAGGCAGAGGTGATATTTTCCCAGTGGAATCAGTGCACACATGTCCCATGAGGGACTGAAAAATGGGAAAGGAGCAGAGCCCAGCCTGGAGAGCTGTGCAGATAGCCACGGGCTGGGCAGCACGGAGCAGGAGCTCTGTGCCATGGCGTGGGATCCTCTCAGACTATGAGTGCCTCTTGTTTTATAGGCGAAGTTCTGGGGGAGGAAATATGTGGTGAAGTGAAACTGGTGATTGCACAGGCACGCCGGCGATTAAGGCTGCAGTGGGTGGGCAGTCTGTGGGGGCTGCTGTGTTAACTCCAGCCAAGGAGAGGCACATGCTTTCCAATCTCTGCTATCTCAGTTTCAGTGCTGCAGACAACCCATCAGGGTGTCATTAACAAGCAGTTACTCTGCTCTCGTTGCTGCGCTTTAAGGAAATATGTCAAAGGCATTTCTGGTGAGCGAGGGCTCGGTGCGATCAGATTGCTGCAGCCTTCTCACAGCATTCCATTCAGATTATAATACACAATAGTTCAGACCCTGCTGTGTCCCATTACTCAATTATGAAATTGCTTTAGAAGTTGGAGCTTACTGATTGGCTCCCAATGATTTCATACCCATCATATTTCTGTGTTTGTGCTCTTGGGCTGCCTGCTCTGTCTGCTTGCTTCGAACCCTTTTGCTCTCCTGTTTCATGCACTAGCATATATTTTATACCTGTCCATATCATTAACAAAATCCCTCAGTGTGCTTTGCAACTTCAAATCAGGCTGTGAAAGTGCAAATTGCCTCTGAGGGCTGTTGTTGGGCATGTGGAGCCTTCATGTTGTTGGCTCAGGGCTAAGAGGGGTGGGAAGGTGTAAGGAACCCAAGCACAGCCCCAGGGTGCTGAGCTCTTCTGCCTCACCTGCAGGGAGCAAAACAGGGAGAGGATGATGGGGTGGCAGCTGAATTTATTTGTGCAGCTTCTGCCAGTCAGACTGAATCCTAAAGCATTTATCCTTTAAGCATCACAACCATTTAATCTGCTACTCTACACAACCAGCCTCTCTAAAATTTGAATTTGCTCATTAATTACTTGCAAGAAAAAGTGATATTGATAGTTGGTGAGACCTACCTTTGTGTACCCAGATCTTTGCCCTCACAGAATGAACCTTTCTCACTGGTGGAAGATTTGATGGAGGCACTGCTGCTTTATGTTAAACCAGGGATTTTACACCTGTTGAAAAGAAACCCCAGGAAACCTGGATGGATGCAGTTTGATTCTACTGAATGATCCAATTTATCCTATCCTGAATAAAAGGAGAGCGAACAAGAATGAACTCAGGAGGATGCAGCCTGTGAATCTTTGGGATGGTCACTCCTGTTTGAACCCATCTGTGCAAGAACTGAAGCCAGGTCCTGTTCAAGTTAAAGCAGTGTTGTGCATTCTAGTTTGGAGAGCCAAAATAAATTTGGGATTTGAACTTTCCTAAGATGACTGCACATACCACTTTGAGCACCTATTGTTAATAGCAGTGTAAATTTCAGTAACATTTTGTACGACCCAAAGCAAAAAATCTGGGGCTGATAAACTGATAGTGCCCTGCATTGCCAGAGCCTGTTAGAATCAAACTGCTGACATCTTCCAGGGAGATGCTGGGATTACAAAAAAACTCTGTGCAAAAATGTCCTTGGGATGCAATTAATGTTGTCCCTCCCCTGCCAATAGCAGAAGGTGGTTCGGGGTCAGAGGGAGCTGCTCGGGGGCTGCTGGGGGCTGTGGATGGGGAGCACTTAGATGCCTTTGACCTCCATCTTCTGTTCAACAGGGAGAGATTTCTTACTAAAAACCCCAAACTCTGGTGGTCCCTCAAGAGCTCCTCTTGGTTCAAACCCCGAAATCCTCTGCAGGTTAAGTCCTCGCTGGAGACATTTAGATACGTGCACAAATTAAGATGAATTCAGGACACTGGATCTGTCTGGCTTGGTTTTAAGGAATAGTTTCTTTCCCAGAATCAGTGTTTAGCATTTTTTTGTTCCTCCGTTTTTGGGTCAGATTAGACCACCAGCAGGTTTGTTTCACCCTCTAGGTGTTATCGGGGAATTGCTGGAAAGCAGCATGGCTTTCTTTACCTTTGATGCTGTTAAAATGATAGTCCCTTCTGCCTACACAGGGATGTAGCTAGAAGGTCTTTAAAAGGTTTCAGCTTACATTTCCAAGATGAGTTAAGGCTTTGGCAATGGCAACAGGATCCTCTCACCTGCCAGCAGATAAGGATCATCATAAATGTTCACCATTCTGGGTTATGCTGTTCAGTCAATTGAACACTCAAAAAAATACCCAGCATTGTGCCATATAAATTTTTCCCTTTCAGGGTTTCCCCTGGATGTGATCGTTCTGACAACCTGCCACACCACTAGGTGCTTATTTTGCAAAGTTATTTCATGTATTTATTAACTCATTGTGTTTACTTATTTAAATATTCTCTGCAGATGAGACATATGGCAATTGCTGGCCAGCTTAGTCTCAGCTGCTCCTCAGATCCAGCTGCTAATATCATTTCATAACTTGGCTCGTGCAGTTCAGATCTGTACCAAACGACTCTGTTTTGAATTACCATTATATTTGATATTAATACTAAGCATACTCACAGCTGTCCTACATTGCTGTTTCCACCCTCCCTGGAATTCAGCTCTCAGACAGAGGACATAACACTCTTGTATGTCTGTGTCTCAGGCTTTCAGATCTGCCCTGGACTCGTCTTGTCTACAGCAGAGGAGATGTGCTAATTGCCACTGCAGTGTTCTCAGCTCCAGAGCTCCATGGCTTTTCCAAGGATCCAGCCTGGAAAGCTTTCCCAGCAAAGCCACAGTGACCTTCAGCTGGGCAGCCCAGGAAAGACTTATGTGCAGAGTATCCAAAGCCTCTGAGGGTGTTTGGGATGGGATTGCAGAAGTGTTTAGTCACCCAAAGATGAGGAATGGTATCTAGGAGGATTTTCCACACCACGCTGGGCCCTCAGTGGTGTTCCGTGTCTGTGGGTGGGAGTCAGGCTCTGAGGCTCCCTGGGGTGGGGGTCTCCACGCCCTGGACACGTCTGCGCTGCTGCAGGAGCTCCAGCACCCTCTGGAGCCTGGTGGTGGTGAATCCCAGCCAGGAACGATGCCCTACTCCAGCTCTGGGGATGGCCCCACCTGCAGAGGGAAACCTCCCAGCTCACCTGCTGGCCTGGGTCAGGTGTGAGGGTGCCCAGGGGGGCATTTCCAGCTCAGCTGAGACTGCACAAACAGCCCTCATCTGTGGGAATGACATTTCAGTCACTGGTGTGACCCAAATATTTTCCTTTTCCCGCAGAGGCAGAGCTGTTAGGGAGAGGGAAAACATCAAACAGTTGGATTTTTTGTGCTCTCTGAATCCTGGATGAGCAGCGCTCAGAGTCACCTTCCAGTCCATGCTGCTGATGAGCTCAGGGCACTTTCTTTAGCTCAGGGGGAAAGTGTGGCTTTCTGCTCATGAGCAGCTCTGCTCCTTCCAGAGAGGCAGGGCCTCATGCCTGTACTCACTAAAGCTGGACATTCCTGTTGGTCACAAGCTAACTTGTCACCTTTTATGAATGAAAATAGAGAAAAGACGTGAATCCACCGTACATCCTACCCTCAGCAAGGGAGGCTGGAGAGCCCCTCGGGTGCCTGTGGGGCGTGCAGCAGGCTGGCAGCCCTGGCATGAGCACACTGACCCTCGGGTGGCAGCCCTGGCATGAGCACACTGACCCTCGGGTGCCCGTGGGGTGTGCAGCAGGCTGGCAGCCCTGGCATGAGCACACTGACCCTCAGATGCCCATGGGGTGTGCAGCAGGCTGGCAGCCCTGGCACGAGCGCACTGACCCTCGGGTGGCAGCCCTGAGCACACTGACCCTCAGGTGTCTGTGGGGTGTGCAGCAGGCTGGCAGCCCTGGCACGAGCACGCTGAGATGCCAGCTCTGTCAGCAGGCACCAGCCCAGCCCCGCAGCCCAACGCCCCGGCCAGGCAAGGGCTTGAGGTGCTCCTCACCTGGGAGCTTTCCAAGGTACACCAGGATCCTGCTGCGCAGCTGAGAGCCAGCTCCTCGCCCTCCATCTTCTGCTTTCTCCTCTGAGAGGATTCGAGTTTATTTAATCTCAGATTTCTTGCTGAAAAACGCTCAGTGAGCATGAAATGCCTTTGAACTCCAGGAGTTGTGCTACTGCCTGTAACAGGCGGCTCCCGCAGCCATGGCAAACACCTCTGCTCCAGGAGGGAGCTCCGGGGTCCTGCACGGCCCTGGAGGCTTCGGGAGCCCTTGGGCAGCTCGGGGGGCACTGCTGAGCCCTGGTGCCCTGGTGCCAGCCCGAACACAGCACAGGGCATGGGCACACCGAGCCCCAGAGCGCTTCCAGCCCAGACAACAAACAGCTGCGAGGGACTTGGAACCCAGCAGAAAGCAGATAGCCAGGAAACCCTTTCCGTGAAGAGAAGAGGGGATTTAGTTGCTGAGTGCTGCAAGGATGCATACATTTTCCTAAAAAAACATTCGTGGTGCCAACATGAAGATTCAGTGCATTGTCAAAACAAGCCAAGATTCTTATTAAAACCAATTGCTTCGGTTTGTTAGGCTACTTCACTGTGGTGCCTCTGAGCCAGCAGATGTGTTGGGGTTTAGGAGAGCTGCTCCAGCCAAGCCTGAGGTGGCTGGAAATGCCTGTGAGCAGAGCAGATGCGGGGGATGCTTTGCCCAGGGCTCCCTGGAGCTCTCAGGTGTGTCAGGCCCTGGCTGCCTCCGGGAGCAGAAGGAGCAGAAGGAGCAGAAGGAGCAGAAGGAGCAGAAGGAGCAGAAGGAGCAGAAGGGCTCCCGAGCAGGCTCTGCACCAGAAGAGGCACAGGCCGTTCTCTGGGAACCCTTGGTGCCCCCACTTGCACACACAGTAATGAAACAGAGGAAAATAAGACAAAAACCACGTGCTGTGTATTGTAATCTCCTTTTCATTGGACTGAACATCACGAATGACAAAGATCATTTTGAAGAGAGAGGGAATGGCTTTTATTGGGCTAACTGTGATGGAACCAGCAAAGCAGAAGAAGCCCTTGTGCACTTGAAAGCTTCTCTGCTTCTCCAGCTATACTGGGCTAACAAAAGCTTCTCACGGCTCCAGCAGCACCACTGTTGGCTTCAGAAGTAAATGTGGTGCTTCTGATGTGCCACCCTGCTCTTCGTGGCACCAGGGTTGTTCCGCCCAGGCTGATGAAGATAGACAAGGTAAATGGATCTGGAACCAGGTCTGACAAGCCTCTGGTGGATGTACCAATGCAAGTATTAATTTACTGCCTAAGCAAAAAAGAATCCTCTTCAAAAATCTATTGAAGGTGCATTTGAAGCTAGAATTATTAATATTTACTTTATTCAGACCACAGCACTGGAATTAACAGCACAAGTCAAACAAAGGCTAGAACTTTTAGTGGGATGGGGAGAGATGGCAATTCCAATAGTAAATGCATCAAAAATCAGGAAGCTGAGAAATAGGAATTCTTCTTTTCCTGTTTCTTTATTGAGCCTTTTAGTGCCTCGCAGCTCTCTGGAGTCAGTGCTGTTGTGCTCCCTTAGACACTGTCCCAGCTGCTGCTGCTCTCATCATGGCACACAGAAGGAAATCTGAAAGCCCCAGTTTGGGGAAGAGACTGGTAAAAGCAGAATGGTTTTTCAAAAACAAGAAGATGAGAATCAGAAACTGCAGTTAAAAAATATTCAGCCTCCATGGGCCTCCATCTCCACAGCCCTGGGTGTGAGTTTGGTCCTGACTCTCCCTGTCATGTGTTGTGCCACCCTGATCCACCACTCCACGCCGAGCACCTCCTTCCCAGAAGGATTTCCCAACCAAAGATGCTCTGGGCTGGGCACGGGGAGAGCACTTTGGGACCACTTCCCTTCCAGGTGTTCTGGAGTGGACCTGGGGATCCCAAGGGAAGGTGTGTTCTGTGTCAGGGCAGCATTTGTAGGTGGCAGAGCAGTGACTCTGTGCTCGGTGTCCTGGATGTGCTGCTGGACAGGAGGGGCTGCCACCATTCCCAGGCATTCTCCACCCGCAGGGAGCCCTGGAGCTCAGTACCTGCCCTTCCCACGGGCTGCTGAGGGACACACAGCCTTGTAAAAGCAAGCACCTCCAGGAAGGCCAAGGTTCCCATGATCTGAGCAAAACCTCGAGCTCAGCCTGCCTTCTGTGAGCGGTGTTCTCTCATCTGAGCCTCAAGGCAAGCTCCCAGCCTATCAGACTCTTGGCAGTAATTTCCACACCAGTTTGTTGTATTTGGACTTGAGATTCCCCCTTGACCCCAAAAGTCACACTAAAATGCTAAAAGTATTTTCTTTACTTGCTAAAGAAAACACAGAGGGCTTTATTTAGTTATTGAGCCATTCTTCAGCCACTTCATGATTTCCAGAGATGGTATCTGTGCTGTTGTCTCCCAGCTCGGGCCACTCGGAGCAGCTCAGAGGGGAAGGAAAGCTGTTACATTTCATTGTCCTCAAAAGAGGGGAGAAAAATCCGACTCGTGCTCCCAACCCAAACAACTCTGCTGCCTCGTGCATTCTTGACAGCCAGGAAGGCTCCCTTGAAACCGTCTGCAGCCTTTAACTCCCTTCTAACAAGTTGGCCATTTCCATAGAGAAGATTTTTTCTCCACTGATTTATGAGCTTTAATTTATATGCGAGCCTGGAATACTTGCTTTGGGAAGAGTTGTGCCTCCAGCCAAGCGAGTGCTGAGATGTGGAGCACTCCTCGTGGTATGTTCGGTATTTCCAGAGCTCCACAGCAGCCCCAAACCCCCAAATCCAGAGCCAGCCTGGCTGTAGGTAGTGCTGAGCACTCTCCCTCGAAGCCTGGCTGGGCCAGGAAGTTTCCTTCCTGAGCTGGGTGGATTTGGGAGCTCTGGGAAGCCTCTGTGTGACCCAGAGTCAGTAAGTGCTGTGGCAGCCCAGGCTCCCACACAGTCCCTGAGCGATATGGGACATGGATTCACCAGGTTCCCATGGGTGGCAGTGGGGTTTTCCAGTCTGGAGCTGACTCACCAGAGCCTGTGCCACCCCTGCTGTTCCCTTTGGAAATGATGGAGAACATTTGGTCCTTCTCTGCACCAGGTCAGGAGCTCCTGACTGGCTTAGGGTGCCTGGTGCTCTGCACCCTGAGGCCTGGCACCATCCCATTTGCTTCTAGGAGGAGCCACATTGCTGCCACTGCATCTCAGCTGAAGGGTGGCACCTTGATGCCTTATCAGGCTACCTAGAAACAGAGACTAGACAGGAATAAAGGTGGTATTTTATTTGAAAGGCTTTCAGGTGCACACTTTGGGCTCCAGAGGCTCCTGCCTCAGTGCATCCCAAAATGGACAATGACAGCTCCCGAGTTCTTCCCACTTTGATATCAGCATCAATTCCCCAAGCAGAAGCCAGGCAAGGATGGAATTTGCCCAAGCTTGCCCCCCTGTCCCCAAGATGAAGGTTTACAGTTCTTGTTCTGAGTATCCTCGGAGAGCAAGTTACAGAGGTCTTGTTATGTTTATCTTAGCATAGAGAACAGCACTTAACAAGCTACAGAAAACTTCAGAGCTACACTAGCAGTACAGGATTTGAAAAATACAAAAGTTAAGACCTAAGGCATCAACCTTGTACCTGAAGGGTGGTGGATTTTATCAATGCATTACTAATTTCATCATGCACCATGTAGGAGCTTTTCACCCCCTGGTTTGTTACTCCCGCTTGCTGCACTGTGTCACATGTGAGGGCATCAGCTTTGGGCTGCTTAAACCCCCGAGGAGCTGTGCTGGAACCTCTGGGGTTTGGTGGAGCAAGGAAGCACAGGTCTCACTCAGCACCTCCTGTGCTCTCTCGTGTGAGTTGTTCCGGTACAGAGCCACAGAATTGGTGCTTTGAAGGAGACTCTGCCTTGGGTGGAACCAGGAGGGGCCAGGAAGGTGGGGAGAGCTGTTGTGTGCACACATGGAAGGCTGAGGAGCTCAGCAGTGTTTGGTTCTTGGCAGCAGGTTTGGTCTGCTCAATGCCCAGCAACAGGTCCTCGCCTGGATCACCACCATCACTAGGTGATGGAATTAATTACTGATCAATTACTGGATCTGCAGTCTGGAAGGATCCTGCCCCACCTGAGGAACTCCTTCCATCTCTCAGGCAGCTTCTCTGCCTGTTCAGCTCAGGGCAGCCCAGGGGTTACCCCTGACTGCAGCAGGACTCTCTGGAAGGCCTCCAGTGGAAAGTGGTGTGGGGCTTATGGAGCAGCCCTGGTGGGGAATGCTCAGTGCTGAGGATGCATGGAGGTCTGAGCAGAACAGCATGATGGACACCCCGGGAGGCTGGGAGTGTGGAGCTGGATCCAGGCACCAAGGCTTACTCACAGCCTTGTGATAAGGCAGCCTGGGGGAGAGGAACGGGGTTATTTGTCTGTTTGGCTGTAGACAAGGCAGCAAAAGGTGATCTTTTAGAAAGCCCAGAATGAGGAAACCTGAGTCAGAGACAGCCCCAACCTCCTTCTCTGCTATCTGTGCTGCACTAAACAAGATAATCCATCACTCTCTCTGGCTTACATAAAATTGTACTCTTGGATGTGGCCTCCCTCACGGGACCCACTCCACCCACCAGCACCTCCCTGACCTCATCTCCCCTCTCCCTTCTCCTCCCGGCATCCCCCCTGCAATGTCTCTGCTCTGCTCCTCGCTGGTGCTGAGCTTGCTCTTGCCAAGCCTGGCTCCTGCCTGCTCTTTCATTTCCACCTGGGAGTCCCTCCCCAGCCTGCCTCTCACCTACACCTGCCTTCCAGCCTTCCCTCTCCACTGCTTCCTGATCCTCCCTCTAAAAATAGGCTCTGTGGTTTGAGAGCTGCCAAACAAAGAAACAAACAAAAACCAGCGGAAGGTTGTGGTTGCTGCTGATTTTCTTTTGCTTACCTCGAGTGAGAAACCACCTTTCACACATCATTGTGGCCAAGCACGACCCAGCCCTGAGCCAGAGAAGCAGCAGCAGGGGTGGGATCAGCCCTGGGGACCAGCTGAGATGGTCCTTGCAGGACATGGAGCTCAGCCCATGGAAAGCCTCTGCTTCCCACCCTTCTGAGTTACTGTGCTGCATCAGCTCTGTTACTGGTAAAGCAAGCAAAGCCCAGAGGTCGTCATCAGAGCAGCTTCTTCATCACGTGAGGAACGTTATTCTCCACCAGCTAAACCAGCATGGGATGAATTGATCTGGGTTGCTGCTGGAAAGCTGTTAAAATGTTCATTGTAATGCCCAAGAACTAAAGCTGTCTTTAGGCATGACACCTCCAGTGTTTGATCAACAGCTGTCTGGGGAAAAGGTCTCAAAAGCAACAGCAGCAACAAAATCTAAACATATTCATATGTGTATAAATACATGTGTATTATGTCTGAGGAACAGAACTCGTCTGATGTTAAAATTCCCTTGTCTGGATCCTGGCAGGGTCTGTCCTGGAAACTTTCTGTCTCTCTGCCTCTGGAAGAGGTGGGCAAGTGTGGGTGCTTCTGTGCCCATTCCAGCCTGCCCAAACTCTTTATATCAATCAACACAAAGGCCAGCCCAGAGCTGTTCGTGGTGTGAGTTTTCCACATGAATTACAGGGATTTCAAACACAAACCAGACTGCAGATCCTTGGAGAGAGCCCCTGCTCCAGGCTGCCTCCCTTGGGGCTTTCCTCTGCTTCTCGTGCTGATGCTCACTTACAGGAAGCAGTTATTGAACTGGAAGGACCTGTTTGCTTTTTGTGCAAGGGGAAAGGGTAAGAACAGCCCCCCCAGAGCATGAGCAATTGTGTTCCCATCACAATGGGCTGGGGGAAAAAACCCTGAGCTTTTAAGACACAGTGTCTTACACAGCTGTCCTCTAGAGCCCAAGGCTTGGCAGGCTGTTCTCATCTGCATCAGTTTGTCTGATAAAATATGCTACTTTCATCTGTGCAGGTTTCCTAGAAAGGAAACTGCACAATCTCTATAATGCCTATGGATTAAGAGATTATTGGAGCAATCCCTGGCCTTTGATTTGTGGGAAACCAACAAGGTATTGCAACCCCTTTTGTTTTGTTCTTGGTGTTGCAGGGACGGTCACTGCTCTGTGACCTGCACATCACCCTCCTTGTCCTTATCCCTTCTTTGCAGCTCCTGCAGTCACAGAGCTGCATGTCCTGGATTTCTTTTCATTTTGCAGTGTGAAGCAAAAAACCCCAAAGGCTCCATCCAAGAATCCTGTGTCAGTGCCTTCCTCCACCTTGGCACCAGGGCTCTGATTTGCCACTGTGCCACAAGAGCTGGAGCAGCTCTGTGAGCTCAGTTACTGCTCAGTGTTGGTGCTGCACTTCCCTGGGAAATGCCGAAAGAAGCAACTAGAGAAAGACAGAAACAATGAAGAGCCAGGTCAGGAATTTTTTGTTCTTGATATCTAGCACAAGCTTGGTTATCTAGAATTATTATTATATTATCACTTCCACTGAGATGGGCAAAATATAAGCCAGGCTTGTCCCTGGGTTAAATGTTGCCCCTAGGTGCCCAGGGATAATCTGAGATGATTTGCCAGTGTTCAATACCTTTATTGAGAACTGAGCTGTAATGGCTTTACATCCTAATGGTGAAAATGAAATGCACTGAGCTAGAAACTGGTTGATTTTCCACCAAACAGGAACGTGCTGGAGCATCCATGTGATAGTTTTGTTGTGCTGGAATGTCCTGAACGATTCATGGCTCTGAGGAGCTCATTGGCATACATGGCTACAGCAAATTTGGGTTTTTTCACAATGCACTGTTGTCGTGGTTTCAGCCACTGGGGATGGTGCTGTGTTCCAGAGCAGGCAGCAGTGGTGCGTGGCCACAACCGTGGAAGCACAGGACAAGGGACACATAAAATGAAACTTTTCACGTTTCAGAGAGTGGAAACACAGAATGAAAAATGCAAGAAAAACCCGGAAAGAAAAGGGTTAACCATTTAAAGGATTGAGTCTAACAAAATATATCTGTGCAAGAGTCTCCCCAAGGAAGTCACTGAGACCACATCGCTTGGATCATTTAAAATTGGACTGTACAAAGCAATAGAGGAAATTCTGCAGGGAACAATCCTTCACTGGCAGGTGGGATGGACTCAATGACCTAATAAGCCTTTTCCATCTCTAAGTCTCCAAGATGAGCCTGTAACTAGTGCAATATGGTTTTGCCCAGAGTTCCCATGTGTTGGCTGTGAGCAGAGCCAAGCTGCACCAAACTGTGTCGTGTTTAAGTTAACTATTTCTGGAGTTCTTTTGCCCCACACTGGTTCCTTTTTTAGCAGAATTCCTCCCCGGACAGATGACTCTTTTGTACTCCCTCCATTTTTTGGTATGTAAAGCATGTTAAATCACATACTGTGTCATATGTTGTCCTTAAAATAGAAGAAGAGGGGAGGAAAAGAGCCTCTTTCCTTTCCATTTCTGCAGGCGACCCCAACTCTCATCTTGGGACCCTTTCTCCACCACGGATACTTTCCTGCCATGAGGTTTTTAAGGGATGCCAAGGCTGTTGCCTTCTGTGCCCATCCCTCAGAGAAAGTCGTTGATCTTTCAGGCTCCAGTAAATACACTCACAGTGGAAACCTGGTAAGGATAAAGGTGTTGGTGTCACCCAGCTGGCCAAACATCTTTGTTTTCTACCTGATGCAGGCTATGTGCTGGGGACAGGGATGCCAAGTCTCTCCCTCTGCCCCGTCTGAAGCCCAGCGCTGGGGCAGAGGTGACCCAGCTGCCCCTGTCCTGAATGGCATCTCCCTGGTGGCTGCTGCACTGCTCCTGGGCCTAGAGCAGCAAAACTTCCACCCTCTGCTTATTGCTGCTGGTTTCTTTCAGGTTTTGTCAGAGGAAGAGCTCCCCTCCCACCTGGAGGCAGAGCTGAGGGAGGGATTGCAGTTACCAGAGCACATCCAGGAACAGGCCAGTGGTTGGAAAGGGTAGGCTACAGGATGAGGAAATTCTGATGTGTACCAAAATCTCCATCCTCCTGCCATGTCCTGTCTCCATCCTCCAGCTCATGCCATGATTGCAAAAGCCCAGAGCTGTGTGAAGTGTCTCCAACATGAGTCATTCATGGCAGCTCTGTCCTGCACGGAGCACGCGAGGCACAGGTCTCGGCTAGGAAAGAAAATTTCCCTTCACAGCTTTTTAGACCTTTTAAATATTTGTTGTGATTGCTGTACTAATTAAATTCAGCTGTTGCAGGTAATATAACTCCTGACAGCTTTTTTTTTTTTTTTTTTTCCAGAAATTATTTTCTCCCTTTTAGAGGGCAAGTGAGCAGCACTTAAAGGTATATGGTCCATCCACTGGGATGGCTGCTGGCAGAAACGCAGAGCTTTGCCTGAACTCTGAAATCACGGCTTTAAACTGTGCCAGTTTGCCCCGAATGGGGAGGGATGTGGCCACAGGGCTCTGATGGGAGGGCACAGGCCACCATCTGCCGGGATTTTTCCTTGGAATCTGAGGGACCGGACAGGCAGTGCATGAGGTGGGAAGGGACAGTGTCCATCTGCTGAGCCCTCCCTTGCCTTGCTTTGTGTCCTTCTGGAGCTCAGCGCCATCAGCTCCGCGTTTGCTGGAGCTCTGTGCTGGGCAGAGCTCCGCGGCACCTCCTCTCCTCCGGAGGGGTTACCCAGCGCCCAAACCTTCGGCAACGCCGCTCGGATTTGCTGGCAAATTGCGCAGATGAAAAGGCAGTGTCTTACAAGAAAACTGCATTTTTGTGGTCTCGCTCCGGTGCTGTGTGTGGGGTTCAGGCTTCCCGGCGCTCACCTTTCGGGTTGTCAAGGAGAATTTCTGCTTGTCAAAAATGATTCGAAACGCCCTCCCTGTGTGTCCTCCAATGTTTTGAATTTTAAAGAGTAGCCCCGGGGCAGTATATTTAAAACATGATCTCAGGGAAGCTGGTTCATTGCATTTGGAAGCCTAAAGAGCGAGAATGACAGCGATAAATAGACATTAGGGTTCGCGGAGTCACACCGAGGTCAGGCGCTCTCCCTTCCCGCCCCATCCCCCATGATTTGGGCCAGAATTGCGTTTTCTCACCCGAACCCTAGCCCAGCTCTTTGTGCCGCACGATGCTGGTCCCTGGCGAGGCCGGGACCGGGGCGGACCGGGGCGGACCAGGGAGGACCGGAGGGAACCGGGGCGGACCAGGGAGGACCGGAGGGAACCGGGGCGGACCAGGGAGGACCGGGGTGCCGGACAGGGATGCCGGACCGAGGTGCCGGAGCCGGGGCTGGGTCCGCCCGGCCGCGCAAATCCCCGGATGCCCAGAGGGCAGGGGCACCTGCGAACCCCAGCGCTGCCCCTGGGACCTGCGAGCGCTCCCCAGCCTTTGAGGAATCCACTCGGGAGGCCGGAGATGGGATGATGGCGGGTGATGGAGTCATTGCCGCCTAATGAGGCGCGGCTCATCTGCCAAGCCGCAGCAGCCCCGTGTGTCACACTGCCGTCCTTGCCGGCCCCAGGGCCCCAAGACCCGAGGACCCCAGGAACCCAGCACTCCAGCGCCCCAGCACTCCAGAACCCCAGCACTCCAGCACCCCAGCACCCCAGCACCCCAGCACCCCTGCACCCCAGCACAGTGNCACCCCAGCACCCCAGCACTCCAGCACTCCAGCACCCCAGCACCCCAGGGCCCCAGCACCCCAGCACCTCAGGACTCCAGCACCCCAGCACCCCAGAACCCCAGCAACTCAGCATCCCAGGACCCCAGAACCCCAGGGCCCCAGCCGAGGGAGTTCCTGTGGATTTCCCTGGTTTGCAGCCCTCCTGAGCCCTGCCACCAGGCGCTGCCGGGAGCTCCTCGCCAGTGAAGTTTAGAGAGTTTGGGTTTGAACATCTCCCCTCGAACACACAGCCAGGTGTATTGTGCTCCCAGAGCCTGGGCAGGGGCATGGGCAGTGGATGCAGCTCCTTTGTTTTTGTTTGTTAGGTGATCCCGGTTTATTCTGAGTTTTGGAGTACAACGGTGAGTTTGGAGAGAGGCAGAGTTCCTCTGGAAATGGGAGTGAAGCTACATTTGCATTTAGCAAAGTGCAAAACCACCCTAGCAAGTGGCACTGGGTGTTGGAACAGCCATGAATTGAAACCTTCAGGCTTCCTTCACGTGCTCCCAAAGCCTAGGTTTGCCCTCAGGGTGTTAATTACACAAATGAAGAGTGGAACGACTTTAGTGAGAGTTGGTCCTGGCTCCTTATTCCAATTTTCCCTCAATATGGCTCTTAGCTTTTGGTTAAAGCCCATCCAGTAGTGAAACAGGAAGGAAAAAAAGCCTTTTGCACTCACTTTCAGGTCCCTGCAGTGCTTGGCTCTCCACAGAGGTCTGTGATTGAACCATCCCCCAAGGAGTCGGGGGCAGCAGAACCTGCCTGGGTGATAAGCCATCACTTTGTCCCATGCTTCAAAGAAGCCTTTTGTGCTCTGAAGAAGCCAAATAACATTTTTTTTCCCCATAATTTTTTTTTTAACTTTGGGCACCTTTGCAAATGACTGTTCTGGCTGGGATGGAGCCCCCGAGTGCCAGAACGCCACGGGAAGAGGCTGCTCTGTGATGCTGCCAGCCTGAGGAGGAGGAGGAGGAGGAAGCGCTGGAAATCCCCTAAGCACGCCTGCTTTCTCGAGACTCCCAACTCAATTTTGCAAACTCAGAAGATTTTATATAACTTGGTTTATTCAGTTCAGAGGTTTAAGGCACTTGGCTACGCATCTGGATTGCATCTTGGGGGTGGGATATCCAAAAAAGAGCTCAGGCAGAGCAGTTGGAAATTCAGCCATTGCTAGCAAAACCAAAGGAAAACAAGAGCTTGGGGAGGGAGTTTCTTCTTCACTATTTGGTGTGCTGGACTCTGGATTTAAACCCACGATCTGCCTCAAGACTTGCCAGAGCCATCAGGTAATGGAGGAAAGTCAGGGAGTACTTCAGGCAGCTGGATGTGCCACAGGCCACTGTCACCTAACCTGACACCCTGGCTTGTGCCAGTGAAGGGAGCTGAAACACCCTCTCCAGTGAACTGTCTGGGCCACCCGAGGGTCTTTAGAGCAAGGAAAACAAACTGATGTGTAATTCCTGAATGCACAAATAGCCTCACCATCGGAGCTGCAAACAGAACAGGCTCAGCTTCCTGCCGTGGTGGTTTCTGCACCCAAGGGCTCTGATCAGGCTTCCCAGTCTGCAGATCTTGGCCTTAAAAAGCCCCTAAATGAAATGTTTCAAGTTGAAAAGTCCAAGTCGGTTTAAAATAGAAACAAAGAAAGTTAATTTTAAGAGCCCTTTAATTTTTAGCCCATAAAAGCCAAGAAAGTTTTGTATTGATGGGACAGTGCCTCGAGACAATTGAAACCCAGCTCAGCACCCTGCTGGGGTGTTGACTATCCTTAGGTCTCGTTGTCTTCAAGAGCTGATAGAGATCAGCACCTCCAAGGTCTGAACCTTTAACCATTTGCCATGTTTTGCCTCACAGGCAGCTGCACTTCAGCGGTGGGTGAAACGATTCCTCTTTGTCTGAAAGGGCAAATTCTTCCCTTTAGATGTTTGTGCTCACCTCCCATTAACTTTGGTATGAGCTGAGCTCATGCTTCCAAGAGCAAAATTTGGCTTATAATTTCTGCATGCTTGGGGTTCCTCTGGGTACCATATAAATGTAAGATACTGTGATTCACTGCTAAAGAGCAGAGAAAACGCAAACCCCCAGGAGACACCGTCAGAGAAAACCATATAGAACTTTTGTTTAAAACAAAAAAGAAAAAAAGGAGAAAGATTAAGAAAAACAATTGAGATTCATTCCAGAGGTGATTTCACTGCAAGCCAAGGAGGAGAGTGCACATCTCTTCTGTGATCACTGCCCTGACTCCGGAGCGTTCTGGGCCATCGGATCAGGAGCAGTTTGGGAGCATTATTGGAAACGTCTTACCTCCTATATTTTCTGGGTTTTAATCAAACTCACTGCGCTGCCAGAGGTGTTTCATTTACCAGGAGAGAGGTCAGCGAGGCAGCCCTGAGCAGCAGGAAATAGCAAATGCAGAACAGTTCCTCCATGCTTGGAAGCTCTCCGAGGGCAGGCAGTGTTTGGATGTTCATTATTGCCTTCCCTGCACCCTGCACGATCCGGGGGCACCCTGCTGTCTCCCCTGGGGGGCAACTGGGCCATGGGGGGGCAATCAAACTTTGCTGGGTTTGGGAATTTTGGTTATTGTCTTCTGATTTCACCAACCAGCTCTGTGCCAGTGAAAAGAGCTAACAATGCATGTATTTTATAATTCTGTTTTCTATCTGCTGCCATTTTAGAGTTTCTTGGCTTATTACAACTGTCATAAAATTACCTTATTATATTTTCCCATCTGTTACATTTTCCCCTCTTTACAGGGGGACATTGCAGGATGCACGTGGGCTAATTTAGCTTCAAAATTATTGTATGACTGTTGTTTATGGACAACGAACGCTGTGTTTGTGGAACAACGAGCAACTTCTCCATAGCACCGAGGAGAAGGCATGAAGTCTGTAAACCCAAATGTCAGCAAATGGACAGGGCTGCCTCCTCCTCTCCCTCCCCAGCCCTCTGCCTTCATTCGTGAGCTCACCTGCCTAAGTTGGAGCTGCAATTGCTCAGTCCTTCAGTGAGCCCCTCTGCATTCCCAGTGCTCAGGGATTGATTCTCCACTGGAGCCTTTGGTGGTGAAGCCATTCCACCTCTGGGGGCAAACTCAGCCTCAGGAAAAGGAAAAGTGATTTCACACACGCACAAAAAAATGTGGACAACCAGGTGGATCTGCTCTTCTTACCTTGCCTTTCTTCTGTGATCTTTGGTTCTTCTGATTGTTCTGTTCAGCTTAGTGAAAGCCTCTTGGTTTGACCCTTTTTTCTTGTAGCAAGTGTCCACTGGGAAGTGTGAGCTGCCCTCAGTCCTGCTCCCACCACAAAAGCTGGGCTGTGACACCACGGCCTGAGGCTGCTCTGAGCTGGGGCTTTAACAAGGCTTTCTGAAACTCCTTCTCTGGCTTTTTTTGCTTTTTCACCCCCACTTCTATTGCAATTTGCACTGCCACTGATGGCACCATCAGCCCATGTTTTTCAATATTTATGAGATGTATATTAAAGAGGTGGTACTGTTAAATTATGCATATTACTAGATGAAATTGAGTGTTTGAACTGGGGGTTTGGTGATGCCAGGGGGTTTCTGAATACACAAAATCTTGTTTTAAGAGAAAAAAATTAGTGACATTTCAGAGTCCCATTTATATAAAATCCACCTCCTTCTCCCCTTCAGCTCTCCTTCCTGCCCGCAGGTGTAATACATTGTACTTTTCAGACATAATTTTATCTACAAGAGAGGAAACAGTAACTACTCTAGAGAGTGGGCAAATGGAGACCCTTCCCATCACAGCAGTGACCACTGGCTGCCCTGGAAGGCACAAAAGATTTGTGGAAGGCTCTGAGCAGTGCTATGAGCGTCCTGTCCCTGCCAGGACTTGTGAACAACGTGTAATACCTTTGCTGTGGGGTCCAATGCCTGACTGGGAAATGCAGGGATGGTGCTGGAAGCTGTGCTTAGATCACAGCTGACTGGGACGTCTGGGAGCATTTTCAATCTCTGCAGTTACCCAAGAGATTCTCCAGTTCAGAAAAGGAACTCCAGGTTTCCCATTTAGAATCATTTTCATCTGTTGATGGTGGTAAAAAGGTTAGAACCCAAAAGAGGGGATGTGTCCATGCTCCCCCTGAGCAGGGCAGCTCCAGGTGCCTCCGTGCTGCCTTCCTCTGGCAGTAGGTGCCCCTCTGGTGCTGTCCTGCAGCCTGAGGAAAGGGAATGAACAATTACACACAAAACTGTGGCTTCTGCTGGAATTTAACTTGATGAAGACCTCAGACTGAACTGGCAAGTGGGTTTTGTTTGAACCCTGCAGCCCCTATGCTCAATTCTTTATTAACTTTTTCAATATGTTCTATTGCAGTCAGGCAACAATATGGGAGCTATCTTGCAGCTAATTTAACACCTGTAAATTCCCATGGCTGGTAATGAAACCTTGTACAGGCTAGTGGGTGAAGCATTTGCTTCATATATCAAAGGTCATTAGTTCAGTATTTGTTAACACTGTAGCTTTTATTAAATTTTTTTCCAGCCTTTTTTGCATCAGTGTGCTTACAGCCTGATTAATTCTTCTGCTTCCCAAAGCTAAATAGGAAAAATGAGTATCACCTGACCCAGAACATTGGGGCTAAATTCTTTGCTGAAATCTTGAATTACCCTGCTAGAAGTTATACTTCAGAACTCCTCACTCATTCAGGAACAAGCAGATTGGGAGGCAGTGTGGGAAAGGGGAAAGAGGAGGCGAGCTCCTTGCAGCAAGGAGCAATGGCTTTGGGTAACTTGTGTGCCTCCCAACATTTAAATTAATCTTTGTGGCATATTCAACAACTTGACACCTCTCTACTACCATGGATATATTTTTTATTTCCTGGCTTTCCAATTTTGCTTGGTTTTTTGTTAAGGTAGTTTACAGTCTTGGACTGTTTGGAGGCAATCCTCGGGAGACAGAAGATGGTGAAGAGGAGACACAACCCAGCACAACCAAACCAAACAATCTGCCAGTAAGAGATGTCCTCCCTCAGTGTCCTTGGACACCCTGCCTGGTGCTGGATGGGGTCTGAAAGCCCAGCAGTGATCCTGGGCTCAGGCTGGTCCCAGTCACACGTCACCGCCTCGCCCAGTGCTGTGTCATCCCTGCTGCACTGCCTCTGCCCAAACAGCTGACACAGGGAGCTCCCACAGCCGCTTCTTCTGCATGTTTTGTACCTAAACTGACCCTTTCTCAACCCTGTCCACCACAGTAGCCAACTTTTCAAAACACAACCAGTGCAAAGCAACGTTAGGTGAAACCAGGCAGCTTCTTAATCTGGGATCACAGGATTCGGCATCTGAGCAGGATGCTGCAGCTCCTGGGAAGTGCTGAGCCTGTGCTTCTTCACCTGCAAAGGTCCTGGCATGGACACTGTCTCTCAGAACAGCAGCTGACTGCCACACAGCTGGCAGTGCTGCCAGAAGCACTGAGTGAAGCACTGCTGCTCCCAGGCTGCCGTGGATTCATCAGAGAGGGGAAATCAGTGGGCTCAGAAGGAGCCCTGAACACAGAACTCACCCAGCAGTGTCTGAGTATCCCAAGAACCTGCAGCCAGTGCTGCCCCACCATCACAGAGCCTCCAGAGAGGCACCTTCCCCTTCTGGGCCCTGCATGTCACACTCGGGGCCACTGTCACAGCTCCGCTCCCAGAACCTGCAGTAATGATCACCAACAGAGAGGAGATTCTGGATACATTCCTCAGACTCACTATTAATTTAATCTAGGATAAGCTGTGCTTTTTATTAACATCTTTATGCTGCAGCATTTTATAGAATGTTGGGCTCTTTGTAAGGCACACATGCTGGTTTTTATTCATATCTGTGTCAGCCTCAGAGCTGGCTTTGTGATGCAATTCATTAATTCACAACTGAAATGTCCTTCTCATTCGACAGCATCTAGATGTCAGATATTTTCTACAAAGCTTATAAAAGTGTGTTTTGTACTTCATCACTCACGGTACTACTAAGCATATCAATATATTCCACAGGAATATTCAGCCTGCAGAGTAAGACAAACACCCCCTGAGGCACACATCTCTTTTAGACAAAGGAAAAGATAATTGTTAGCAAGTCAGAGGTGCTCCAAAGTCATCAGCAGCTTCTGTCTGTATTCTGAATAATGTAAATATGATTTGCCATAGCTCATACACACAGATAATGTCAGACAATTCATCTCTGCTCAAACAATAAGCATCATTCGAGGAACAGGACTATGAAAGCTCCTTTCATTCTAAGGAGCAGGAAAGCCTGAGAAGGGCTCAGCTTTTCACACAATGTATCCATTGGCTTCGGAAGAGCTGCTCTGGGATCCCCTGTACCAGTGCCACTCCCTGTGCTAATGCCAGCCCCTGTGCCAGTGCCACCCCCTGTGCCAGTGCCACTCCCTGTGCTAATGCCAGCCCCTGTGCCAGTGTCACCCCCTGTGCCAGTGTCACCTCCTGTACCAGTGTCACCCCCTGTCCTAATGCCACCCTTGCTGGGGTCAGACGTGTTGGTGGTTGCACTGGCGGCCTCAGCAACCTCACTTTGCCAGGTGCCACTGCCCACTCTTCAGCCATTCCCACTGCTGTTCCGTGAGGGAAGGATGCTGGATTTGCCAGGTGCCACTGCCCACTCTTCAGCCCTTCCCACTGCTGCTCCATGAGGGAAGGATGCTGGATTTGCCAGGTGCCACTGCCCACTCTTCAGCCCTTCCCACTGCTGCTCCATGAGGGAAGGATGCTGGATTTGCCAGGTGCCACTGCCCACTCTTCAGCCCTTCCCACTGCTGCTCCATGAGGGAAGGATGCTGGATTTGCCAGGTGCCACTGCCCACTCTTCAGCCCTTCCCACTGCTGCTCCATGAGGGAAGGATGCTGGATTTGCCAGGTGCCACTGCCCACTCTTCAGCCCTTCCCACTGCTGCTCCATGAGGGAAGGATGCTGGATTTGCCAGGTGCCACTGCCCACTCTTCAGCCCTTCCCACTGCTGCTCCATGAGGGAAGGATGCTGGATTTGCCAGGTGCCACTGCCCACTCTTCAGCCCTTCCCACTGCTGCTCCATGAGGGAAGGATGCTGGATTTGCCAGGTGCCACTGCCCACTCTTCAGCCCTTCCCACTGCTGCTCCATGAGGGAAGGATGCTGGATTTGCCAGGTGCCACTGCCCACTCTTCAGCCCTTCCCACTGCTGCTCCATGAGGAAAGGATGCTGGATTTGCCAGGTGCCACTGCCCACTGTGCCAGCCCTTCCCACTGCTGCTCCATGAGGAAAGGATGCTGGATTTGCCAGGTGCCACTGCCCACTGTGCCAGCCCTTCCCACTGCTGCTCCATGAGGGAAGGATGCTGGATTTGCCAGGTGCCACTGCCCACTGTGCCAGCCCTTCCCACTGCTGCCCTGTGAAGAAAGGATGCTGGATTTGCCAGGTGCCACTGCCCACTCTTCAGCCCTTCCCGCTGCTGCTCCATGAGGAAAGGATGCTGGATTTGCCAGGTGCCACTGCCCACTCTTCAGCCCTTCCCGCTGCTGCTCCATGAGGAAAGGATGCTGGATTTGCCAGGTGCCACTGCCCACTCTTCAGCCCTTCCCGCTGCTGCTCCATGAGGAAAGGATGCTGGATTTGCCAGGTGCCACTGCCCACTCTTCAGCCCTTCCCACTGCTGCCCCATGAGGAAAGGATGCTGCATCCAGCAGTGGTTAGAACTGAGAGGATTAACTTGACCAGCACACACCAACTCACCCCCAGGGCACCAGGACCAGGCTCTTCCAGCCACAGCCACAGTGAATGAGGTTCCTTTTAATTGAGGAATTCAATGGTTTTAATTTAACTAAACCTTGGTTTTGTTGCAATTTCCCCATATGTGTTTTAAAAAGGCCCGAAATGATGCAGGCCAGCCCTGCCACCTCTCCATTGGCAGTGCCAGGGCTGTGCCAGGGCTGGCCCGAGCATCCCTCTGCATTCAGGCAGTGCCTCCCCCTGCAATGCTTTGATGTGCACTTTTCAAAGCATTTAAACCGAGATAGAAAACTCATATTTGACAGTGTTTCTGTCTGTTTGATTGAACTTCTCAAGTCTCTCCATTTCTCTTCAGACTCAGAGAGCCTGTGAGAGAAAAGCCAAGCTTTTTCCACAGCTTATGTTCTTGTAAAAACAGCTCCAAGTACACACATTCTGCTCCTCGCTCCAGTCGGGCTCCGCATGCCAAGTCAAGTATTTATTTTCATTACTTTTGAGACCACCAAAATTAATGTATCTTTCAGACAGGAAGAATTTTATTTATTATGGTGGATTTGGATCCAAGAGATGAAAGAAGAGCACCGTGCATCTCGAAAGCAACCGAGCCTGGGAGCAGGAGGGACAGCCCGACCTGAGCTCCCCTCCCTCCCTGGCAGCAGCCCCCAGCAGCCCTGATGTGTTTCTGTACAGATGGACCACAGCTCCGTGAAACCCTCCAAAACAAGGCTGTAAATCCTGCCACAGTTACAGTAGCAAGGGCAAGTGTCAATGCTTTGATGAACTCCCCATTCTCCGGAGCCGCTGCTGTAGCTGATGGCACAGGCTGGGTGGGGTGTGAGGCTTCTGGAGGGACTCAGCTCATCCCTGGGGAGCATCATCCAGAGAGAAAACAGATCCATTTTCCCCTTTTTCCTGCGCTGGTCCCTGAACTCTACACCATGAGCCTTTCCCCTGAGCCGATGTGAAATGAGGTGAAAGGGCCAAGCCAAGCTTTGTGTTCACAGCCCCATCAGTCGTTCCCTCAGGTGAGCTCCAGCCAAACTGCTTAAACTGGGATTTCAGCATCAGTCTGTGCTGCTGAAGGAGGACACCCAAGCACCGTGGCCCAGCTGTTGGCACGAATTCAAATCCCAATGTTGTGATCCTGAACGTGTGTTTCAGGTTATTTCCAGCCCCATCTGCTCTGCCCACCCCAGGCTGCAGCTGGGAGGACACACACCCTGGGTGCTCCCTCGGGTCAGGCTGTGCTCGCAGGAGAGGAATCCATCACTGCTGACTCGGCATGGATCGCTCTGCTCTGGAGAAAAGAATTACAAAAAACACAGACACAACTTGGGCTTGCTCAGGCCTTTCAACCAAGAGCTTGGAGACAAATTGGGCTTTACATATCGAGAGAAATCCCCACAGAAAATGAGCAACTCCCCAGCTCATGGAAACACAGACACTTTGGGGATCCTGGTCCCAGGGCTGGCTTTTCATCTCCACCCTCCTTTTATTTCAGCCCCTTGGTGTGCTCTGCCAGTGGCACTGCCCTGGAGTTCTCCTCCTGCTGCTCTCTGGGTGATCTCACCTGTGTTGTGCAGGGGTTGTCTACTATTTTTTGCTGTTTGTGACAGCATGGTTCCCTGTGCTCTCCTTCCCAAACCCCCTCCAACACTGCAGCACTGGAACTGCTGGGTGTAAAAGCTGGAAGCTGTGTCCTTGGACCCAACTCTCTGCTCTGCAGCACATCTTCTTCAGCAAATCCAGATCCAGCAGGATTTTGCCTGTATGACTTGTTTTCCTATGGATCCCATCATGAGCTCCTTTGAAAGCGTAGAAATGAAATCTTAGCTTGTTAAAGGAAAGAAATGCTGCTTCTGTTCCTTTCCAATGTGGCTGGAGTTCCACCCAAACATTGCCAGAGTCATTTCGCCCATTAGGAAGAAAATGGATTACAACTCTGTAACTACTTCAGAAAACATCACTTCACTGTTAGACCAGAGCCAGGCACAAGATGGATTGGGCTGGACATCGACACTTGTAATTTTAAGGTAAAAATATCCTACAGAGAACCCTCATTAGTGCCACTGCACTCGAGGCTCTTCCACACTGGGAGGCAGCTGGGGGTTGTGTCACTGAGATGAGAGGAAACTGCTGGGACTGAGAGGAGGACAAAATCCATGAGAAATTAGGCTGGGAAGTTCAACGTCTCATACAACAACTTGCTGCTTCCATGGAACTCACTGAGGCTTCAGACAAGCCCTAAAGGTGTTAACAAGGCACCTGGCTCCAGATGTCCTGCTTGAAATAATGCCAGAAGTCCTCAAAACAGAGCTTCAGATCCCTCCCAGGCTGTATTTGATATGATTTCTTGTTGCAAAACCTTCAGTGGAACTGTGATGTTTAGTTGCTTTCATCATCTCTGATAACACCTCAAGCCTGGTCCCAGTTCTTTAAGAGAGCAAAGAAAAAAAGCAATGTATTGGACACTCAGTAAAGGAGAATTTGTAGTATCCACAGTTAGTTTGAATTCAACTTAATTGTTTATTACTCTGAGGTCTCTGAAGGATAGAGAATATGGAATGAAATACTTCTATCACCTCAGCCTTTCTCAAAACATTCACAACCTGTTAAACATTAGGGTCACTAACTTTGAAATGATCTCACGATTTGATTTCATTATTTTTTAATTGCAAATGATATATTGCAGGGCTCATGGAGAGTGAGAAGCTGGGACCAGGGAACATTAAACCCCTGCTTTATTTTCAGCTCTCCAGCCAGACGTGCTGCAGGCAGGTGCGACAGCAGCTCCCAAAGAGCCTGCTCACGTAAGAGGAGCCTGACCCAGCTGACGTGAATGGGCTTTTCAGCCCTCGTGCTTATTCAGTCCTGGCTGGGGAGAGGCTGCCAGCCCCAGCACACGGTGCCAGAAGCGTGGCGGTTTTCTTAATGCAAAGTTGCAAAACCACAAAACTCATTTTTACTAGTGACCTTTTTACCACTAATTGTCAGGGTGCTTAAAAAAAAAAAAAAAAGAAAGAAAAAAAAGAAAAAAAAAAGGGAAAAAAAAAAAAGAAGCTGTTTTGGTGAGGGCTGAATTGAGATCCCAGAGACGCTGCCCTGGCAGCTGCTCCTGCACCCTGCTGCTGCTTTCCGTGTGTTTGCATCCAGACTCCGCTGGGTCCTGCCTGGATGAGTCAGGCAGCTTTTTGGGTTGTCGTTTTATTTTTTTTCTTGCAAAGCAGCTTTTGATTGTGAAATAAATCACCAAAAACTAGCTGGAGTGTTGGAAGGAGGGAGCAGAGTTGGGGTGGGAGTGCAGTCACAGAGGGTCCAGGGCTGTGTCTGCACCAAACGCCATGTGAAGGTGAAGGTGAAGGTGGCTGCTTTCCCCCCTTTCTTCGCTGCCTTTTCCTCTCTAAGAACACACAGGCCTCTTTTGCTTGATTTCTAGAGGTATTTTACACATGGCCAGTCAGTAGCTACAGCTGGACTCACCGTCCCTGTGAGAGTTCA
Organism: Vireo altiloquus; assembly: GCA_013396875.1. NCBI lineage: Eukaryota > Metazoa > Chordata > Aves > Passeriformes > Vireonidae > Vireo > Vireo altiloquus. The sequence continues at coordinate 215,711 of VZRF01001587.1, forward strand.
ACCAGGTTTTGGGCTCCTTTGCCCAGCTTTTAATTCTGATTCATTCCCTAATTCCATTGGAGTTGGCGACATGTAAGAGGTGTATTTGTGAGCAGAGCCTGGCCTACTTTTTCCACCTCCTCTGCTGAGTATTTGACAAAGGGACTGAGCCAAGGCTCAGCTGGGAGCAGAGGGACTCTCAGCCAGGTGAGCTTTCAAGCCCATCCAGTCCCACACTCTCCACACACTTTCATGGAGAATCCCAATTTCAAATTAAAAAAGGAGACCAGTCCATGTTGACAAGTTCCAATAAATTAAAACAACTCAATGTTCTTGGCCTGCCTTATTTATAATTTTTGCCATGTTGCAGTTTTATTGAATTGTAAGGGTTGGAAGGGATTTTAAAAATCACCCAGTCCAAACCCCTGCCATGGCAGGGACACCTCCCACTGTCCCCGGCTGCTCCCAGCCCCAATGTCCAGCCTGGCCTTGGGCACTGCCAGGGATCCAGGGGCAGCCACAGCTGCTCTGGGCACCCTGTGCCAGGGCCTGCCCACCCTCCCAGGGAACAATTCCTTCCCAATATCCCATCCATCCCTGCCCTCTGGCACTGGGAAGCCATTCCCTGTGTCCTGTCCCTCCATGCCTTGTCCCCAGTCCCTCTCCAGCTCTCCTGGAGCCTCTTTGGGCACTGGAAGGGGCTCTGAGCTCTCCCTGGAGCCTTCTCTTCTCCAGGCTGAACAACCCAAACTCTCTCAGCCTGGCTTGACTCTTTTCTCCCACCGCTGTCCAAGAGCCCAGATTGTCACACTGGGTATCTGTTGTCACTTTTACAGACAGAAAATAAAGACATTTCCAGCTGAAATGAGAAAGAACCAGAATGTGCAGTAAAGCACTTGATGACTAATGGCTCGGGGATTGTGCTTGGTCACATTCATGTGGTGAAGGAATCTCCCTTCTATGAAGGGATTTTGGTTTTGCTTGGTCTGTTTGTTATTTTTAGTCATTGTCTCCCAAATTTTTCCTGTGGTTCAGAAGTCCTTAGGTGATTTCCTCTCCCATCCAAAGTCACATCTTCCCTGAGTCCAGTCACTACTGTAGGACATCTTGGTTGTAAACTTGGGGTGGAAGCACTTTCCTCTGCTTTTCCTTCTGTCAGCACATCCCAATTTTCTTTTTCTTTTTTTTATTTTCCACTTTCCAATATTTATAATTATCTCCAGAAAGTCCTCTTGGCCTCTCGCTTGCCCAGGCTGGTTTATAGCACTGCTAAATGCTCAAGACCATCCCTCTGGACTGGCCGATGGCAGCTCCTGCCTGGCCCAGCCCAGCAGGACAGGGTTCCATGGAGCACCAAATCTCCCAGCTGAGAGAGCACTGGGCTGACTGGGAGGCACTGGAGGGGCAGAACTGGACCTGGAGGGGCAGGACCAGCCCAGCATGCACACCCAGCCCTGGATTCCCCTCCACACCCATCACATGGTGCTCCATCTTCACACACTTGCTTGAGAGCTCTTTGCTTTTGGAAACATAATTTCAGCAGTAAACAGTTTATGGGGTTATTTACAGCTCAATTTCCTGAGCATCCTGCCAGAACGCCAAGGGACTGCTGTGGTGTGTTGTCTGTTGAGTGTGGTCAGCAGCAGAGAAATCTTCCTGGAGTTTTTGAATGCATTTTGGAGCCCTCTGCTTCCTCCCTTTCCCAGCCATCTCACCTGGACTGGTGCAAGCCTTGCACGTGGGAACACTGCAGCTAGAAAATTACAGGAACCCAGAAAGGCAATGAAAGAAAATAAAAATGGGTCTAGAATCACAGAATTCTGTGGGGTAACCTGTAATTTTCAGGGTTCTTTTTTTTTATTATTATTATCCCGAAGGGCCTGTACTTGAGATCTGCCAGCAGCCTGGGTAGATGGGCACCTTGGCAGCAAAGAAGTTCTGTGCCACCACTGCTGAGTTCAGAGGGAGGTGCTAGCAGGGCATTCTCATCCCACACCAGCAGCTGCTTTTTCTTGGACTGGACTTTGAATTTCACCTTTATTTCCTTTGAGCCTGATATTTTTCAAGCAAGCCACTCAAAATCATTGAAACTTTGCTCTCATTTGAAGGCAGAGATAGTCTGACCCCCAACTGAAGTGAGTACAGAAGAGCAGAGGCTCTCTGGGTGGTGTGAAGGCCCCCAAAGCACGTGCCAGGGAGCTACGGCTGGGCTGGGAGAGTGAGCAAGGATCCCTCGGGGCAGGAGGCCAGGCCGGGGCTGGGGTCAGAGCAGTGGGACAGCCCCGTGCCAGCTGCCTGCTCCCCACACCAGGCACAGCTCAGCTCCCCAGGGGCACAGCGGCGGCAGCAGCCAAACCTGTGAGCTCTGCAGGCACCCTGAGCGGCAGCTGCCCAGGCTCTGCTGGCTCTGCCAGCCCGGAGGGCACACGGTGACCTTCGGTCGCACATCGCCCAGGGCAGCGCAGGCAGCTCGGGAGCTTGGGCTGCCCCAAAGCCTTCTGGCCGCTCAGCTCAGCCTGGCTGAGCCCAGCCCTGCTGGGCGATGGCACAGCACGCCCGTGCCACCAGGAAAGCTGGCACCCTGCACGTGCAGCCCCAGAGTCCACCCAGCAGCTCCTGCTGTGCCTCGGGATGGAAGCGCTGAGACTGCCCTGGGCAAACCATCCCTGCTCCAGAGCCAGGCTCAGCTCCAAGCCAGGCTCAGGCACAGCCCCAGAACCAGGCTCAGCTACAACTCCAGAGCTAGGCACAACTCCAGAGCCAGGCTCAGCTCCAGAGCCAGGCTCAGGCACAGCTCCAGAACCAGGCTCAATCTCCAGAGCAAGGCTCAGCTCCAGAACCAGGCTCAGGCACAACTCCAGAGCCAGGCTCAGGCCCAGAACCAGGCTCAATCTCCAGAGCAAGGCTCATCTCCAGAACCAGGCTCAGGCACAACTCCAGAGCCAGGTTCTGGCACAACTCCAGAGCCATGCTCAGCTCCACAGCCAGGCTCATTCTCCAGAGCCAGGCACAACTCCAGAACCAGGCTCAGCTCCAGAGCCAGGCTCAGGCACAGCCCCAGAACCAGGCTCAGCTCCAGAGCCAGGCTCATTCTCCAGAGCCAGGGACAACTCCAGAGCCATGCTCAGCTCCAGAGCCAGGCTGACCTCAGTCCCCTCCCCAGCTGGGCCAGGACCACGCGTGGCTGGCAGGACAGGCTTACATCAGGCTTTGCCAGCTGTGGATGCCACCCACAGCTGTTGGATGTGACCTCTCCTCCCTGCACCATCTGAGCTTGCTGGGCTTGGAGCAAGCCTGGATTCAGATAAACAAAACCAGACACAGGAGGAGAGGAACCTGTTCGAGATTTGAGATGACAATTCTGCCCTCAGTTACACTTCCTGGAACTGGAGCAGATTTGGTGAGTAACAAGACACAGCCCTAATTCTGGTTATTTTTACACCAGCAAAGCTGATGGCTGTGGCAGAAGGAGCAGTGCTTTACACTGGCACTGGTGCAACACCAACCACTGCTGCTGTTCGGTGCCCTGGATATTTTCTCTGCAAGATGGTTTCAAACACCGAAAACAAAGAAATGAAATACCAGCCTCGTGCAGACTTTAAAATGAAAAATAAAATGTCCAGGAAATCCCTGCAAGGTTTTGGACTGAACAGGAAGATACATTACAGAACTTTTTCAACCTTTTTTTGATTTTTTTTTTCAACTTCCAAGCAGCAGAATGCCAAAATGCTAACAGGCAGGGCAAATTGAGCAAAAATAAAATATTCTGTGGACTGGGTTAGAGAGTAAGGCAGTGTTTATTTTTTTATGCTTTACACTTTGGCCAGCATTTATCCCGAATGAAGGCAGCAAATGTTATTAGATTTCATGGAATGTAAATAAACAGTTATTGGTAAATACATTTTGGTGGTCTGCTTGTTACACTGCATGTCAGGAAAACTATAGGGAACTGGCAAGAGTTCAGACGTCTTCAAGGAACACAGAAAACAGACATATTTTACTAATTATAGCTAACAAAAACACTCTGAGATTACAGTTAAATTACATTAAAACATAACTTGTTGGCAAAGGCTGTGAGCATAATGCTTTGCCTATATCTTTCTGTATAATGTTTCATCGGAACAGAGCAGGAACATCGGGAAACCCTGGCACAGCCCACACCGCCCTGGCCCTCGGGGCTGGCCCAGCTGGGCACCCTGGCTCCTGCAAGAGCTCCTGCAGGGCCAGGGGGATTCCAGGAGGGCCATGACCTGGATCTGTCGGCAGCAGGGATGGCACTGGGGTGGCCCCACATCTCCATCTGCACCTGCACAGGTGGGAAAGGAAGGAAAAAGAGACACCTGCTGAGTGTCCCCAGAGAGGGCTAGGGGGGCAGGGGCAGTGGGAATTGAGGGGAAGGGGCAGTGGGAATTGAGGGGCAGGGGCAGTGGGAGGTGAGGGGCAGTGAGAATTGNAAGGGGCAGTGGGAATTGAGGGGAAGGGGCAGTGGGAATTGAGGGGCAGGGGGAATTGAGGGTCAGGGGCAGTGGGAGGTGAGGGGCAGTGGGAATTGAGGGGCAGGGGCAGTGGGAGTTGAGGGGCAGTGGGAATTGAGGGGCAGTGGGAGGTGAGGGCTGCACGGCTGGAGCTCCCAGCAGCAGCTTTTGTCCCCACACCACAGTGCCTGCAGGGACTGAGCCCCCTCCAGCCAAGTCCCCACCGCGCTGTGAGCTGGGCACCAAGGCTGCTCCACTGCAATCTCCTTCTGCCTCTGGATCTGCTCTGCAGCATCTCTGGGAGGAGAAAGACAGAAAGGATGGCTCTGGTATGGAGCTCCTGTGGGCACAGGGACATGCTCTGGCCACATCAGGATGCAGGGACTTCAAGGGTCTGATTGCAAAGTTGAAATGGGAAACGTGCCTTGACCCGAGCCCGAAATTCCCATTCAGTGGGTCCCCATTTCAATGAAGGATTTCCCTCCTTGCTGGAGGGGGAACTGGGCCGGCTGACCCCTTGCCCATGATGCCCAGGCGCTGGTTGGGGCATGGTCTGAAGGGCTCTGGCAGTGCTGCTCACGGCTGGGGAGGGTCTCTGAGCACCCCCTTTCCTGTTCCCCAGCTCCCCTTCCGCTGGCAGACCTAGCCCATGGCACTCCTGCTCCATCACCAGCACAGACCATTGCAGCAGGAGCAGAGCACAGGAGGGGAGGGAGGGATTTCTGCAGAAATCATTATGTTTTAACGATGTCCAGCATTTCCAGGACAAATGGGCTGTTGTGAGTGCTGTCCCCACACACCCACAGCACTGCGAGGGGCACACGTGGAGATCAGCTGCAGGGGTCCTTGCAGATTTGGTTAGTAGATTATAAACCACTCACTTCATTTTTGAAGCACAGTTTGCCTGACATAACTCAATTAGGAGAGATGCTCAGGAGCTTTGCATGTGAGCAGCGTTTGGGGCACAAAACCCCAGGTGCAGTGTCTGTCCTGTTCTCCCATGGTTGCACATCAGGAGATGACATTATTGTTACTTTACAGAAAATCTCCAAACTAGAAAAAATTCCTTCCTTTAGCTGTGGGATGTTAACACTGAGGGGTCCCTGGCAGGGTGATGCAGAGGGGCTGGAGGCTTGGCTGGCCACGATCCCTTTTAAACCCAGGTAAATCAAGGTGGTCATTTAATCTGACCCCAGTTTATGAGGAAGACACGAATCATTTTGTCTGCCAAGTAGAGGAAAGGGGAATGCGCAGGCTGATCTCCCCAGAATATTAATAACACTGCTGCCACTGTGCAGCACTCCAGAAGCACATGGCTCCCGGGGACTGCGTTATTCTTGCGTCTGTGCCCACGTGTAAAGAAATCCTGTAATGAAATCATGCTTCACCAGTGCCCCGTGGTAATCTCTGCACTTGGACTGTCTTTATGTCACATTCATGGCCTGTTCTTTGCTGGGAAGATTTTTACAGGGGATCTGAAGTTTAAAAGAAGACAGATGACAAGCTGTGATCGCGAGGAAGAGAGGCTCACCATATGGAAATAGAAAGCCCTGGCTCCCTCCCCTATCCCTCCTCCCCCCTCCCCTGCCGAGTTTCTCTACTTCACATGATGCTATTGGGATTTGAAGATCAGAATACAAATTAAATTATTAAATGAGGAACAAAAAGAAAACAAAAACAAAACTTGGGCCTTTCCTCTCCATCCTTCCATGTGATCAGTAATTAAAAATCAAAGTGGGGAAAACAAGCACACTGGAAGCTGGCATTTGGGATCCAGCTCAGCTGCCAACAGAAGGATGTAATGCTCATGTCTGTGCCTTTGCATGCTATGGGGGTTCATGCATGAGCTGCTTCTAGAGCTAAGACATTATTTTAATGGCAGACTTATTATGGGGCACATTTATTGCTTTATTAATTACTGGGAAAAGCACCACTCCTCAATCCAGTGCATGTCTCCAGCACTGGACTCCTTGTCACCAAAAACCAGAGTGTCCCCAAAACCAGGACAACTGAGCCCCCATCAGATGCTTTTTAGTCATTAATCTCTGCAACCTGAATGTGTGGCAGCACCCCCTTAAAGCCTGGGCAGTGAAAGAGAAATTAATGAATCCATTTCAGGTGGACAGAACTTGAGCTGTGGCAGTTTTCAGGTTTATTTTGACGTTTATTTTTGAAGTTTTAAAGGAGTTGGCCATATGGCCAAAGTCTCCCCTGGAGGGTGCCCAGCACAGATAAGGGACAGGGCCCATCCCAGGGCAGCCCCACTGTGCTCCAGGGGCACTCCCTGCCCCTGGTTCAGCTCCCAACCCTCCCACCTGCACTCCCTGGAGATTTCGCATTTTCAGAAAACCCCAAGCACACACAGCAGCCCACAGCAGTTTGTAAAATTTGGCCCCATTTTCAACCCTAGCCCTGCAAGGTTTGGGCTCAGCTGTTGGCCTCAGTGGCCAGACTTACAGAGTGAGCACTTGGTCCTCTTAGTGCAGGTTTGGGCCATGGACATCCCGTTTAGGCACCCATGTTTGAACACCGCTTCCTTGGAGCCAAAATAAATAACTGAATCAATGCTACACAGAGTTTAATCTAAACAGGTAATGGAGTGGAGCTCAGATATTCCCTGTGTTCCATCGGCAGGTCCTGGAGATGGCAAACTGAAGCCTGCTTTTATAGTGTGCCAGCTCAGGGACCTGTTCCCAATTTGCAGATTTGGCCTGTTGCATTCTAAAAGATGTTTAATATACTCAATGCCTGTTTGTGTTAATGTTTACCATTGAAGTTTTTCATTATTTGATGTTATATTTGGCCATAGCATTAAAATTCCATTGGACCGACTGAAATCTAGTGTCAAATCAAAGCCAAAGAAGCATCTTTGTGATACACTTTCAGCTCCCATCCAAGCACTTCAAAAAACAAAAATCAATTGTAGGTGTTTGTAGCTTTTCTTCCTTTTGCCAGAGAAACAGCGAATACTTTATTAGCTGTTTTTTAATATGCACAGCTCTGGAAAAGCTGAGCCCACAGCCGTGGACCAGCAGGGAAGCACAGGCTGCTCTGCCAGGAGGGCACAGCTCCATCCCTGCCAGGCTCGGGAGGGAGTGGGCATGGCTGACAACCCCCCAGCATTTGGGATAACAGGATTACCTGCAGCCCTTCATACCTAAACCCCAGTGCCCCTGGGGCACGGCCGATGCACGGCATCAATCCTACCCTGTTGTTATTTGGGTCATGGAATCATAAAATCCCAGAATGGTTTGGGTGGGAAGGGACCCCAAAGCCCACCCAGTGCCAGCCCTGCCCTGGGCAGGGACACCTCCCACTGTCCCAGGCTGCTCCAAGCCCCAATGTCCAGCCTGGCCTTGGGCACTGCCAGGGATCCAGGGGCAGCCACAGCTGCTCTGGGCACCCTGTGCCAGGGCCTGCCCACCCTCACAGGGTCAACCTTTGAAGCCCAAAGGAAAATCCATTTCCCATTTCCCAGACCCTGGAGCTGCAGGGAGAACAGGCCTGTCCTGAGAAGCCTCAAGCCTTGATTCACACAACTTAGGCTTAAATGAGATACCTGCCCTGGGACTTTCTTAAAATGAGGCCCCTGAATTACCTGTGATGCCTTAAATGGCTCCCTAAAAACAGAGACCAGACAGGAATGAGGGAATAAAGGAGGGATTTATTGGAAAGGCCTTCAGAGGTCACACCCTGGGGGTCTGGAGGCTCCTGCCCCTGTGGATCCCAAGATGGACGACAGGTCACGAGTTCTTCACACCTTTATAGGTTTGGTCCATTTGCATATCAGCATAAATTCATAAATTAAAACTTATAGCTAATGATGGAATTTGCCCAGGCTTGCTCCCCTCTCCCCAAGATGAAGGTTTGCAGTTGTTGGGCCCAGGAGGGTCTGGGTGTCCTTGGAGAGCGAGCTGGAGAGGCTTTGTTATGTCAGTGTGAGCATGAGAGAACAGCACTGAACGAGCTCCAGGGACCTGCAGAGTTACACTGGGCAGGGCAGGGCTGGGAACATGGAAAAGTTAAACCCTAAGGCATCAGTGCGGAGCTGGCCTGAGCTGGGCCCTGGCTCTCCCTGCTGCCCTCCCTCTGCTCACAGACCCAGGCAGGATTTTCCCTGGAAGCTCAGTGCTGAAGGAGCAGGAGTCCATCCCCACGTGCCCCAGGGACTCGCAGCCCTCGGGGGATGCTGAGGATCCTCAGCTTTTGCAGATTTGGAGCCTGCAAATCACACACGGCTCACAAAGCCTCCGGCGTGGCTCAGCAAGGCCGCAGAGAACATCCAGGGAGGTCTGCCTGAGTCCAGATGTTTCCAAATTCAAAGGAAAATATGATGGCCTGCATTAAAAACTGGGAATCAGCGTTTCAACATAAAGCTGGGAGGGCAGGTTTGAGGGACAGCCAGCAGATATTCTCTCAGCCAGTTAAAAGGGGAGCTCTGTGAAAAGCCCCTTCTTCAGTCCACCAAAAAACTGCCAAAGTAGACAAGGATGTTTCAGACTGCATCCCCTCTCTAGAATATTTCTTTCAAATTTTTAATCAAAATTAAGCTACTTTGCATTTCAGTGAACTTTTCCTTTTTTCCAGGATGGTGGTTTTTGATTTTAATGATAATAAAATAAATTATGTAAATGTCATCTCAGTACATGTGAGCATTTCTTTTGACAGTATTAATTGGCATATTTTGATTAATGAAGAGTTCCCACTTTGTTCCAAACTGGATTGCTTTCTGAAATGGGAAAAAAATGCCTGCAAAACTTTTCTCAGCTTTAGTTAGATGCTGAGAAACCAAGAAGAAAAGATCCAGAGCATTATAGTGAAGTAAGAATTCTGTACATCTAATACGTAAGGTACAGATCTGAAAATCACACCCAGTCCTGGGATTACTCACACAAAATTCTCCTGTAGAGGTACACAAGAAGTTGGACATTTTGGGAAAATGAATGCACATTCCTAAGAAGTCCCAATGGCCTGAGGCCACTCAGATGACCCTTGTTAGGGTCAGACTGAGATCTCAGCACTCAGCCTGGTAGCATGGCTTACTGGACTGTTTATATTTCTGCTTATCTGCATCTGTTTATCCTGAAGGGCATCATTTTAATACATCATTGATCTGATTTCCTAAAAGCCTCTGAGATGCTGGAGTCACTGGTTGAGATGTTACACACTGCAGGTGCAGACTGAAGGAGGAAGGGTATTTGAGGAAAAAAGATGTCTTTGCACTCTGCCAATGTAAATCTCTTTTGTAAAAGCAAGGGCTGCAGGGGATGGGGACAGGAGACTTCTTCAGGTCAGCAAACAGCCTTGGCCACCACTGACTGTGTCACCATCCCGAGCTGGACAGCCCCTCTGCCACCCAGGCTGCCCCCAGCAGCTGTGCCCTGCTTGATGCAGGCAAGGAGAGAAGGGTCAGTGCAGCTTTACAGGTACTAGAAACTTCCCTTCTAGTGCAAGACCTACTGGCCTTACAGGAGGTTGAAGCAACTTCTAGCTTAAGTCAATAAAATCAAAAAATCCCAGAATCCCAGAGTCATTAGGGTTGGAAAAGCCAACCACAGAGTCCATCCTGTGCCTGGTCCCCATATTGTCCCCAGCCCAGAGCCCTGAGTGCCACCTCCAGCCCTTCCTGGGACACCTCCAGGGATGGGCACTCCAAACCTCCCTGGGCAGTCTCTGCCAAGGCCTGAGCTCCCTTTCCATGGGGAAATTCCTGCTGCTGTCCAAGCTGAGCCTCCCCTGGCCCAGCCTGAGGCTGTTCCCTCTCCTCCTGTCCCTGTTCCCTGCCAGCAGAGCCTGACCACCCCTTAGGTGGGTGTAGGAAGTGCTGTGGTCTCCCTGAGCCTCCTCTGAGGAAGACTGAGGGGCTTGGATCTGACCATTCCAACAGCTAGGCCAGGCTCTTCTGTGTGAATTGGATTGTTCCACTGCACAAACCCAACTTTTATTAGCAGAGGATCACAATATCAGCACTTGCTGAGCTATCCCAAGTCGTGTCGGTGACAAATCTGGCCTCCAGACACAATTGTCACATCTGCCACTTCCAAATAAAAGGGTCCTGTTGTATCAATGAAATGGCATCAGAGGAAACTTAGAGCTGAGGCAATATGTTAAACATTAGCCACAATGCTCACAGGCCTAGGAAGGCCTGATAAGCCATGATTAAACTTAATTATGGATTATTTTATATTACCTACCTCCAAGCACTGTGGAAAATTGCTTCCTTTTAACTGCCTTGGCGGCTCTCTCTGACCATGCACATTCTGGGGGAGCTTTTCCCATGATTGATGTATTTGTTTACCAAGCTCCTTGCTCAAACACGGCCGATCCTCCCTTTAATCAGAGGTGTGAATACCGGAATAGTTGTCAGAGCCCACATTAACCTCTTGATTAAAAGACATCCTCACACTTATCATTAAAGAAATACATGGAACTAATCGAATTTGTATTCTCAGTATAAGCCCCATAATGGGCAAATAATGATTTGGTGTTCACGGACTTGGCTTGTTGGTATTTCATCAAGTTGTATCTTACAAGGGAAATGGCTTTTTTCCTATTTTTCCCCTTTTACCAGTGAGAGGGAAGAGTTTTGGTGGGCTAGGTTCTTTTTTTGCCTTTGCCTGAGGGCAAAAAGCTCCATGAACATCATTTTTCACTCGACTTCCTTTGCCTGCTTATCTACCCTGGCTATTACTCTCTTTGGCTGCAGCAATATTACCAATAAAATAAACATGTCAAAATTCAGAAGCACAAACAAGTTCATCTGTGACACTAATTTTGCCTGGCAAATAATTCTCCTTGTTTCTGTAAGGGCTTCAATTTCTGTTGGATTCAAAGCAAATTCATCTTAAATTTGATGCCTCGGTCTTATTTTTCTTTCCCAATCTCATTAGAGTAAAAATAGCAAGGATATCCATATGATTAAAGACTTCATGTGCAAGAAAGCAATCTGGTCATAGTGCTCCTTAGCTTTATGTACTTCTTTCTATTTGACAACATTAATTTGCCATCTGTCAGCTCAGTTACAGAGTTTACTTGCTGCTTGCTTGGCGTTCACCTCCCCCTTTTTCGTTGTCAGCTGTTTTTAATAGTTTGGCCTCCTTGAGTGGGCCATTTATGCAGATTTGAAACAGGAGAAATCCTAAAAACTGACCATATGGGAACCCACTTTGTACTCCCCAGGCTGGCATAGCCATGCACAGACCTCCTCCCCCTTCTAGGCACCCCCAGCACTTAAAAAATCCAATTTTTCCATATATCCCTAGCACCTTCCATCTGGGGGACTCCTGATCATCACACCATGGGTACAAACACATGAATTTTGCTCTCTTGGGCAGGTCAGCTGAATTGTCCAGGATTTCCTGGCAGCTGCATTCAGCCCTGAGCATGCAACCAGATAAATGGAAGAGATTGGTCAGATCACAGAAGGAAGGTGGCCAGCACAAAATAAGGCAGGCAAACCCTCACACGACCCTGCAGCCTCCAGGGGCTGCGTCCTGCCCTGCCCAGTCCCATGGCAGCACAGGAAACACAGAGCTGGTGCTCATCTCACACAGACATCTGCAGCAAAGGCTGTGGATGTATCCTTAATTGATTTTTCAATCTTTTGTGGTAATTGTTGGAATTCCTCACGAGGTTTCTTTTTCACCTAAAAGCCTTCATTTTAGGAAAAAAAAACCCAGGTTGCTCAGAGAAGCTGTGGATGCCCATCCCTGGAAGAGGTCAAGGCCTGGTCAGGGGAAGGTTCCCTGGATGTTATTTAATGCTCCTTCAAACCCAAACCATTCTGTGATGGTTCTAGGAGAAAAGAAATGCTTTACATCAGGGCTGGTATTTCCAGCAAAGGAAAGGTGGAAAAGGTTTCCCAGGCCTGAGAGGCCAAGCCCAGCTCAAGCAGCCATGAGGAGATCACCCCAGGAAGGGAAATGTGGCTGTGAGGCAGAGCAACACCTCCAGCGCCACTGCCCCGGTGGGAGCCCAGCCAGATGTGTGCCTGCCTCTGGGGCTGGAGCAGCCCTCTAATTTATAACAGCCTCCAGGCTGCTCTCATTTACGTGGGGGCCAGTGCTCAGCTCGTCCAGACACAGTTCAAAGGCTGCCCTGAGCAGCTCTGCAGGCGGGGTGGCCACTGGCAGGGCCCAGGCCAGCACCTGGCACCGTCCACTCGCCACGCTCGGATCCACCTGTGGCTGCCGTGCACAAAGAGGGCTGGTGGGCAGCTGAGTGCTCCAACAGGCTACAAAATGGTCATCCCACCTCCTCTGGGTGCCCGGCAAGCTCAGTTTTGCACCACCTCTCTGTGATGCACAGATACACCCAGGCTGATGCAGGGTGAAAAATGTCCCACAAAGATGCCCCAGCAGGGTGTGATGGTGACAAGGCTCCTCCCATCATTGTCTGCCAAAGACATGACTTCAGCTTGGTACCAAAGGCAGCATTTCGTAATTCAGAAATGTAATCCCTGCTCCAAACACTTCCAGTATCAGCACATGCTGCATTCAGGTATCCATTTAAGAGAATATTTTGGGGCACCATTGGCCAAACCCTGCCTTGTGTAGGCAACATGCTGGTATAGATGGCAGAAGTTATAACGGCAAACCAAATCCATCAATGTTTTGACCCAAAAAGAAATAGCAGGGAAAAAAAAAGGACATCAGCATGATGTTGTTGGCCAAATGTGGCTAAAATGTTCAGTTTAAGGAAGTGGAGCCATTCTTATTTATAATAAGGCCTGACAGCTGTCAGGATATGCTGTCTTTACAGAGACTGGATTGATTTTAGAAGCTCATTCACTTGCACAGGGATTTAGTGAACCAACCAGACCTCCTCCTTCTCTCTGGGAAGACTCATTAGCTGCAGGGAGCTCAGTGTGAATGGGAGGTGTGTGTGAGGTATGGGTAATTACACCAGCACCTCCAAAATAAATCACCAACCTACTGTTGATATGACTGCAAACCTGGAACTGATCCTCATTTTGGGCTGGGAGAAGGTCTTCAGCAACACTCTATAAACTACAAAGAAAAGAAAAGGAAATTGACTTTAAAAGCAGCATTTTAATAATATTGAGGTGTTGACAAAACCCTCAGAGAGCAAAGGAGCTCCATCAGACAGGATGGACTCACTGCTTGGAGCTTTGCTGGGGACAGAAATTCCCTGGCTGGGTGACTGCTGCTGTCCCAGGTGTCTGGAGGAGATGCTGGGGTGGCAAACAATCTGCAGGCAAGTATAAACTGGTACTGCCTGGCACACTGAGTGTCCAAGGACACGGATGCCTTAAACACCCATGCTCCAGTAGGAGACATCAGCAGTGTTCCCCGTTGCACATGCTGTGTAACACCATGGGTGCCTCTGCTCCCCTCTCCAGCTGTGACCACTGCCAGGGACAGCACAGGAGCTCTCCCCCCGTGGGCAGCAGCCATGCCACCAGGACTCACTTTCTTTTAACCACAGGGACAAAAGAACTGCACTTACATATATTTTGGTCATGCCCTGCTATTTCAACCTACTAAAAAGGAAATTAAAACCCTTTAAGTAACTGAGTTTTACAGATCTTCCTATCCTGAACTTGTGCTGCTGTCCTGGGCCAGCCGCAGAGCGAGGTCCTGGCTGAGACTGCAGGAGAGGGACAGGACAGTCCAGCACTGCTCCCGTGCTCTGCTCCTCCCTGCCTGACTTCACTCTCCTCGTCTGCCTCTCAGCTTTCCTTTCCTCAAACACTTTGAAGCTTCTTTTGCGTCGTGGTTGGTTTTCAGATGCGCCATAAAAATGCACGTGCTGGGAATACTGTGGTTAAGACATGGGAATGCAAACATTGTGGAAATAACTTGGCTTTTGTTTTTCTTTTCCTTCCCCTTTTTTCCTTTCTATAAACCAACTTTTCCACTTCTTCAGTGTGTTGGCACTCAGAACTTGCTTGGCCTGTTATTAAAAACAAGGACTGAAGGGGGTCAAAGGAATGATCTGCTTCGAGAAACAAGCAGAGGCTGTTGCAGCTCTCAGCCAGGACTCCAGCAGGTAATTCCATGTGGAAGGACATCCAAGCATTCAGCTGTTGGGAGCTCAGTGGCTGTGACTCCTGACCCTCCATGCCCCAGCTGGCTCTGCCTTCACACTCTGTGTGCCCAGCTCCTGCCTGCCCGTACCTCTGCCCCAGGAGATTCTTCTCACCCATCCCTGACCTCTCCCATGACTTTTGGCTGGCTCTTGTCCATGGGCCCTCTCCAGGCCCTCCTGTGTCCCTTCCTTCTCCCAGTTTTGAGGTGACCATTAGCTCTTGTGGCTGCCCACAGCCTTCTCCTCCGGGGTACTCGCTGTGCTGTCCCTGTGTGACTGGAGCTGGAAATGCTTTTGCACCCCAACATCAGGGCTGAACCACCCTGGGGAGTCACTGCTGCATCTCTGCGTGGGCTGAGGCACCCCACAGGCTCCTCACAGTGCACCTCAACCCATCCCACACAGCACTGAGCGCTCAGAGTGGGAGGAGCAAGGTCACAGTACTGGCTCCCTCCGTGACCTTCACTACTGCACACCCTGTGCTCTCTGAAAAAAACCACAAATATTTTACTGGCATTAGTTTGGGTTTTTTCAGTGGTTCAGCACTGAAAAAATGAAAAGCATTTTCTTTCTTCCATCAGTGGCTCCTATTACATCATCATCAACTTCTGCACCATCTTCAGGCCACCATACCCTGCCTCTGTCTTCATGCATCAAAGGAAGAAAAGGCAAATATTCCACTCTTATCACCTGGAGAGTTACTCAGAGAGCCTACAGGCTGTCCATGAGGGGCCTTGCAGGAGAGAATTCACTTCTAGGGGCCAGGCCAACTCCCCAGCCACTTGCCTTCTCCCAAAGTCTCACTCTTCCTCCTAGGAAGAAGCATTTCTCAGAGCACAGTTTTTGCCTTTCTGGTTAAGAAAATGTTCCCATGTTTTTTCAAAAAAAGACTTGTGATATCAATAAAAAATAATAAAAAGGTTTATTGTTTTTATGATCTGGACCTTTTATCTCCTGAAGGTTTTAGTTTGGTTGGACTGTCATAGAATCCTATATCCCAGACTGGTTTGGGTGGGAAGGGACCCTGAATTCCATCCATTCCCACCCCTGCCATGGGCAGAGACACCTCCCACTGTGCCAGGCTGCTCCCAGCCCCAATGTCCATCCTGACCTTGGGCACTGCCAGGGATCCAGGGGCAGCCACAGCTGCTCTGGGCACCCTGTGCCAGGGCCTGCCCACCCTCCCAGGGAACAATTCCTTCCCAATATCCCATCCAGCCCTGCCCTCTGGCACTGGGAAGCCATTCCCTGTGTCCTGTCCCTCCATCCCTTGTCCCCAGTCCCTCTCCAGCTCTCCTGGAGCCCCTTTGGGCACTGCCAGGGGCTCTGAGCTCTCCCTGGAGCCTTCTCCTCTCCAGGATGAGCAGCCCCAGCTCTCCCAGCCTGGCTCCAGAGCAGAGGGCTCCAGTTGCTCTTCAGTTTTTCACTCTTCATCACTGTCTTGGGGACATCTTTATGCTGTTCCTGCAGTGCTTTGGACACTGGTGGCTGTTCCAAAACCCTTCTCAAGAGCAGAATAACACAAGGGTGATTTGAGCTCCTTTTCTCTGGCCTGTTGCAAAGTGCCTGGGGAAGAGCTGTTATAGGCAGATCATAATTAATAATTAGCATTATTTATAGTGGGGCCTGCAGAACAGAATTGAAAGTGTCATCAGATTTTACATCCAAAATATTGTCTCAGTCAGTCCTTTCTAATTCCCAGGCATTGCTGTGGGAAGATACAATTGCACATGTGAATACTTTCCCATGCCTCCTCTCCATGTGCCTATTTCCATGTGTAAAGCATCTGGGAATGCTCGTAGGGCCTCGTTGGAAATGCAGTGTGTGTGTGTAAATTGTTGCTTGTCTACATCTGTGTATCTAATTGCATGTGAAAATCACTACTTGAGCTGCATCAATGAAATACAACTTTTTGAAAATACAGCTTGCATGTGTTTCTCATTCATTTTAGTGAGGCACAAGATGATCCAGTTGAAAAACAGTAGCTAAGACCAGATGTTCTTCTGTTCCTACAGCGTGAGAGAAGCAGCTCAGCCCTAAGAAACTCAAAGCTGCTCAGCTTATGATACTTGCAGTATCATGGGAGAGAAAGATCATCTCCTCCAGTGGCCTCCCTTGCCGAGGACCCACTGCCAAAGGAAAATGGCAGGAGTTCACCTTTGCTAACAGGAATTTAGAATCAAGCACCAAGGCTTCTTCAAGTGCTGATGAGCGATGGCTGGAGATGTGCTGTGGTCATTTAGTGGGTTTGGAGGCAACCAGGGAACACTCCTGGCCAGTTAATACTAGACATATGGCAAAGGTTTAATAAAATATATGATAGCAAGGGTAACTTACACAGCCTTGCCAAAATGTCATTTTTAAACTATGTGCCTAATTTCTAAACAATTGAGTTTTAAAGATTTAGTAACTCCTTGATTTTTTCCACAGCTCTGCTGCTACTGTGGTCATATTTCCAAATTCAATGTACCTCTTACTCCTCCACTTAAAACATTCACTTTTCATTTAGACCTGCAGGAAAAACAAAATCTGGATTACGTTCAAATTATTGGCCAAGCTCAAAGAGACATCCCAGCCCTTTATGGGGTGCAGATAAAAGAGCTCACAGTCCCCACTCTGCCAGGAAAAATGTTCACTTTCTGTGAAAAGCATTAAGAAATCAAATGAAGGGCTTATTAAACTTTTAGATGCAAGAATTTGCGAATTGGACAAGGCTGAGTGTCTATGGCAGACCCTTGAGATGAGATGGAGCTTGTCATAAACTGCTGCTGGATGCAGAAATGAGACTCCCTGTGCCCTCCCCCTGCTGCACAGCACTGAAGTAGGAGCTGGAGCTTGAAAGCACTCTTTGTGAGGATCAGCCCCGAAGATTTGTGTGGAAGAACCTCCTCTTTATTTACCAGCTTGCTGAGACTGACAAAGTGTTTGATATCGTGGAGCCTCCAGCCTGAGAGTTTGGCTTGTAGCAATGCTTGTCAGTGACTGTACCTGCTTTGCTCTTTGTTTTTCAGCGCCCTGACCTGCACATGTCCTCCTGTCCTACTGACGAAGGAGCTCAAGTGAAAGAATCTGCTCCACACTCTTCCCTTCCACCTCCTCCAAAACCCTCAAATAAACCCATTCTGGGTGTTTTCTTCCAGGACACGTGAACCCAATCCTTCACCTTCCAAAGCAGCATTGGATACTTCATGGTTATTCCAGAGCAGCCTTGGATATTTCATGGTTATTCCAGAGCATTAGTGATCCTTCTGAAGAGAGGTGTGAGAGCTGGCAGAGCTCCCTGCCCACGGCAGGTGTGGGAAGTGCAGCAGCACCCGAGGCAGTGAGGGCCACTGAGGAGCTCTCCTTCTGCCCATCAGCTCAGGGGTCACCTTCACAAACCCTTCCAGGCTGTTCAGGGAGGTCAGCTCTCCTTCTCAGCCCCATGGACTTCTCTGCTGCTGCTGATAAACCCACGAGCAGCTGGGGCTTACAGAGCTCACCCTGAGTTCTGGCAGCTACAGAAGCTTCTCACTTCTTCCTGCTGAACTTACTGCACTTGATCTGTAAATGGGGGCAGGAGAGTATCAGTTTATGAATGCAAATGTGTGAAATTCCCTAATCTCCCTTGCAAGAAAACTGGCACCTGGATCCCACAGAGTGCTCTGGATGAAGGATGGTGTCCCTAAGAGAATTCCCTGTCAAGCTTTCGTGTTTCTACCTCTCATCTGATTGTTTTGGCATGTGCTTCTATTCCCATCTTTATGTGGCAGTTCAGATGATCTAAAATAATTTTTAAATATCCTGGGACATTTTCCTTTTGCTGTGGGTGACTCCGCAGTCCCACAATGATGAGAAAATTGCCTTGAAAGTCCATTTTCTCCAGCTGCCCACCTGGCTGGCTCCATCTCTCTGCTGCTTCCAGTGATGGAATGCAATCCTGACAATGCCACGTACCTCGAAGCACTGAATTAATTTCTTTCTGAGAGATTTCCTAAGACTCAGCAGTCTTCAACCAAGTAGGCTCTGGCAGAATGGTGGTCAGAATCTCCCTCCACTCATTCAGAACATGTTATTGCTGGTGTGGGAAGCAGATCCAGCAGACCAGTACTGCCTGCTTCCAAAGAAAACACTCGCTTTACTGTATCTGGTGTTTTGAAATGTATGAAAATAAATTATTTATTATCATGACTTTAGGGCTGAACCTGTTTATATGGGCTTGCATCTGTCTGATCTGAAGACTGAGTCACTGACTGACAGACACCCTCTTGGCTGGTCCCGTTACTTACATTATGTCCATACTGTTCCAACAGCTTAAATAAAAATAGCAAGCTTGAAACTTCTCCTCTGTTGGCATTTCTTCATAGAGACAGGGTGTTTCTTAAAGAAACATCAGATCACTCTTAAAGAGGTCAGATGTGCAGGGTGAAATGGCAGAATTAATGGTGAGAGTCCCTGGCTGCAGCTCCCAGCCCAGCTCCAGCCCCCTCAGCTGCTGTGCTGGATGCCAAGAGAATGGGTGAGGAGGTTTGGCCGTTCAGAGCTTCCCACAAACATCAGTCAATGACAACTCAAAACCTGCTCCAGCCCAAAACCTGCAGCCCTACTGCCCCTGCCAGCCACTTCGACGTCTGGCAGCTGGGGCTAACTCAGGAGCAGTGTTTCCACTGACACCAGGTTAATTCTTTTTCCTCCTTTTCACTCTGTACCCGCTCAGGGTGGTGAAGACTGCAGTGAGAGCTGCAGAGGAGTCCCTTGGGGAGGGAGCCTTAGGGGTGGCACTGCAGCAGAACTCTCCCCTCCCTGCAGCGAGGATGGTGGATCATACAGAACTGGGAAATGTGACTCAGTAGAAATGCAATTTCTCCATTCTCCATCCAGCAAGGGGCAAACATCTCCCCTCTCAGGGCAGGGTAACAGGAGTCCAGGCTGAATTTGAGTAGTCACAGACTTGGAGACATTTAAGGCTTTGTACCATCAGTGCCATTTTCTCATTTCCTGACTTTTCAGTAGTTTGTAACCTTTAAATCTACATTGCCTGAATTTATTTTTCATCTCATCATTGTATCACCAACATTACTTGAAATAACCTGACACTTATGGAGAGCCCCAGGTGAGAGAAGGGTCACCTGGATGGGCAGGGACAGGTAAAAAGGCCTGAGGCAACAGGTGAGATGTTGGCTCTCCTCATGTGCTTGTTTGGGTAGAAACTGAAAGTGGCTGTCAGCAAATGCTGCATCCTATAGAAAAGGGAGAAGTCCTGGCCCAGCTGGCAGCCCCTCCAGGGGCCTGAGCCCCCAAATGGCTTTTCTAGGATAGGCCACAGCCATAATAGCTGCTGGTGTAGAAGCCAGGAGTAAGTGAGCACCAAGAGCCTCGGACATTTTGAAGGTCAGAGGTGATCTCACCGCTGCAGAGCAGAGTTATGGTGTTGAGGAGAATTGGGCACCTCATCATCTCCTCCTGGAGACTTCGCTGCAGATGCTGATGGTGCCACGGTAATAAAGGGATTGTCCCAGGACCCCAGTGAGCCTTTGACCCCTTTCAACACTGCAAAGGCTGCAGTTCTTTACTGGCCCATCCTTTGGGTGACTACTTTGCAGTGTATTGAGACCACAAAAATTGGTCACAGAAGTTTATGCTGCAATACCCACCTGAGTGTCTGCCTGCCAGGCACCAAGAAAAAACCAAACCACGGTCAAGCCTTACTACTGCTGGTTTGAATCATTCAGCATTTTCTTTCTAAATGCTCTGCTCAGGATTATATATCAAATATATCAGATGATCCCTGGTGAACACTGTGACTGGCCTTATGTCCCAGAAGAACTCTTAATTCAGTGAGGAGAGGCACTGCTGGGCTGGAAGGACAAGTGATCAGCCAGGGGTTTTCTACCAAATACTCCTATTTATGTATCTGAAACAAGTGTCTGATCACCCTTTCTCCCTGCTCTCACAGATTATTTTGAAAGGAGAAGAAGCAATTCAGTGGAGTCTAGACTTCTGCAGCCGAGGAGAACGTGCAAAGATGAAGAGGATCCCACACTTTGGAGCCACAGCCAATATCTAAGTGACTGCAATATTCTCCACTTGCTGTGCATTTGCAAGCATGGAGGACCATGAGTAGGATGTGTGTTTGTGGTGGAGGAGGAATGCAAGCTATGCTCTGTGTGGATGGAATCCGCCTGGTGCTGAAAGCTGTGGGATGGAAGAATGAATGCAGTTGTATTGGAAGAAGGAGGAATGCTTACAGTGTTTTGTGTCCTCAAATGTGGATTAGCTTGGAAAGGGATGTAAGGTGGGAAAGACATATCCTGAACACCTGTTTCTACATCTGTATGTTTTTCAACTCATTTTGGAGACAGTGTGCCTTGCTCCTTACTCTCTGTCCTTATTCTGCACTTAGGTCCTGACCATTTCATGCAAAAGGAGTTCCTCCTTTCCTGGAAGTCACCTCTGTCTATCCAAGAGTGTGCTGTGTCCATGTGCACGTGTGACGGCTGTGCAGACTGGGCACATGTCTGCCTCTGGAAGCACAGGAGAGCGACAGCAGCAGCAATCACCCCCCCTGGAACCAAACCTCGTGCTGCTGCTGCCCCGAGTGTGCTCCATGCCCCCTGACCTCCTTCGTGCTGCTGCTTTCATGGGATCACACAGAACCCCAGACTGGTCAGGCTGGGAGGGCCCCCAGGGGCTCCTCTGGTGGCACCTCCCAGCTCCAGCAGGGCCATCCCAGAGCCCAGGGCACAGCAGTGCCCACACAGCTCTGCAATAGCCCCATGGAGGGACACTGCCCAGCCCCTCTGCACAATCTGCTCAGGGCTGGGCACTGCCCAGGGCAGAAGTTGTGCCTCCTGGGCAGGGAATTGCTGGGCTCAGTCCCTGCCCGTGGCTCTGGGGCCATTGCTGGGCCCCCGGAGCAGAGCCCGGGCCCTGCTCTGACCCTCCCTGCAGCCAGGGCCAGCCAGGCCTGAGGGCTCCTCTCAGCCAGGGCTCCTCTCGAGGCTGAGCAGCCCCAGCTCCCTCAGCCTTTCCTGGGCACCGAGATGCTCCAGGCCCTTCCTCAGCTGCGCAGCCTCCGCCGGCTCCGCTCCAGGAGCTCCCTAGCCCTGCTGTGCTGAGGCTCCAGAGCTGGACACGGCACTGCAGAGGTGCCCCCAGGGCTGGGCACAGGGGCAGGATCCCTCCCTGCCCTGCTGGCAATGCTCTGCCTGATGCCCCCAGGATCCCACTGGATTCCCTTCCACAACTCGAGCTGCCACTGAAGTCAGCAGGAATTTGGCCAAGTCGAGGTGCTCAGGATGGACCCTTTGGGGGATGCAGTTCTTGCAGCCACATTCCCAACGTCCCTCACAAATAAAGGACATAATAAGTTTGCAAACAGTGCTGTTCTTATGTCTGTCAGCAAAAGAAATTTAATTGATTTATCAAGAAGCCAGGGCTAAAAGCCTCTCTGGAGGCCATGGAAATATACGCACTTTCACTGACCTCTGAAAATACATGATTTATGGGAATACCCACTTATTTACCTAAATTCCCACAAACTGACCTGAAGAGATTAGCCCTTGATCTGTGGTGGCAAGGGACTCCACAGAGGTAAAGTCACTGAAGGAGAAAGAAGCAAAAACAGAATCAAAAGTATTATTGAAAACCAGAAACGCATTGAAGGCATAGAAAGTCATTTTTCCTAAGCAGTGTAACAGAATCTGGCTTGGCAGGGCTGTAGGGCTGTGGATGGACACAGACTTGTCTTCAAGTGAGTTTGGTTTGGCTGTTGGTAATTAGGAACTTGAAAGAAAATTTGGAAACACAGTAATAATAATTTCAGCTCGGAAATGCTACAACTCCCCAGACCTATAGCCACATTCCTGCTGTCTGTTCCCAGGGAACCTCCACGCACACCCCTCCACGGAGCACTGGGCTGGATGAAGTCAAACTCCACTTTGGAAAGTAATTTTTTACAGGATGGCTCCCACCCCTCAACGCTCTGCTGGGTATCTGGTTGCCAACTCTTCCTAATGGATCACAGAAACGCTTAGGCTTTAAGACAAATTCTTTTATGAAAAGCTCTACGTTCTCTCATGGTATTTCCAGCAAGACGACAGACTGGCTCTTGAGATATCCAGTGGAATAATTTAATGCATTAGACTGGACACTATGTAGTGCCTCCCTCCTGGAAAGATGAAGAATTTTGTTCCTTCTGTAAGATTTGGACCTGAGGTTCAGAGGGTGCAAATGAGATGCACATGCCCTCTCATCAGCCCCCACAGCAAATGCTAGTTCTTAAATGTGCCTTCAAAAAAGGCTTGATGAAATTTAACCTTCCTCCTTGCAGTTGCAGCACAGCCAGCTCCCCTGAATTCAGTCAAGAAATATGAAGAAAATGAGCCATTTCAGATGTCAGATCCAAAATACGTGCTACTCCATGTGTAAAAAAGCATTGGGAAAATAATGTGGGCCACCATCAGTTTTGTTGTGCACTGCCTGAGATGATCTGGGATCTTGTATGATCAGGGAATGGAGGAAATGTAAAATTAAAGCCCAGAAATCATCAAAAGGAGATCAGAACAAAATCTGCAAGTTCATTTGTCTAAAGAGTAAAAAGTTGGTCAGGCTGTGCCCCGTGGTGGCTCTGAACCAGGACTGATGTTCTGTCATGCCCAGAGTCTCAGCTGAAGCCACTCTTTGATCTCCTCGTGGTGTTTTAAGGAAAGAAGCTGTGGGGTCCATCAGGATCAGGCCACGAGAGTCTGAAGCCAGATTTGGATCTGGACTCTGTGGGTTTGGCTTGTTCCTAGGCAAAAGTGAAAATGTGCTTGGTGGTCTGATCCAAGACTCCAGCAGACAGGTGAGTTGGCTTTGTGCAAAACCACTGCATAATTCTGCATGATTGGCACCTCTCACTAAGAGAGCCCTGAGCTGCATTAGCCACCAGAGCATGACACTGCCAAAGGCTGGAGGAGATCTGGAAAGAAGTTGGCTCTCTTCAAGGTGGAGGTTCTCTCATTTCATGAACCCAAACCCATACTGGAATAGAAAGTAAAAGAATAAAGTGCCTCCCCAGCCCCTGACAGCAAGGAGAATGCCATTTGTCTTGAAACAAACAGAAAAAAACCCCTTAATGTGATAATCTTACAATAACTAATTATTTCCACGAACAAACAACACCAAGAAGTATCCTGGAGTCAGAGGCATGAACTTTCAGCTGGTAGGTCAGTGGTAACATATCTTGTTTGAACAAGCCTGACAAAGATCTGCTGAGCAATATCCAGCAGGGCCAGCAGTGCTTGGCTGTCTGCGCTGCGGTGCAGAGATGGACGTGGATTGCAGGGTCACTGCTGCTCCACTCTCGCCAGCCAAGCAAAATGAAGCACAGCCAAACCTTCTTCAGCTGGTGGCAAGAGGGAAATGCTGAAGAGGCCTAAAAATGGCTGCTGTGGATGAATTGGAAGGAGGTGGTTGCAGTAACAATGATCTGAAGCGGCGTGTCCAGCACTGCAGGCAGCACAGCCCTGCTCCGAGCTCTCCTTCCCCTCCAAACACCTCCATTTCTTGTGCTGCAAAAAATCCCAGCAGTGTGTCCAGCCCTCAGCGGTGTCAGGGGATGTCTGCACCACAGCCTGCTGAGGAACCTGGATCAGCCGTGAGTGACCTCATCAGGGCCTCTCTGGCCCCAGAACTGGCGTGGCATGACCAGTTTCTAATGATGCCGTTGTGAGCATTAGCACTGTGACAGAGCTGAGGTGTCGGAGGCAGGGAGCTGCTGACCCAAACACAGAACACACCTGCCCTCAGAACCTGGCAAGTCCACAGCGAGTGGATGTGGAGAGACAGGGCAGGCTGAGCACACAGAGATCACCTGGAGATTTGCACTGTCTTAGGAAATCCTTGCTGCTATCAAATACAGTTATTATCAGAATATGAAGGAAAAGGGAGAACAGACAATTACATCATTTTTTTCTGTTTTGAAGGAGAGTTTTGCCTGGCTGTCATCCTGAACCAGAGAATAAAAGTTTCACTGGATGCACCCAGTACATTCTAGTATTTATTGGCTAGGCTATGAAAAGGAGTTTTCTTGTGCATAGAAATCCAGCCATGTTTTTGAGGGGCAATTCCTATTTTAGTCATTTCTCAAACCAGGCCTACAGTGAATGAGATTTTGGCAATAAAACACATTGATATCACTTAAAGCACCTTAATCCGTTTGAAGATAAAGGTTAGATTACCAGTCAGCATCAAATTTCTGGGACAAGACCATTTTCTAGGCTGCATTCTTCATGCAAACCCACTGACAACAAAGTTGTGTGAAGCAGCACACCCTTATTGGCCTTGCCCAACATCTGTGAGCAGGGATGAGAGAAAGGCAGCCCAGCCCTTGCAGGATCCACTTTGAACTGGGAAATGCAGATTCATTCGAAGGCCAGTAGATATCTTTTAAACCAGCTAAGAACATCCCTCAGTCACGAGAAAGAACCCATAAAAAGGCAGAGGAATTGAGAAAACGTAAGACCGTGATCGTTGTGGTGCAGGAGCAGGAGGATGTGATGGCTGAGGGTGGCTTCCAGCTCTAAGTGAAGAAGTGAAGGGATGCTGTGTGGCACAGCTCAGTGATCACAACCAATTAGCACAGATTAATTACCTCCTTTCAGTTCCTAGGTGTTGGTTTGGCACTATGGAAGACCCAAGAGAGAAGTCTTAGTGTATTACGAGGGTGGAATGTACTCAGAAGCTGAAGGAAGCCACAAAAAAGAGACTGATGCCTCTTCCTTCCTAGCAGTGGCTGATGGCTGACTCCAGTCCTGCTCTTTCTCTGCTGCATCTTAGAAAATAGCTTTAAAATTCATCAGATCTTGGACATCCAGCATGGGTACCGTTCCAACAAGTAGCCGTTTATTTTATAAGGGGATTTAAATATTGTAAAACTGAATAAAATGCAGGTGTTTCCATTACAGAAAGCAAACCTCGTGTAAGCTCTACAAAGACGTGACTTCCAGATTAAAAGGACTTCACACAGTTGGTTCTGCCCTGGTGGAGAGGTGGATTTTTGGATCGGCCTGGGCAGAATTTTCTTGTGTGTTGTGCAGTCCCGAATTCCACCCTCTGCTCTGCTTGCTCACCAGGGAAAGACATGCAGTGAGACAGCTGGTGGCCACATTGACATCTGCACAGTTTTGTTAACTTGGAAATTTGGCTGGGCAAGTTCAACACCAGATTGCCCAAACACAAATAATTTCCATCTAATGTCTGGAGCCTTCATGCTTTCTGAGAAGGATGAACTCTAATCCCACATTGTGCTACTATTCAGATGATCCAGTCCAGGCTGCTGCCAAGGGATGCTGGGATTAACCAAAGCAGGAGCATAAATACATGTGAAAAATAGATTTTCACACTGGATTTTGGTCCAGCAAGGAAAGAATTCCAAATACCTCTTGGAAAGCTTCCACGATGACCAAACCCAAACCTTCTTGCCCATACAGGATCAGCCTCCTTAAGAAGAAAGATTCTATAGAAAGTCTTACAACAAGGTTTAAGACAATGAATGAAGCTTCACCTGTGGTGGTTCACTGACCCCTGATCTACACCAGTAAAAATGAACAGATAGCCAAGGTAATACTGGTTAATTATTAAATATATAATCAGTGTAACCATGCCCTCTAGAGGACTAAGTTTACCTTCATAGAGACAAACCCAACCCTTGGGTCTGAACACTCTTAAAATCTGGGGAAAAGGCATTTTGGATGTTTGCATTCCTTCCACATGTAAATGTAGACATGAATCACGATTTCCTCACTAGCACCATACCCAACATACCCAAGATGGCACTAATAGGTGAGTTTTACCTTTTGTAGCCACCTGGTGTCTCTGCCAAACAATTCATTCAACTAATCCCCATCCAGGCATCAAAGGTCTGATCCAAGGTCTTACTCTCCACCCAAGAGAAGGTCGCTCGCACACATTCGGCTCAACGTGTTGAGTGTTAAATAAACAGTGTTCATGTTCTTACCTCCTGCTCTCCCCATATTCCTTTTCTTTTTTTTCTTTTCTCCATTCACTGGCAATTTCCCCAACTTTCCTTGGTCAGTGTGGTTTACATTTCCAGCTGGCTTGAGCTGCAGAAATGCCAGAGAGCTCCGTGTGAGTGCAGTTTGTCTGTGGTGGCTGAGATGGCCCCAGCCAGGCTGGGCGCTGGGCAGGACCAGCTCTGTCCACCCGGCTGCACCACGGTCCTGAAGGAGACAACAAATGCTTGAGGAGTTATTTTTTGGCCTGAAACATCCACATTTTGAGATCAGAAGCCACTGTGAGCGTGTGAGCCACAAACAAGCAGTTGTGTGCCAGCTACTTTGGAAAACAAAATCTGGGAAGGAACAGGGGAAGGGTCAAATATGTAAAGGGAAGCAACAGAAAGGAAGTTCTTCCTTATCAGTCCAGTAGGTTTCTGGGCAGAACCAGCCAACAGAGGGTGGCTGCTGTCCAGGCTGTCGAGGGACGAGCACACAACAGGGAGGTCCCACACTTGCTCTCTACCAGAGAATATTTTGACATCTTTTCCATGGCACCTTAGCTTGTGTCCCAAGGCAGGCTGCTCCCCACGAGCCTAAGGACAGAGGTAATTGGAGTGCAGCTGCACTTCAGTAGTTATGTTGAGTAAACCCAAAATAGTTGGGATGCGGGATTTTCAGCTGTACCATCAGCTTTGCCTTTCTCATTGAGCCGATGTAAGACACCCAATACGCTGCAGCTGTCAGACGTTGCTTTTCAAACCCACTCTGGGAATGTTTTCTTTTTCTTTCTTTTTTAAATCCCACCCGATGGTATTCTCTTTTTCCTGACTTTTCTCTCAGTACAAGAATATGTGTTTTTTCCCTTGGTTACTTTGACTTGCTGACCTGGTTTCTTGCCTTCCTTCGGAAATGTTGAGGCGTCTCGGCGATGGAGAGGATGAATCAGTGAACATCCAGCGAGTCTGGGAAAACCACAGCAGAAAGGAGCATGTGGGGAGCAGAGAGGATGGAGGAGCCTTTGGAAACAGCTCGGCGTTGGAGGGTTCTGGCATTTCCCTTTTCTCCCTAAATTCTCGTTAGCAGCTGGCATTGCTGCCATTTCTCTCCCTTCAGAAAGACCTCGTGGCCAGTTTGAACGACGACACTCAGAACATTTCAGAGGCAGCTGAAGAACACATCATACACCACCAGCCTTCTGCCAGTGGGAGCTCAGGGCCTGTTGGGAAGAGGATGATGTGCTGGGAAGGTGCAGATCCGGCTCTCAGACAGGGCTGAGCAGGGAGGCACCCTGGCTTTAATTCCTTCTTGGAAACACCAAATGCCTCTTTTGGGAGCCTGCTCTGCCATCCACTGCTGGCTCACAGCCCTCAGTGGGTGCAGCCATTGCTACATGCAGCACACACACCTGAGGAACAGGCAGGGCTTGGGAGATTGTTCATGGAGTGAGAAAACAGCCACCTCGGGCAAGTGAATTATATGATATGAAGGGTACTGAACATTTGGCATGCCAATATTGAATCAATGCAGAACAATGTAAGACGATGATCTAATTAATGCATTTTTCAATTAAAATAGAGGATGTAATCTTTAGACACTCTGCTTACCAAATGTTGGGAGTATTATTTGAATATATTTGTTATTCTTTTTTTTTTAAAGCCTTTTCCAGAGAAACAAGTGAATGAAGTATAATTTAGGTGAAAAAGATTCCACAGAATTAAACATCCTGTGTCTTGCCCCTGGGACAGGGATGCACAGCGTTGGAAGGATTTTGAGTCATCCTCCTGATTTCAGCCAGATTAGTCATATCTCAGCCTAAGCTCAGCCATAAGGACCATGTGCCATCAGAATTTTTATTTCCACAAAGAGGAGCTGATTCACGCTCAGATTCCCAAAAGATCTGTCCATTAAACATTCTCCACACCTGTACCCTGAGCATTGGAAAAGTGCTGTATGAAAATGCAGGCAGACTCTTGCAAACAGGTTTTTTTTCTCCTAGGATCAGTTGAATCTGAATCAAATGAATGGGCGTGTGGAAACAAGGACTGCAAAACAAGAGTGTAAGAGTTACGTAAAGTGATAGTAGCACTGCTAGGGTTGAGTAACGTTCTAGACCTTTCTCTGAATGGGGTAAATATTTTTCGAATTCTGAATGTTTGATACAGCTACAGTGACTGACATTCTGGTTTTACTGCATTACTAAATCACATTATAAATGAAATTTAAAGGTAGTTAACAAAATAATCTTTATGTCAAATGGGTGAAATGTGGGTTCACCCTTTGAGAATGTCATTCTTTGGTTTTGTAGTGTCCCTTAAAGGCTAATCTAGAAGAAAATTAAATCAATTTCATGCTCACCACCTTTAAATTGCAGAAGTGAAAACCTTTCAGGACTTGCCAATTACTAAGGAAACTTCATAGCTGGATTATTCCCAAATTGCACACCCTTTATTTTAACCACTAAAGGCAAACACATGGTTTTGATGGGTCGTAAAAGAACAGGTTGCTTTTTCAGGATTGAAAGAAGCTGTAATTACTTCCCTTGTTTGGTGACTTCTTGATTTACTTAGGTTGTTATGGGCGCTCCCATTCTGCTGAGGTAATTGGAGCTGCTGGAGTGCAGTCCATGACCTGGGGGAATGACCAGTGGCTTTTCAGTCTGGGTGACTTGCACCTAATGAGTGGAGTCCTGCTTCCCAGGAAACCAGGACACTAACTGCCCTGAGTGCTCAGCGTGGGTACTTTAAAGGCTTATGTTTCACAGCCCAAGCAAATTATGCCTCTGATTTGCTGAAACCAAACAAAGTCAGCTCCAGATACAGGGAAAATAAAGGTGTTTTTTTCAGGCAGGAATAGGAGAAACAGATCTCACCAGGGAGGTGAGCCTCAGGTATTTCTCCAGACAACGAAATGCTGCCACAGCAGCCCAAGGAGGTGACCAAGAGTTCCCCAATCGGTTCTTGTCTGTAACATGATATGTAATAAAACATGATACACAATAAAACATGGTTCCAAGGGGGGGCTGCACAGTTGCAATGTGTAGGTTATTCCAATAAGAACTGAACTCCCTCAGGGTTAGAAATGGAACCACCCAAGTTTTCAAAGGGCAGCACAGACTGGGCGAGGGCACTGTGCCTGTGTCATCCTCGGAGGAGAGAGCTGCATGCAGTTGTCCTTTCCAGGGGATGCCCTCAGCTGAGGTCCCTTCCTGCCCAGCAGATGACACAGGCAGCTGGCCACCAGCTCAGCAGTGCTCCCCACAAAAGGCATTTTGGCAGAGCCTTGGTTTAGCTGTAGCCACTGCTTGTTTTGGTTTCTGCACAGTTTTTGAGATGTGTTTTATTACCTTTCTGTTCAGAAGGATGAACCTGGGCTGCTGTGTGCTGTCTGAAGTTGGGATACACGATACAAACCCGTGGTTCCTGATCCAGGGTATCCTGGATCTCACGTGTTTTGGAGCTCAGTGCTCCAAGTAAACTGATGGGAAGAGATAAAATCACTTAGCTCTGAGGATAAAAATCCTACGTCAGGAGCCACACTCAGCTTTCCCACATGACCCCAGGACAGCCTGGTGGATCTATCCAGGTCTGAAATCTTGTAAGGGGTGTGAGTACACAGAGGAGGTACAGTGAGATAAATACCATTTACACCACCGTGTAAATTCAGTTTACAACACCTTAGTCTGTTACTCAGAGAACAAAAGCTCACGTACTTCTACTCCAGGGGAAAAGCAACAGGAGAACACCGAGAAGTAGCTGAGATGTTGGTGGTGAACAGGTAAATTAATCTCCCAGTAACTCAACCCCAGATTCATAATCCATGCTAGGTCACATGTGAGGATGTGAGTGTACGAGGACAACCCAAAATCCAGGTCTCAGCATCCATGAACTGATGTTAAAACACCAAGCAGGAAAGAGCTGGCCCATGGGATGTCCTCAAAGTGGCCAGAATTTGCTAACACTTAAACTCCCCAAATCTTACAGCATCCTAATTTCAGAAGTTATTTCAAGAGACATCTTACTTACTGCAAGGGATGGCAGACATCTACAGCTGAGATTGACCAACACCTGCTGGCACCAGCAGAAGGTCTCACACATGGCACCCAGGTGTCCTGCATGGCAGGAAAAGGCACAGAGAACACAGAATCCCCCAGAAACCCCCATGGAGGGCAGTCCTTGCAGATACAGGTGCCCAGTTCATTGTGGCAAAGGCTCACTCCTTTGTCTTCTCCTTCTCAAAGCTCAACTGAAAACCTTCTCCAAATACTAGAAAACCTGGACATTTTTTTGAAGCATCCTAACCGTTTGAGCTTTCCCAAAGAAGTCACATTTCCAGTGGCTGGCACACAAACTAGATGCAAGATCATCCATTGTAACATTTTACATCAAAATGTAAAATGAAAAACTAAAATTAGTGATTGAGGAGAGGCTTCCTAACGCAGGCAGCTCCAGGAGCCTTTGTTCAGCTGATCAGCTGAACAACACCATCAAGGACTTGAAGATGACCTGAAGAACAAATTCTTTTAATTCATTATGGATTCTGATATCCATAGAGAGGGAAGGGGAAGCAGAACAACTGCTGATGATACTGAAATAACATTTACAGAAGGCAGGAGTTAAAGCAGAAACCTGAGGCTGTGCCTGGGAGGGCACACACGCCTCAGGAGGGGGAAACCTGGAGAAGTGATAATGCAGAGACAGACCATAAATTACAGTTCACACTGCTGTGTATCGGGGCAAAAGAAACCTATCTGTTAATTGGGGCAGATCAGATTTCTTTCTGTGAGGCGAAAAGGCACGTCCAGCTCCCCCCTGTCCCCCCGGGACTGTCAGCACCAGCAGACCCCACACCTCCAGACCCCAAACTCGGCACGCGCCGGCACGTGGAGGTGAGGCTGGAGTGGAGATGCCACCCACAGCCTCCAGCTTTTGGAAGCAGAAATCTGCACATCTGACACTGATCAAACTCTCAGAGCTCGTTGCCATCAGAGCTCTCAGGCTGTCCACGAGCTGGGGAAGCAGAGCTGTCCTGGTCTCCGGGATGGACTGTAGGACACCAGAGCTGTGTGTCAGATCCTGCTGCCATCTCACCTGGAAAAACCTCCCACCTCCCTTCCCCAGCCAAACAGCCTTAGGGGACAGCAGTGTCCAAACAGAGTCTGGGAAGGACTGAAACCTCAGTCCCACGTGGCTGAGCAGAGTTACTTGGGCTGGAAAAAGACCTCCAAGATCATCAAGTCCAACTTGACTTGAAGTTAACCCAGCACTGCCAACCCACCCTTAAACTATGATCCTAGGTGCCATATTTATACAGCTTTTAAATCCCTCCAGGGATGGTGACTCCATCACTGCCCTGGGCAGCCTGTGCCAGCGCTGGATAACCCTTTAGGTCAAGAATTTTTCCCTAATATCCAATCTAAACCCGTGCTGGTGTGACTTGAGCCCATTTCCTGTTGTCCTGTCTCTCGTTCCGTGGGAGCAGAGCCTGACCCCAACTCTCAGGGAGCCCCCAGAGCCTGTAGAGCCTGCAGAGATCCATTACAGCCCTCCAGTTCTGTGACTCATCCCATCACATTTCCATAAGTAATTAGTGACCTTACAGGATGAGGTTTGGGATTATCTTGTTTGGTTGCTGTAGAATTAACAGCTGAATTTATCAGCTCCCAGGGTGAGATGTGTCAGAAGCTACTGGAAAATCTGTCAGGCCAGCAGTTTCCTGGGATCTTGGTGGCCTTCGAGGAGACAGCCATCACCAGCCAGGCCAGCAGGGCTCAGGCTGTGCCCACAAGAGGCCCAGCACTGCCCACGGGTGGCACAGGCTGAGCCCTCCAGGACAAACACGGGCTCGGGGCAGAATCCTCCTCCCTTTTATGAACCTCCCTGAAGGAACAGGCAGCACTGGCAGCATCCCTGGGGGAGCTCCCAAGTGAGGGAACAGACACTCTCTGCTTCCCTGCCCACCTCCCCTCCAAACCGATCTGCCGTGCCCAGAAAGCAGAGTATGGGAGATGATGATTAATAGCTTTGTTTACTTTTTCCTGATCTGTTATAACAGGCAAGGAGATAACATTTGTTGAAATACAGATCTGCCATAAAAATAAGCAACCAAAAATACAAGTAAAACAAAACAGTCTTCATGTCTTAACTTTCCAGATGTAAGTTTCTGAGTTCCCAGTTGGGTTGTTATTATTACTATTACTACTATTACAATAATAATAGGATTCCCAGTCATGGAGTGGGACCAGCACTCGTTTAGAAGCACAAGACTGGAGAGCAGAGGTGAGTGCAGCCAGCCAGGGGAGCAGATGTTGCCTCGCCTGCATTTTTCAGCATGCTGAGCTCTCATAAGCACCACATCCACCAGGGACCCTCAGCAAGGCCAGGCAGGCTGGTGGGAGCCCCACGGCACAGGGGACTCCAAATCCTCCCAGAGCCACGGCTTCTGAGAAGCTCAGCCACACAGAAAGGAGGAGGAGGAGGCTCAGGAACAGCCTCAAACCTCTTTAAGGAATGTCCCACCCCTCTGCTGCCTTCCCTCCAAACACAGGTCTAAACTGCAAGGTCTGGAGCCAGGCTCAGGTGATTTTGGTGCTCAACTTTCCCCCCAAACTTGGTCAGTGTGAATTTAGGGATTTAGCCCCTGGTTTGCCAATGAGAAGTGAATTTAGGGATTTGGCCCCTGGTTGCCAAGGAGAAGGGCTTGCTGCAGACTTCAGATCTGAATTCAACCCTTCCCAAACTTGTGTGGGAATGCTCCGACCCATCTCTATTTGTCTTGGGTAGGGGAGTCACTGTGATGCTCTGCAGTGGAACTTTCCACCAGCAACAACATGAGAGACAAAGAGCTCATGCTCTGACCTTTAAGAAACTATTCCTTAACAAAATTTACTCAAGTAAAGAATCCACAGTCCTCTTTGGTTTTACTCATTTAATTGATACGGACATAAAATATTTTGCGTTGTTTTTAATAATAGTTTGGTTTTCTGCTATTTTAAAAAAAAAAAAAAGTTCATTTCTCCGAACGTATTTTTAGCAAAAATATTTTGCTTGAACTTTTTTCCTCTGCCTTCAAAGGCCGCTGCACAGTTCTGGGGTGCTAAATACTAAACTCACATTCTATCACTCCATCTCCTCCCATTTGGATGGTAATCACAGGATCTTGATGCCAAACTCTGGAAGATATTTTTTCCAGCAGCAGCATCTGGCTTCTTGGCAGACCCCGCGAGCAGTTGTGCTGGCAGCAGTGGGAGCTGCCTGAGTCTGTCATGTGTTTAGGCTGCTGCAGAGCTGTCTGCACAGCCTTGTTGCCTTAGACACTGTGTTCTGCTGACTCCCATCCCGACCCATCCGTCCTCCGCTAACGGAGCTCTGCCCATCCTCACGGCATCTCTGCCGAGTTCCTCCAATCAAGAATAACAACGGATGTTTGTGGAGCTCTTTTCAGCCCACCAGGACCCAGCTCCTGCTCCTGCAGACGGAAACTGCTCCGTGACCTCTGCGGAGGGATCGGATTGTGCTGGATCCCGGGAGCCTGGGGCCAGCAGGAGACCCTCGAGGGCCAGGCGCTCTCCCTGCCCTGCCCCATGCCAGGAACTCTCTGACTAATTCCTGTCACGGGGACACCAACCCTCGCTGCAAACTGACTCACACAGCTCCTGTGAGCAGCCCTTTCTGCCTCCCGAGTGCCTTCGGTGCTGTGCTCTGGCGAAGGCAGGGCAGGGATCCCCACTCCTGCTCCACAGCCTGCCAGGGGAAAACCTGGCCCCCGACTTCCTTCCATGCCAGAGATAGATAGCAAAGTACAGAGGAGTAGAGAATGGATTAATTTCCTGCAGTGCAAATACTTCTACATAATTCCTGTTTCTGGAGAAAGATGCATAGGAATAAAACCCCCTCTGCCCAGCTGTCTAAGCCCTGTTAAACCTGAACTTCTCTCTCTGTTTCATCCACTCAAAAACCCACCAGGGTGCTCATCCAGCTCTCTAGACTGTGATTAAATCTTCACTCTGCTCTTCCCATTGCTGGAAACCACTGCTTTAAGAGGCATATTTCTTTAGATATGCACTTTTCTTCCATAGGCTCAATATTTTATGGGAGGATGAAGAGTTTATTTTATGGCATGGTTATTAAGGATTTTGTTTCGCTCCAGAAAGGCCCTGAATGGAAATGCTGAAGCCCAGAATTCTACCTGTGGCTCGAAATGGCTTTGATTTAAGAGATCAGTATTTTGTTGAGGTTTTAACACTTATTCCAGATTACTAGCTTTGCTTAGTTCTAAGAACACATGTCCAGAAAGGTGCAAATTGGTGCAGAAGGGAAGGGTGAGGCTCTTTTCATATATTAATGAATGAGGATTCATTAATATATGAAAATATTAATAATAATCATCATCATGATCTGTGCAGTTTCTTGTGCCAGCTCTTGGTCAAGACTACAGAAAACCCTGGTGAGTCCTGATCTCACAGGACCTGCTGTGTCTGGGTTGGTGGCCCAAGACTTCAGCTCTGAGGAGTGATGATGCTCTGGGACCAAGTGTGAGCTTCTAGGACAGGACAGAGTGCCCCACGCTATTGAAATGCAACTGAAAGTTGTAATTTAGGCATTTTTCCACAGCGTCATTGTTTGTCCAAGTTGTAATGAAGTACTGACATCTGTAGAAAGGCACTCTTTAATGTATCTAAGAGAGAGTTGGTTTGAAGTTGAAAGCAGCACTTCTGAGAGCTGGGGGTGCCCCCAGACTCCTCCCCTTGAAGGGCTGTGTTAGAGGGCAACCGTGGAGCCCTCAGTCACAGCTCCAGGGTCACAGCTCCAGGGTCACAGCCCCTCCCACAGCTCTCAGGAGCAGCAAGGACCTTAGAACCACCCAACAGCCAAGTGGGCCAAACTCCTCTTGCCCCATTTCCCTCACAGCATCCTTGGGAAGTGCAGTCAGGAGACGTAAAGAGGCAGAATCCTTGATTTGGGTTTCATGGGGCAGCAAAAAGACACATGACAGGTTCTGTGATGCTTCAGCAAGGGCCTCTAGCCCTGACCAATCCCTCCTGCACACCTGCAGCACACACAGCACCCCACCCTGAGCTTCTCTCTCCCTTCTGCTCCCACTGCTGTGACCTGACCAAACAGCACCACAGTGCCCATGAGGGTGTCTGCTGGGGAAAATGCCGAGGGAGGATGAGGGAACATTTCAAGATTTTGTAGCCTTAACAAAATTGAAATAAAAATTGTTCCGGGAACTTGCTGAAAGCAGCAGAAAGATGGGTCCTGCTGTGTTTGGAGACATCATGTGAGCACAGAATCACAGAGATGAAAACCAGCTTCTGCACATCGAAAAGTCTCTTCTCTTGCAGGAATCAAGGAGGCCTAGCCTGGGATTGTTACTGCAGGTCCCTGTGGGGTGTCCCAAAGACAGTTCTGTGATGGGATTTAGCCACACTGGACACAGCTCTCCGTGCTGGAATGGATGACTTCCTAGATTGTGAGACATTCTAGCCTTGATGATATCTGTAAGTCACCCTCCAAACCTGCTGCCATCAGTGGGATGCTGAGGCTCAGCACTGAAAGCCAGAGGCTCAAACCACCCCAAATCCCTGTGTGAGTGGGAGCCAGGAGCTGGCCCAGCAAGGACCCTATGGATTCCACGGGGTCTGAGAGGAGTGTTCACTTGTGTGCTCGAAGAAGGGAGACCACAAGTGGCTGCCAGCAGGATGGAGCAGCCTCTGAGTGACCAGCCCTCCCTGTGCAGGATCCCCCCACGCAGGAACTGACCCTGCCCCTCTCCTGGGCTGCCTCTCCTGCCCCCACTTCCCTGGAAAACCACAGCTGGGAGAAGGAAAACCACAGCTCTCCTCCCTGGGAGCATCTGCAGCTCCTTCGGTGCTGAGGTCAGTTGAGAAGCTGGGATTAAGAAGTCAAAGGTGTGAGAGCACTGTGTGGTCAAGGACGGTGCCAGGAGTGTCTGTGGCTCCCTGCTCCTCAGGGGACACAGTGGCCCAGCCCGTGGTGAGAGTGTCTGTCCCCAGGATTTTCCACAAAAGCAAAACAAAACCTCGCAGCTCCAGCCCCAAAGCTGATTTCTACAGAGAGACATTTGAGAAGCTTCTTGTGGTTTGACAGAGTGTTCAAGAAGAAAACAAAACAAAAGTTTGGACACGACTTGCCTTGTTTATTTATGAAGTCTGAATTGGGAATTAATTTTGTTTTCCTTGCTTTTATATTCCCTTCTGCAGCTCTGGCATGGCTGAGGGATTTGTATAACTATCTCCAAAAGATCACAATCATATTGAATTCAGAAACAAGTTTGTTCTTGCTGTTTACCAGTTGAATTCACCATCCCTAATTTCTCAGCACTTGCTGAGGTATGACAATATCCAACCGTGTCAATGTGGACATTTCAGAATGTCTGAATGAGAACCCTGACTCAGACTCACTTCCAGGCAGTTTTGCTGACATATGGATTCAGAGAGACCTGATCAGGTTTCAGACTTTTTCAGTTCTTTCTCTAAGATCAACACACATGCCAGACATTTTGTGATTCACTCATCACTAGTAAACAATCATTTTACTCTTGCAAAACCTCGTTTGCCTGCTGTTCCAGCCCCTATCAGAAATGCTGCTTTAATAAACTCAGCTCATGCGTTTCGTCTGGATTCACAGGAGTTCCTCCAGGGGTGACTTTGGATCAATATATTTAATTTGTTTTGTGGGATAGAGGAACATTCCTTCCTCGTATATGTGGTTTATTTGTGTCCATGCATTCTGCAGAGGAGAACATAAGTCATTTAAGGAGCCAGCTTAGGAAATGTAAGGAACCACATTAAGAATTCAGGGAGATGGATTACTTGGAGGGATTCCTTTAAGATCCAATGGAAGATATTTTGTTGAAAACCTTTATGAAGAACTAGCCCATGAAGCATCTCATTGTATTCCCAGAAATCCCAGAAATGTTTAATCAGATATTTAGAATTTCCAATATTAACCAGAGCTGTTGCCAGTGGAAAGTTGGACATCTAGCACAAGATTTTTGAGTTATTAAGACAGATTTGCTTGTTGTTGAAAGGTGTTACTTCCCGGAATTCTACTATGGAAGGGCTGGAGAAGGAACAGCTCATGGCAGTTGTGGATTTTGTAGGTATCCAGTAATTACAAGCAAAACTCAAGATGTACACTTCGGTTTCACTCGGCACCAGAATAGTGCCATGGTGAGGTGCCAAGGGGAACCCAAGGGATCCACATCACTCCTGTTGAGTCCAAACATCTCAGGTCTCCAAAAATGCCTTCTGGAAACCCCAGTTTGAATCTCAGCATTTGAAATGTTTTCAGTGGAGCAGCTGGGCCCAGCGAGATGCCTCTGCTCAGAGCTGGGAAGGGCTGAACACTTCCCATGGCCTTTTTTCCATGGGAGTGAAGCAAGGTCAGCCCTTCCTGAGAGCTGCTGAACCAGCTCGGGATCAGGGGTTGGGACAAGAAATGGCTTTTGCAATATGGGTCTGGCCTGGGCAGGAGAAGGGCAGGGAACCCAAGAGAAATCCTCACTCCACTGACATTAATCAATAATCTCCTGTGCCTTGGATTGAGCACAGGTTTTGTGCAAATATCCATGGATTTCCCAGCCTCAGACAGTGCCCAGTGCCCTCTCACACAGCTGACACAGGTTCAGTGTCGTGGCCCTGTGGCCCCGCAGGCTTCTGGCCCAGCCATTTTCTCTTTGTCAATGTTTCATATCAGGAAGAGATGAAGTAAGACTTCTTTCTGTTGTTTCAAGGATTGTTTATTATTTTTTATCTAAATTTCAGAAGCACAACATCTGCTGCTGCTTCCAGGAGTGCAATGGCTGCAGCTTCTGTGTGCAGACTGTTTTTAAGACTTTATCACCCAATTATTGCTCACTATGTGTTTTGTATTCAGTACCAATAATTACTAATTTTATTAACATGTGTCTTCTACCTTGAGTTCCTTCCACCAATCAATAAATCACAGGAAATGAAGACAAAGAAGAAGGAAGAAGAAGAAAGAAGAAGGAGAAAGAAGAAGAAGGCAGAGCCAACTCCCTGGTTCCTCCATGTTGCCCCTATATATAATATATATAGCAAAACTTAAAACTACAAATGCACACTCTGTGGTGCACTAAACAAAAATTTTTTCATTTCTTTGATGCTTTCAGCTCATCCAGAAGTGAAGGGAGCTTCTCCCATGGACGTAGGTCAAAGGCTAAGTTACTTTGGGGAGCTCTAGGGAAAAAGTGAACCCCCAAAGGAGCAGGAAAAGTTTTCCAGCTTTCCTGTTCTCCAACAGTTCAGAGCTAAACTTTGCTCACCCACCTGGGCAAGTTCACTCTTCCATTTAGTCAGTGCTTTGGGTCACCATCAAGTCTTTGCAAATTGAGGGAAAAGCCTTTCTAAGAATCCCATCATCTTTTAAAGTGGGCCTGGATTATTCAGGCAATGCAGATTTCCAAATCTACACTCCTGAAAGGCTCAGAGCAATAAATTTAGCACAAGTACAGGACAGGTGGGCATTTACCACCCAGAAATCCAAGCAGTGCCCTGATCTCTCTCTGCCCTCCCTGTGGGCAATGAGGAAGTTTTACAGCTCTGCTGTGGACAGCAACTGAGACATCCCTGACTGAGGGATGAGACAAAGCCAAAAGGATGGTGGACAATAAAAAAGGCACAAGCAGGCAGAGCACTGACAGGCAGCATGCCTGCTCATCTGAGCACTGACAGGCAGCATGCCTGCTCAGCTGGGACAGGTTTCCAGTTCTGTCAAATCTTCTCCTACCTGCTGCCACCTTGGGCCACCCCCAGGCTCCCCTGAAGCCAAGAGCTCTGCAGTTGGGGCCGCAGTGACAAACAAGCAGCAAAAGGTGACACATGGCACTGAGAGAGCAGAGAAGGCTCCTGTTTCTGGAGGGGAGAGGTCGGCAGCTTCTGCAGAAGCACATGGACATCTGTGTAGAAATTAAGATTTCTTTTAAAAAAAGAATTTAGCTGAAAGTAGGAAAAAGTATTCTCACAGTAACCTGGTCACAGGCATGGGCTAATTTAGCATTAAATCCCATACTCTCCCTGGCACTGCTGCAGAGGAAGGTATTTCCTGAACAGCTCGTTTCAAGTTTCATTCATAGGTACTGTCTAAAATTAGGTCCACCACTTTCATTCAGGTCCAAATCCTTCGCTTAGTGCAGCATTTTTAAGGAACAGAAACTCAGCTGAATGTGCTCGATCATCCTCCCCATTCCCCGGAGCTGGCAGAGGGCTGCACATCCCACCAAGGGATGCCCGAGAGCTGGGCAGGTGGGTGATGCAGAGTGTCTGGGACCACAATAACAACACCAGAAAGGCAAGAGAGTAACCCTGGGGTGCTCCAGTCCCTGCCCAGGCCAGCTGGGCCCTGCCTCAGGCAGCTGGCACTCACCGAGGGACAAACGTGCTCTGAGGCCAGGTACGGCCACAGCAGCAGGACGCACAAACTGCTGGCAAGCAGACAGAAATCAGAAATTTGCACTTTCTTTTTTTTTTTTAATCAGACAGAAATCAGGCACTTTATTTGGCAAAATCCGAGAGACACAGAGGGCTGCCCGTTTGTAACACTCAATAATTGTTTTAAAATCCATCTGACAACAGCTGCTAAATAATTTAGCATGTTGACCCGTATGTCTGCAGCAACAAACAACAATAAATAAAATGCTGCCTGGGAGGAGAATGGTGGCTGGGAGCTACAGCATCCCAGTGAACACTCTGCACCACCCACAGCTCCTGGCAGGGCTCCGGCAGGCTGAAGGAAAGGCCCTCCTTGGTGCCAGGCTGGGCTCTCCTGCTCTGTCCCTTGTCCCCAAACGGAGGCACGGACACTCAGGTCAGCTGGTGAGGCTCTTCCATGGTCCTGGACATTGTCCTGCCTGCTGTGAACACCCTGAGATGTCAGCTGGTGAGGCTCTTCCATGGCCATGGATGTTGTCCTGCCTGCTGTGAATACCCTGAGATGTCAGCTGGTGAGGTTCTTCCATGCCCATGGGCGATGTCCTGCCTGCTGTGAACACCCTGAGATGTCAGCTGGTGAGGCTGTTCCATGCCCATGGATGATGTCCTGCCCGCTGTGACCACCCTGAGGATGGCACTCCTGCCTGTGCACACACTTGCTGCACAGTTACGAGAGGGAGCCACAATCATTAGCGCAGGCCAGAAGTTCAATTTCAACTGGACAAAGTCATTTGAGGTTTTTGACCTGAACATGAGGTCAAAGCCCTTGATATCAGCTCCAAAGCACTCCCAAGTGGGATGTTCCTGGGGAAACCCCAGGGCCAGGATGGGCAGAGCACACGAGGATAAGATGTAAGGAACTATTCCTGTTTTCACACTCAAGACCTTGCAGGGCAGGGAGCCGGGGAAGGTGCAGGCCCCGGAGCCAGGGAAGGTGCAGGCCCCGGAGCCTCCCGTGCGTCACACCAGGACTCCTGCCCTGGCTTTGTGAGGGTATTCAGGCACCAATTGGACACAGCCGAGCGTCTGCTTTGTGGGGAATGTGTTTCTCTTGCATTAAACTTGAGATTTGAAAAGCTCTCGCCTCCCTCCTCCCTTCCTCCTGGAGGCTCATGAATCACGGAGCCGCCAGACGAATGAGTCACCAGCCAGCTCCTGGTCAAGCGTGCCAGTCTGGGAGGCTCTTGTGGGATCAAATGGGAGCGGGGCCGGCTTTGTTGGTGACTGGCCAAGTGTTGAGGTGCAGGAACAGCTCCTCGGGGTCATCCCCATCCCCTTTGTGAGCCGCTTCTGTCGGGCTGTAATTGCTCTTTTGTCAGGAAGACTTGTGAATGTGTAAAGGGAGGGCGGCGGGGAGAGGCCAGGGGGGTTCTGAGGAAAGGCAGCTTCAGGAGGCTTCCCAGGACGGCGCTGGCGGCCGGGGGGAATTGTTCTCCGAGGTCTCAGTTCATTGAGCTTGAACTTCCGAGCATCCCTGGGCCTGTGAAGGCACCCCAGGGCTCGGCTCACAGCCCTGGGAGGGTCCCACCGACCCCAGAGGCTGCCCCGGGCCCAGCAGCCCCCGGCACTGCAGGTGCCCACCACCAAAACCCACAATTAAGGGCCTCTGGTGGTGAGCCCTGCTACAGACCACACACAGTTTAATAACTGGAAATATGGCAGGCTGAAAAACAGTTGCCTCAATTTATTCCAGAGTAGGAAACTTAAAATCTGCCACCAGCTTGTCAAAATCTCTTTTTTTTTTTTTTTTTTTTGGTTGTTGTTTTCCTTTTTGAAAAAAGAGAGAGAAAATAGCTGGGGATCCAATTCTCCCATGTTAAAATGCACACTGGGGTCCTGTTCAGGCCTTCAAAGAGAGTCTGATCTCCCTAGGAATCATCTGTTTCATTATCATTCAATTTGGCATGGACTCTGCTCCCCTTGGGAGCCAGCTTTGCCCTCTCCTCTATCTCCCATCTCTCCTGCTCCAGGAGCAAGCACAGTGGGCAGGTGACATGTGAAGATATAAAGAGGGATTAAGGAAATGGGAAGTGACCACTTGAAACCAAATTTCCAAAAGTTGTCAGCAATTTGAGCTCTATTCCTCAAAAATTTGGGGTGTGTGAAAAGGTGGCCCCTCTCCTCTCCTCTCCTCTCCACTCCTCTCCGAACCTCTCCTCTCCGCACCTCTCCTCTCCTCTCTCTGTGACAATCCAAACTCTGA
>VZRF01001587.1:257938-283805 GCA_013396875.1 Vireo altiloquus
ACGCCTCCCCTCTCCTCTCCTCTCCTCTCCTCTCCGAACCTCTCCTCTCCGAACCTCTCCTCTCCGAACCTCT
Organism: Vireo altiloquus; assembly: GCA_013396875.1. Taxonomy (NCBI): domain Eukaryota; kingdom Metazoa; phylum Chordata; class Aves; order Passeriformes; family Vireonidae; genus Vireo; species Vireo altiloquus. The sequence continues at coordinate 258,012 of VZRF01001587.1, forward strand.
CCTCTCCTCTCTCTGTGAAAATCCAAACTCTGAGTCTGAGAAGTGAAAATAAGCAGATGAGGTGTTTGTTCTTTGGTTATGTTCCTTTTCTAAGGGCTCTCACCAGCAAGCAGCCCCTGGGATCTCCAGGGATTTTAGCTGCTTCTGTGAGCTGAGGATCCATGCCAGATTGTTTTCACTGTAAGGTCAGACTGCATAAGCTGACATGTTTAAAAGAAACACAAGTTGTTTGCTTGTTTGTTTGTCTGAAAATGTGATTAAGCTTTGGACCTTCCAGAGAGCTGTATGGAGGATAAAAACCACAAACAGGTTCAGAAATGACACAGTAACATAATTCTCCACACTGCTGGGAGTGTGGCTGAACCTCCACATCAACCTCTTGCATTAAAAGCAGTGCCTGAAGCACCTTGCATTTCCCTTAAAAGATTTCCCAGCCCTTAAATCTGGATTGCCCACCTCAATAATGCTGTGAGAATGACCAGTCCTGTACTCCTGGCACACACCATGCCACCAGCGACTTCTGCCTCTTGTTGTTTAATGTCCCCTGGCAATTATTCACCTCTCATCACTCATTCCAAACAAACTTTCAGGAAGCAAAGGCTCCCTCACCTGAGGCTCAGACCAAGCCAGATCTGCTTCCCAACCCATTCCATCACAATCCTGTGCAAAGGAAGAGAACACAAAAAAATGTTGCAATGAACTGATTTCCCTCAAAACCCATTGAGAGTGGAAGGAGACAGGAACTGCAGGATGAGCTTGGCCCTGCTGTGTCTCCCACCCAGCTTGTCCTGTTCCTTCTGCTGCATTACAGAGGCCATCCCAGGAGTCCCAGGAGATCCTGGATTTACACCTCATGTATTATCTTCTCTGTAGAGATTCAGGGATGTTCCAGAAAAGTTTCACCTTAATCAATTTCTACCAATGTTTCTAAAAAGACAGTGAAAGATTTTCAGCTCCAGCCATGTTCTCTAAGCTTGATTTTCTACAAAGGAACATCTTTCTCCTTTTATTTTTTCTCCTCATTTACTGTAAACCTCGAGGTCAAGGAAGGTTTGATAGCTCTGGGATTAAACATTTATGAAGAGAGAGCTCTGCAGACGAGCCAAATAAAACTTGCTTTTAAATGAGGAATACTTACCTACACTAGGGAAACTTCTTCGTGGTGCCGCTCCTGTCTGGTGCTGAACTGCTCTTTTCAGTGCTTGTTTGACCATCATTTACACACACAGAACCATGGCAACAAGGAAATGCTACAGTGGCATTAACAGGAATGTCTGCCTACTTTCCATTGACCTTTTGCTTGGGAAAAGGAAATAATCAGAGCCTCAGCTGATATTGAAGAAAATCAGACTGAAGGGTGCCTAACAGAGTATCTGCCTTGAAACATCCTCTAGCGTTGCTTCAGAGATGTTTATGGAGGCTCGTGGACATGGACCGTGCATTCCTGATACCTTCCTCGGGACAAAAAAGCGTAACGTCAAAAGAAACGTCAAGAAAACAAAATTACAGGGAAGTGCAAAGACTTTTCCAGGGATCACAGCATTCCAGCCTTTTCCAGATCCTTTCAGGGCTGGAATTCCACAGGGAACATCTCAGCTTCTCATTAGAGTCTGTCCAGGAGCAGCGAAGGCTGCCAGGGCCAAGAGATATCAGCTCAGATAAAGACCCAGCATTTAAGGCACTCTTGAAGAAAAGCTTCCTTGTCCCATCTTCAGGCAGCAATTTGGAAGATGTGCAGCATCTGCAGCTCCTATGGGCTGTAAAATCGTCCCCAGCTCTGTGAGGGTCTTGGTTTTATCCAAATTTCCTGGCACTGCTGTTGGACAATATAATTTGCTTCATCTCCTGTCTGCAGCTCTCCCCGACAGCTGTTGTCTGCTCCGTGCAGGAATACTCGGAGAGAGACACTGCCAGCCATACACCAAATAAATGGATACAAAATTAAAAAACAATCATCTCTTCATATTCTAATGGGAAAATAACAAATGGAAAAAACCCAGATTACTGATGGATGTCAAGAGGATCAAATATCCTATTCTTTAATTGTACCACTGAGCTGAGAGTGGGCAAAGCTTCTCTGTAGCTTTGGACATGAAAGTAAAGCAAAATGTTCAGGAGGAAAAGGAGACAGAATATTTAGAATTTAACTTATTACAGCTGGTGGCTGATAGACTGAATTAACCGAGAGGAGATGCATCATTATAAAAAAAACCTGCTCTTGCTGCCTGTGAGCTGAAGCTCCTTAGGAGCAACAGAAGCACCTCCAGAACATTTCGTGGCTGCTGAGATCAGAACCAGGACCTGCACTGCTCATCTGCACTGGATTCTCCCATTTCTCTGCTCATTACTGAATCAACCAGATGAAATATGAGAAGTAGTTTTTGCTGGTGTACACTTTTTTCCTCCTGTGACCAATATTTCAGAAAGGACTCATGACACAAACTTCACCATCCAGCAGGTGATCATGAACATAATTTCTAATGAATAGATTTTCAAATCCTTATTGTTTACATTTCTCCCAAGTCTTCATTTGACTGTGTGACTTTGATAAAGCTTAATAAAGCTGCCTAGGAGAATTTTTTAGCATATGCCAAAAACATGTTTTCCTTTCCCGTTCCTTTTGTGTTTTTCTTTTCTGTTTCCTTTTTCTGCTTTATTTTTCAGAGTGGGAAAAACAGGGCTGGATAGTTTTGATTAGAGTCTTCTTGGCATTAAATACTGCAATTAAATAATCCCTTGGTGTCAATACACAAAGGGTAAAATCCTGGTTTCAGGAAAATTATACCTTTGATTGTGGTGAGAGCAGTTGGGGTTTTTTCTTAGTCCTTATAATCTCCCCTCACACGGTGTATAATCGTAAGAGGAGGAAATATCTGACTGGTGTTTGTGAAGGACTATTCAGATATGCAGCACTTAGCAACTAAGTTTTGTTGAACATTTTTTTGTCCCTCTCTGAGTTGCTTTATTCCCAACAAGATGTGAAGACCCAAGAAAAAGAAAGCTTTTCCCAAGAGAATGATTACTGCTTGAGGGAGCCCTGGTGGTGTAGTGGTTAAGCACATGGCATAGCAATTGCCAAGGCCCAGGTTCGAGCCTGGCCAGGCTGCTCCCCGGGCAGGCAGTGCTCGTTAGCCCTGCAAGGGGGCAATCTGCCTACGTCCTGAGGAGGACCTCAGCTGCCACTGTCCAGAATCGCTTTGGCCCGGCAGATTGAACCTCGGGATTAAAGGGTGGGCTCAGATCTGCGCGCCCTGTGTCTCACCTAAAAAATCCAGTGCGCAGGCTGGGAGGTCTGAAAGAAAGAGGCCTCCCCCGGATCTTCGTACGCGAAGACTGGCCAGCAAAAAAAAAAGATTACTGCTTGAGAGCAGTCACCTGTATGTGTGTAAAGTAATTGCATGGAGGATTTCCTTATTCTCTTGATGGTATTTTCAGATAATTTCTTTTAAAGATGATGAGGGGTCTGGAGCATCTCCCTGCCCAGGAGAGGCTGAGGGAGCTGGGGCTGCTCAGCCTCGAGAGGAGCCCTGGCTGAGAGGGAACAGAGGTGAGGGTGAGATGCCAGGTGAAACATTATTCTGATGAAATGGTCACGAGTGCAAAGTTTGGGGTGGTCCCTGGGCACTGAGGAGAGCCCAGCAGCCCCTGGAGCCCTTCTGGAGGGAACCACCAAACCCCAGGGCAGCAGCTCCTGTGGGAATGGGCAGTTCCCTGTCCCTGGTGGTGGCATCGCTCCCTGACCATGCAGGGCACACACTCACAGCTCTCACTGGGCCCTCCGAGGTGTTGGCAGCCCCAAGGCACCAGCGAGTGCCTGCAGAGCTGATTTAACCCCAGGAGAGGTCAATCACCCCCAGGGGCTCCAGCTCTGCGGGGAACCCAAACAATGAGTGCAGATTGGCTCCTCAACTTCCAGATTTCTAAAGTGAGGAGAGGCAAATGCCACCCTTTATATCTTTCTGCACCAACAACTGGGAAGGGATACAAACAGAACATGTTCTGGGAGGAGGAGTGTGAGTGAGGAGCTGGCCTGGAAGGCTCCACACCTTTTGGGTTTTGTTTCTGAAACCTTTCAACAAGCTGCACTCTCATGGTGCCTAAACACGGTGTAAATGGAATAGGGAGAATTGCTGCTCTCTCATGGTGCCTAAACACGGTGTAAATGCAATACACTCCTTGCCCGGAGCCAAGGGAACTGCTGGAGCCCCAGATGTGCTGCAGCCCCAGATGTGCTGCAGCCAGGGATGCACCCAGAGCTCCTCGTGCACTTCCACCAGGTACCTGGGGCTGGGAAAGCCTCGTGAAACCAGAGACCTGAGCCTGTGAAAGCAGCTGTAATGGGCAAATGGTTTAAATTAAAGAGCGAGCCAACCCAAATCCCTCCCTGAGAAAAAGGAAAGGGATGGAGCTCAGCTATCTGAGAGCAGCTTTTGGCACTGCTGGACTCCAAACAAAGCACTCGCAGGTGCCCCAAGGAAGGATTTTTGCACTCTGCTGACTTATCAAACCACATGATTTACAGGGATGTGGGCAGACACTTCTTGAGCCATCTCAAGTTTAACTGGGCTGGGCCCATCCCTTTTATCTTTTGAACAAACTCTAGCTTCAATTTCACTCCTTACTAGACGTGGCTTACGCCCTGTGGAAAAAAGGACAGATCCTGTCTGTTCCATGCTTGCTCATAACCGGATTTTGGTAAATCAGATGCCTCTGGCTCTGCTGGGATAGAGCCTGATGCTGGAAATAGGTGTGGGAAGGAAGGGCTGTGAGTTAAAAAAAGGATTGAAAATACGGAAAGAGAAGATTTCAAGGCAGAAGTTCAGCCTCTGTTATCACTTCACGGAGAAGGGGAGGGCACACATCCCCTGAGAAATTGCTGTGGCAGTACCTCAGTGTCACTAACAAAGTCATGTTTGCATTTATTCTGATCAGTGCTTCCCAAACCAACTTCCACTTGCCTCTGGCAGGGGTTTGGGGCAGTGGCTCTAGCAGGGGTTTGGGGCAGTGGCTCTAGCAGGGGTTTGGGGCAGTGGCTCTAGCAGGGGTTTGGGGCAGTGGCTCTAGCAGGGGTTTGGGGCAGTGGCTCTAGCAGGGGTTTGGGGCAGTGGCTCTAGCAGGGGTTTGGGGCAGTGGCTCTAGCAGGGGTTTGGGGCAGTGGCTCTAGCAGGGGTTTGGGGCAGTGGCTCTAGCAGGGGTTTGGGGCAGTGGCTCTAGCAGGGGTTTGGGGCAGTGGCTCTAGCAGGGGTTTGGGGCAGTGGCTCTAGCAGGGGTTTGGGGCAGTGGCTCTAGCAGGGGTTTGGGGCAGTGGCTCTAGCAGGGGTTTGGGGCAGTGGCTCTAGCAGGGGTTTGGGGCAGTGGCTCTAGCAGGGGTTTGGGGCAGTGGCTCTAGCAGGGGTTTGGGGCAGTGGCTCTAGCAGGGGTTTGGGGCAGTGGCTCTAGCAGGGGTTTGGGGCAGTGGCTCTAGCAGGGGTTTGGGGCAGTGGCTCTAGCAGGGGTTTGGGGCAGTGGCTCTAGCAGGGGTTTGGGGCAGTGGCTCTAGCAGGGGTTTGGGGCAGTGGCTCTAGCAGGGGTTTGGGGCAGTGGCTCTAGCAGGGGTTTGGGGCAGTGGCTCTAGCAGGGGTTTGGGGCAGTGGCTCTAGCAGGGGTTTGGGGCAGTGGCTCTAGCAGGGGTTTGGGGCAGTGGCTCTAGCAGGGGTTTGGGGCAGTGGCTCTAGCAGGGGTTTGGGGCAGTGGCTCTAGCAGGGGTTTGGGGCAGTGGCTCTAGCAGGGGTTTGGGGCAGTGGCTCTAGCAGGGGTTTGGGGCAGTGGCTCTAGCAGGGGTTTGGGGCAGTGGCTCTAGCAGGGGTTTGGGGCAGTGGCTCTAGCAGGGGTTTGGGGCAGTGGCTCTAGCAGGGGTTTGGGGCAGTGGCTCTAGCAGGGGTTTGGGGCAGTGGCTCTAGCAGGGGTTTGGGGCAGTGGCTCTAGCAGGGGTTTGGGGCAGTGGCTCTAGCAGGGGTTTGGGGCAGTGGCTCTAGCAGGGGTTTGGGGCAGTGGCTCTAGCAGGGGTTTGGGGCAGTGGCTCTAGCAGGGGTTTGGGGCAGTGGCTCTAGCAGGGGTTTGGGGCAGTGGCTCTAGCAGGGGTTTGGGGCAGTGGCTCTAGCAGGGGTTTGGGGCAGTGGCTCTAGCAGGGGTTTGGGGCAGTGGCTCTAGCAGGGGTTTGGGGCAGTGGCTCTAGCAGGGGTTTGGGGCAGTGGCTCTAGCAGGGGTTTGGGGCAGTGGCTCTGGCAGGGGTTTGGGGCAGTGGCTCTGGCAGCAGCTCTGTCCCTGCTGGTGTGAGACACACACTTGGCCTCCCTGCTGGGCTGGGAGCATTCACTTAGACCAAGACTCCAGCAGTGAAGTCAGACTGGCAGAAGCAGCCAGGATTTGGGGACAAGGAGGAGGAATTCCCCAAGGCAAAGCAGACCCTGCAGTGTGATGCTCACCTGTGCAGTGCCTGGGTGACTTAGGGAAAGTCTGACTGGTCAGCAAGAGGCACTTGCAAGATTTCAGTTTCAGAGACTGTGAAAAGAACTTCCAGACTGAAATCATCGTTGTTGCTCATGCAGGGTAACGTGACTTGCATTACTCCGTTTATTTTTAGAATAAAAAGATGTTTTCCTGTTTCCATCTTAGCCACTGAGAAATTCTGCTTTTCCTGTGGAGTTCATCTTTCACACAATCCTTATGGTAACACCTAAATATTCTTGTTATCTGCATGACTTCAAGAAGCCAAAATTTCACCCACAAGTACTGCAGGAAGTACCTTCTTCTTGTAGACTGGAATATTTTAAAACTCCCATCTTTAATCTCCCAAAGAACAAAGCCAAAAATTAATTAAGTAAAACTGGTAAATACTTTTCCAAATTATTTTAATACTGCTGTTGGGAAAGGGAGGGTGTTGGGCATGTTCAGTAATAGTAGGTAAAGAAAATATTTTTGCTTCAAAGAATAACTTTATATACTGTGACCAATTCAAATGACATGGTAGGATTGGGGTGGATGCTTCAAAATCCTCAGCCTTGTCCATGGCATCCCAACATCAGCAGCCCAGCATCCCCTCCTGGATCCACAGCAGCACTTTCACCTCGTAAAGGGTATTTGTGTGTTGAGACTATCTGCTAGAAATTCATCACAATATTTAGACTGGATTCTGAAACAAAATTGAAATTCCCACAAAATACCACGTTACCTACAATAACACTCCCTGTGCCAGTCAAAAAATACCCCTGCATTAAAAATAAGTATTATCCAGATCACCTACAAGTACTGTTTAAGCACAAATCCAGGGGAGTTCCATTGAGGAAAAGTGAAATTATATTCTGCTTTGGGAGAATTAATCTGTAGCAACTATCCTGAGGTTTTTCCTTTTTATCTCAATGTTTTTCCACTCATTATTTCCTTCTCTTTGAATGAACCAGAGTTGACAAATTGGCCTGGTCCTATCCAAGCCACATGCTGCTTGACTTCATGGCACTTGTGGTTTCAGGGGATTCATTGTTTGCAGAGTGAATATCTCTTGCCGGGAAGATCAGACTTCTGATGCAATCCCATGAAACCCACAAACCACCTCCCTGTTCAGACCTTCAGGCTTGGGGTAATTTTTCTCTTTCTGCTGAATTCTTGGCAAAAGTGTCAGATCACAGGCCATGACTAGAATCCTGAAGAAATCTGAAAAATTTGTTTGGCAAAACCCCTGGAGATTGTTCTGCTTAATCTGCAGAAGGCTCATTTCAGGTCCCGCTACTGTGGAAAATGGCTTTCCTCTTAATTGGTGTCCCCACCCCTCTCACCAGGATACACTTGTGAGGAATGGAAATAGATGTGTGCCTGGAATATCTGAGAACTCCAAGAATAATTCTAACCACCTGTATCAAGTACATTCCTCTTCAGATCCCTTAAAAGTCAAAGAAGCACCTAATTCTCTTTCCAACATGCCAAACTGAGTTTAAAGCTCAACAAGTTTTGTATTCCCACCAAGGCTGGCTGTGGATGTTCCCTCAGGTCGTGTGGGACCCTGCTGGGTGCAAAGCTGCCCTGCTCACCCGAGGGATCAGAGTGCTCCTTATGGCAACACAGCAAATACGGGACAGGCTTTGGTCCTGTGCAGCTCTCCCTGTGCCACCACCCCCGGGATGGGGATGGCAGTTCACTTCTGGATGCAGACCTGCACTGGGGAAAAGGGTTTTGCTTTGAACTGGTGCCTCCAGTCAGCAGCCAGCACTGTGCAGACAGACAAGAGACAGGGTTTTCACACCAAAATCTGGGTCCTTTATGGACATTTTTGGGGAAAGGTGTCAGACACTGGTGAGTGCAGCCAGCCAGGGACATCAAATCATGGACTCACAGAATGGTTTGGCTTGGAGGGACCTTAAATCCTGTCCCATCCCACCCCTGCCATGGCAGGGACACCTCCCACTGCCCCAGGCTGATCCCAGCCCCAATGTCCAGCCTGGCCTTGGGCACTGCCAGGGATCCAGGGACAGCCACAGCTGCTCTGGGAATTCCATCCAGCTCCTGCCCACCCTCCCAGGGAACAATTCCTTCCCAGTATCCCATCCAGCCCTGCCCTCTGGCACTGGGAAGCCATTCCCTGTGTCCTGGCACTACATCCTTGTGTAAAGAGTCTCTCTCCATCTCCTTATGGGTTTGGTTATTGTCTCTGCATGCACTGGGGTGTGTTTTCACTCTTGAGGTCACTCATTTCTCCAGTCAGGTGGAAGAACTAAATCCAACATTGTTTAAGGAACCAGCCACATGCAATAGGTAACAAATAACACAGAGTGCAAATAACACAAACACAAATAACAAATGACAGAGTGCCCCCAGTGAACACTGCGAGCACAGAGTGCCTCTGCACACACCCCTGGAAAATGTCACCACAGCAGCAAAAATGAAAACCTGCTCAGAAATCATCTGCTGTACAGGAACCAGAAATTACAAATATGGATAGGTAGCATTTTAAAGAACAGCTTGACACGATAGAAACCCTCCCCAAACCCCTGCTCTCCCACCCAAATTTTAATTCCCCAAGCTCTACCTGACATGCACTGTAACAAACAGCACAGGGGGAGGGTAGAGTGAGCAAACCCAGAATAATGGCATGTGTGAAAAGCTGCTCACAGCATGGCACTGCTCCAAAGCTACATATGGAAATTAATATCCTAATTAATAAGGGTTCATGAAGCACTAAATATTAAGGGCAGGCAGAAATTGCTGGAGTGCTTCTATGACACAACACACTGGGGGCACAGAGATTGGCAAAGATGTGGTAGATGTACAAAAATATTTGGAAAATGTTCCTGTCTTTGCAGTCCAATCCTCTGTCTGAGGATTATATGCGAGTGTTTCACAGCAGTCCAAGCCAATTTAGAACGATGTGATAAACCAACTACCAAATCCACTCTGTCTCTCCATGTCCAGCATTCTTAGACGCTGATGGAGCAAAGAAACGAAAGGGAAATAAACTGATAAACATGCCAGAAAAAATTCTTGAGGGCTCATAATTCAGATCCAGTGAAAAAATTGGTTTTCATCCCTGTTTTCTACTTTCCACCAACAGGTACAACACCCAGCAAGTTGGAACAATGGTGGTTGAGCAAGCCCTGAGCCAGGTAAGATCTGCCCTTGCACTGGGAACCCAGCAAGCAGGTTACAGGAGCTTTGGGTTCCTGATGGACCCCATTCCAGCTGCTTTTCCACCTAAAAGGAACAATGCTGATTTTTACTACAGGAGGATTTAGCCCAGACAACTCCAAAATGAAAGATATAGGATGTTTGGGGGTTTGTTGTTTTGTTTGGGGTTTTGTTTGTTTTAGTGTTGCATTTATCATAGACTGATCATGGAAAATGAAATATTTTCAGAAAGGTATAGGTATAGTAAAGAAATCCTCTGGCTGCCTCCAAGAGTTAAACCAAGGAACAAGAACTATCCTTCAACAGCAGCTCTGGTATCCACCCAAGAAAAATTCTATCAGAGCAGCCAAAATCATGACTAAGAAGAGCCTGAATTCACAAACATGTTATATGTGCAAATGTTAATCCCATGGTACAATCCATCTTCCAAACCCAGCTGTGCTTTGCCAGAGCCCCTCGGGGCAGGAAGGCTTTGGAGCAGTTGCCCACTCGAGGTTTCCACCCAACACTTGGCCGTGGCAAAAACCCCTCGTGGCCAGGGCTGGGGAAAGAGATAAGAGGAAATGAGAGCTCCAGGGAGACAAGCACTGCTTTTGTCTTCTCTGGGAGGGACCGAGAGCTGTGCACAGCAAAACTGCCCCTGGCAAGGCCTTAAAGGAATCAGAGCTGTGATCAAACAAGGTTTGGATCCTCGGTACCAAACCTGCAGCAAGGAAATGTCCCTAGAAGGTGCAGGGAAGCTGAACTGGGGTTGTGAGCTCTGTGCCTGCCCTCAGTCGCTCCCCGTGGGCCTGAGTGGGAAAACATCAATTCAGTGCCCTGGTTTTGAGAGTCACACAGGGCTAGGATGGGTCTCATGTGAAGCACACCAGCAGCAAGATGCAGATCTTGGTCATGCTGGTGCTCTGGGTGAGCTGGGTTGGTGCTGCTTTCCCTCCTGCTCAGTGGGTTAAATGCTCCAGGCTCGTGGCAGCAGTTTCTAAACCTCCCAGAACCTTCTCAGGACTGGTAAAGGACACTAAGTAAGCCTCATTTTATCCACACAACTTTCTATTTTGTTTTTTTGAAAGTTAAGCTGCTTCCTAGACAGACCCCACAACAAAACCTTTTAAGCCTCTTCTCCTGCCAATGGCTTCATCTCCTTTACTCATCCACAGTCCTGAGGTCTCTGCAGCCTGTCCTGCACCTCCAGTGCCCTCACTGCCCCAAACCTGAGCGTGTCTCCTGCCAGGTGAAGGGAATTTGTGGGCAGTTGGGCATCTCCCCTCTGTCTCAGAGCCCTTCAGAAGGGAAAAGCCGCTGGAAGTTTCCATTTCAAGAAGAGACTGAACACCTTTATGGGAAAGAAAGTCCTGGAGGGCAGGAGCAGAGGCAGTGCAGGCCAGGGAGAGACTGCAGCTGGAGGGGGAAGGGCACAGGAGGAACAGATGTGTCTCAGCACTCCCCTTCAGGCCTTCCTGAAGTTCAGCTCTGGAGGGAGAACCTTTGGGCTGATGAGGAATAAGGAGAAAGAACAGGTTCTTATCTTCTCAGCTACTTAAAGAGCTGGGCAGGAGAACCTGGTCCCTGGGTGCCAGGTGGGTGCTGGGCACTGTCACCAAAGGCTGGCACTGTCACTGGCACCTGCAGAGCTTCAGCTCAGGCTGTGCAGCTGAAGGGAAGTGGTGATGATGCAAAAACAGAAGGTCAAAGCCAAAGAGAGAAACAATGGCCAAGCACAGCTCTGCACAACACGAGCAGCTGCTGTAAAACCACTCAGGTGATGTTGCCTCTGCTCCAGGACTCCTCTTGTCCCTTTAAAACTGGGTTTTTTCAGAAAAGAGTTTTTAAAAGCTCACTGAGCTCACACAACATCACACAGTAAAATGTCCTGTTCACTACTATTTTACTCTGGAAGAAAATCTGGTTTAGACTCTAAATCTCTGGAAAAGTTGGAACATGTCATTACAATACATTGCATTGACCCAGTGATGGTGAACTGCAGGAGAATGGAGCTTTTCTGATGGGTTTTTACTCCAGAAATAAGGCTAAAACCATGGGGGTGCCAAATTAATGAAACTTTTAGCCCTTCCTGCTTCTAGAGGGGCAGGGCCCTTCCTGGGGTCTCCAGCCTTGGTTCCATGATCGATGCTAAAGGAGGGATCTCAGATCCAAGTTTTCACAAGAGGAAAAGCTTGGGCAGAACCCTCACTGCAGACTTGATCAGACTCACAGCCCACAAGAGCAGTACAGAGAAAATCACCCACAGAAGGCTTTAAACAAACAAAATAGAAAGAATATGAAATCAGAAGCAAGGCATTTTAATATTTAAATCACCAAACTAAGTCTTAATATTAAACTGCAAATTCTGACCATTACATAAAGAATAATTTGGAGAGAGGTTGTCGATAACATTTCATGAAGATCTAGAATGAACTTCAGAGAGGAGTGAATTTATAGAGAATCACTGGATGGCCTGAGTTGGATGAGACCTTAGGGATCATCTCATCCCACCCCTGCCATGGCAGAGACACCTCCCACTGTCCCAGGCTGCTCCCAGCCCCAATGTCCAGCCTGGCCTTGGGCACTGCCAGGGATCCAGGGGCAGCCACAGCTGCTCTGGGCACCCTGTGCCAGGGCCTGCCCACCCTCCCAGGGAACAATTCCTTCCCAATATCCCATCCAGCCCTGCCCTCTGGCACTGGGAAGCCATTCCCTGCCTCCTGGCACTCTGTATTTACTTGTAAGCCAGGAGCCTCTCTCCATCTTTCCTGCAGGACACAACAACCTCAGCTCTTCCTGAGCTCTCACCAGATCCCAGGGCACAGAGCCTCCACGAGCTGGACTTCTCTCCTCATGGACACAGTCCCTGCAGACCTGCAACACCTTCCTGGGCCCAGCTGGAAGAAACTTCTCGTTGCTTTTTTGTATTCCTTTTATAAAATTCATTTTGGGGCCTCTGTTGAAGTGCCAGGGGTGACAGGGAAAGCAGGGAGGAAGAAAGAGCTGCTGGCAGTGAGCTGTGGGTGTTGTGCAAGAGCTCCCAGAGTTGGAGATGGTTTGCAGCACAGACACCAAGCACCCTGTAAAACGTTTCAGATCTCCTGAGCACGGCTCCAATTGGCTTTGAAGTGTTGACATCACATAAAATAAAATGCATTGCTGTCCAAATTATCGCATTGGTTTTTCCCCCCTCTCCTCACTTTGATGGCTTCTACAAAGCATTTTATATGGTTGAATAAATTTGAGTAACTCTTTACAAGTAAATCAAACCAAAATGATTTAAAAAAAAAAAAATATTGGATGCTTGCTACCAGGCTCTCTTGAAAAATCCCTGTGTTTCCAAATACTCTGAGTACAAGATGGTGTGATGCAGCCTGGTGGGTAAACAGCCCTGGGGATGAACCTCTCCAAGGCACCAAGGTTTTTCAGCCTCAGACAATCACTGCTTCCCAATTTAAAGATCAGCTCGGTGATTAATTGACAGCATCTATCAAAAAAATCAATTCTCCTGCCTCTCACTTACCTTCTGTCTTTTTGTGCAAGTGGTTATGTGAGGTTTTCAAAAATAAAATTTGCAAATTAAGATTAATTTCAAACGGGATCCTTGGCCAGATCTCCCTCTCTGTTGCAGCAGATGGACTTTTGTGTGAAATATTTTTCCTTAGTTGCTATAGAAACATGCCAACATATTTCTGCTTAAGTGATTTGCTGGAGAACTGTTTGTTGTGTTGCCCAATGCTGACAGGAGTGAATCATTTTTAGTCTTCAGTCAAGGCTGATTAAAACCTGGTCTCTGGGTGTCTAACTGCTGCAGACTGCTGCTTACAGGGGGGACATCCTGGTAAAGTCATTACGGCTGGGACATGTGCAGCATGCCTTGAAGTAAACGAGGCAGGTGGAAGGTTAAAGCTACAAAAATGACTAAAAGCTGGGAAAAACTCAAGGTTGAAACATAACTGTGTGTAAAAAAAAGGCAGAAAATTTATGATGACTTCTAAAAAGATTATTTATAAGATAATTGGTTCTAGAAGCCAATTATGATGAAAACAACCCAAATGACATTTTTACCTGAAGGGATAGGTCCTGTGCCTTCCTAAAGGTGTTTGAAGGAATGAACCAAGTTCATCCCTGTCAGGCACCGAGAGCCCTGCCCACAGCCAAGGGCAGCAGCTCTGCTCCCATGCGAGCTCCACACCACAAACACAGCTCAGGGGACATCACCTGGGAGGCTTTCTGCTAAATCAGGGCTGAAAGGCTTTGCTGTTCCCCACCTCAGCAGCAGCAAACTGAAGATGCTGGAGGCAGATGGGACAGGGAATCCAGAATGGTTTGGGTGGGAAGGACCTCAAATCCCATCCCATTCCCACCCCTGCCATGGCAGGGACACCTCCCACTGCCCCAGGCTGCTCCCAGCCCCAATGTCCAGCCTGGCCTTGGGCACTGCCAGGGATCCAGGGGCAGCCACAGCTGCTCTGGGCACCCTGTGCCAGGGCCTGCCCACCCTCCCAGGGAACAATTCCTTAAGGCAGAGTCCATGTGCAGGTGTGGGACTGATCCCAGCATCCTCTCTCTGTGGCTCTGTGCTCCTGACAGAGGAGATGCAGCCTCACAAACTGAGACTAACATCCTTTGCCCCCCAGTTTGTAAGGAGCTGCTGCTGAGGGTTGTTTCACCTGCTGTGCCTCAGTTCTGCCCCTGTAAAGCTCAGCAGAGGACTCTGCTCACAGGCCAGTGCTGTGGGATCCACTCCTTAAACATTCCTGTAGGAAGGAAATGGTCACACAGTGGCTGGAGGGTCACAGCACCTCAGGAAGGTGTGAAAAGAAGCAAACCCTGAGGTTAGACAGAGGAAGCAATTCCCACTTCCCTCAGAAGCCAAAAGGAGATGCAGCCATGTTAGTAAATTGCTTGTTAAATAGAAATGTCCCTGTTTGACAATAATCTGATATCTAACTGAGTGTTAACAATATGGTTTTTAACAAACTTTCCTGCAGAGCTGCGTGCCCAGCCTGCCTTCTGTGGGCTACCAGGAGACCTGTGCCCGGGGTTAGCTCTGAGCCCTGCTGGTGAGTGCTCAGGTTGTTTATAACAGCCTCTTTAACTGGCATTTACTCCCTGTTTTAACATTTTCCTCATTTCTGTCCCTATTTTTGAAGCACACTCCCACAGTGGCAGCTCTCCAACCCCTCTTACCTCCAAGAGAAGGCAGGCTACCAGCTACCTTTATAGTTGAAGCCAATTTTTCTGCCTGGACAGCTTACAGGGGATCTTGGTTGATGGAATAGTTGGATCTCTGCCCGTGGCAAGCATGTGAGTCATCCCTCCAAAAAATATAACCTCTGCTGTCCCTCTGCGAGACATGCAGGAGGCCTGGGGGGCCAAAAGGCTCTCTGGATACAGCTCAGGTTAGAACATTATTTTTGTTATGCCCAAGGTTTGCGTGATTTAAAGGTAATTTACAGGAGATGGAGGACCAGGGAAGTCCACCCAGAAATAGGTTTGGTTCTTGGCCCCTTGAAGATGAACCCATGAAGTTATGGACGAGATACTGAGGAGAAACACAGGCAAGGAGAGGCAAACACTGCTCTGCTCCAGGCTCCTTCACTGCCCAGCCTGGTGTTCATCATGTGCTGCTCCCAGGTCTCCCAGCACACGCACACTCAGCCCTCCACCCTCTGTGCCAGCTGGGAAATTGGCATTTTTATGGCATTTTCGTACCTGAGGCATAAGGACCTGCAGCAGAAGACAACCTCTTACAAAGAAATGTTCTGGTGTGTCCCCCTCTGCCTTGCTGAGCCTGCCCACCTGGAGAGGACACACCTCAGGAGCAGCTTCACCTCGGCGCAGAGTTTGCAGAATTACAGCAGGGCTTCAGGCTTGGGAGCTCAAGCACCCTCTGACTGGGGCAGAGGCAAGTTTGGAGACATTTATTAAATCGATTCTCCAGGTACTTCTGAAATAGTAACAGCAAAGAAGTCAAAATTCCCTCCCAGTCCTCATATATCTCTGTAGTTGTGGAGCATGAACTTTTCTGGAGGCTCCAGTCCTGGAAAGTGTTATGCCTGTTAATTTGGACAGGTAGATAGTCCCATTGAACTCTGTCAGATGTCCTGCAGATTGATGGAAAACACTGCTCTGCTTTCTTTGGCATCGGGTGGCACTTTGGAAGCATTCTTCAGGAATTATGAAACAACAAAAAAGTGTTGGCTGAATGTCCTCTTTGTGAAAAGAAACGAACTTCAACTATTCATCCTCATCAAAGACACCTCCTCTGCCAGAGACAGGAACTGGGCAGAGCCTTGGCTCTCCTCCAGGATGGGATCCTCAGGCTCTGGGGTTCCTTGGTTTGCCACACATCAATGTGCCTCTCCCTCGACTTTCAGGGAGCACCTGCACTCATCAAAGTGTGCTTCTGTCCTCCTGCTCTTTGCCTGTCAGCACCGATGGGGACGTGGAGGAGTGAGGACAGATAAGGGGTGGGCACAAAGCAACAGGACCCAAATCTCCTGTGGGTTCAGTAGCAGAGCCCTGGGCAGGGTGAGAGCACAGAGCACAGAGCACAGAGCGTGGGTCAGGTCTCACTGGAATTACCAAAGGGTCTGGTTTGCTTTCAAAGGCTTCTTTTGAGGGAGACAGAAAATACCAAACAGAAATGTTTGCTGAAAGCTCTGTGGTGTCCTCTGCCACAGGACATGGAACATCTTGGGAAGTGAAGTTCTACAGGATGCTTTTACCCTTTCCCCATGGAAAGGGAGCTCAGGCCTTGGCAGGAGCTGCCCAGGGAGGTTTGGAGTGCCCATCCCTGGAGGTGTCCCAGGAAGGGCTGGAGGTGGCACTCAGGGCTCTGGGCAGGGGACAAGGTGGGGATGGGGCACAGTTTGGACTCCATGGGCTGGGAGAGCTTTTCCAGCCTCAGCAATTCCATAGTTCAGTGCTTCTATACCTTGTGCTGCTGGGCTTTACCTGCCACAGGCACAGGATATCAGGAACTTCCAGCAAAGTCCTGACCATTTACATCTCCAGGCCCTGGGCACATCTCCTGTTCCTACCAATGCCGTGAGAAAGGCAGAATGGTTTCCCACCTTCTCCATCCTCACTCCTGCTGATGCCTTGGGTTCCTCCCCCACTCCCATAAAGAGAAACCAAGCAGAAACTCCTGACTCACCATTCCTACAACATCAGGGACACACACCCCTCCAGCCCCGATCCTGGCTGCAAAGGAAGGCTCTCACCACACCCAAGGATGCACTTGGTGTGGAGTGGTTTCAGTTCTGGGAAGCCTCCAAAGGGAAGGAGATCTTTCCCATTATCCCAGAAGTTCTTTGCCCACTCTTGGTAGGTTCTTCTGCATTGATCAAATCTCTTCCTCCCTGCTGATTACTCCCCCTCATAATTACAGCAAGTTCTTCAACAAACACCCCCAGCATGAAAACAAATTTTCATCATAACCATAATTCCAGCTCCACCATCCATCAGCTTATTCAGCTTCAGAGTTAATATTATTTTATACTGCATTTGAAGCAAGCCTAACCCCACCCTAGTTTGATTCCTGAGTTTCTGTGGAAGCCATCCCCCTGAAATGCCATTTCCCTGCCAAGACAGTGCCACCTCTTTGGACACAAGGTCTGTGGGAAGCAGCTGTGACTGTCCCTCCTCCAGGAATGTTTTTGGCGAGGCAGAGAGGAAGCACACTTCTAGGCTGACTTGGCTTTTCCCTGTGAACACACAGGAATTTTTCAAGGCAAGAGAACACCATCTTTTCCCATGTTTGTACCCATCGTGGTAACATTTAGCTGTGAAAATGGCAGAGGAAATTTAATTTGAGAGAAATCCATAAACAAGAATGACCTTATCCAGGGCAGAACTCCGTAAGTTCTGAAGTGTTTTGGAGGTAAGGTGGTGACTCTTTCCACCTGTAACTCCTGGAAGGGCCCATGGTGGGTGTGGGAATGCTGCACACATCCCCTCTGAGGAGCCTCCATGGCTGAGCTCAGGCATTTCCAGCGAGCAGCAGAAGGGAATCCTCACTTGGCTTGGGTGGGAGGCTCTGCTATAAATACAGACAACAATTGTTGCTGCTTTCAGAGCTACTGTGATGAAGAGGAACAGTGCAAGAGAGATTCTGGAGCTTGGCAGAAGAGCCCCAAGGCTGTAACTCTGTCTGCAGAGCCAGTGGGACCTGAAAGTCACAGCCAGGGCTGCCAAAAGGTTCTTAGAACAACTCCACGTGGAACTGCACCGGGACTGCACTGCTGAGCAGCACCAAGCCCCAGCAACTGCAGGGATGCTCCATCCAGGGTTTTCTGTCAGTCTCTTGGAAGTAGAACCAGTGACAAACTGAATATAACAGAGTAAAAACACACTTTTAAAATGCTGCTTAGAATTGACAGAGCTCTTAAAGATGCCAACTTGCTCGGGTCACAGGAGCCATGCCAGGGCTCCAGGCAGGCAGCAGGTGGGGAGGGAAACCCTCCTGTCTGTGGGGCTGCAGGGTCCCCCCAGGCTGGGAGAGGGACACCAGTGTGCTGAGCTGGAGCCTGTCCTGCTGTCCCCACGGCTGTCCCCAGGGCTGTGCTGTCCCCAGGGCTGTCCCCAGGGCTGTGCTGTCCCCAGAGCTGTGCTGTCCCCAGGGCTGTCCCCAGGGCTGTGCTGTCCCCAGGGCTGTCCCCAGGGCTGTCCCCAGGGCTGTCCCCAGGGCTGTGCTGTCCCCAGGGCTGTGCTGTCCCCAGGGCTGTCCCCAGAGCTGTCCCCAGGGCTGGCCCCAGGGCTGTGCTGTCCCCAGGGCTGTGCTGTCCCCAGGGCTGTCCCCAGAGCTGTCCCCAGGGCTGTCCCCAGGGCTGTGCTGTCCCCAGGGCTGTGCTGCCCCCAGGGCTGTCCCCAGGGCTGTCCCCAGGGCTGTGCTGTCCCCAGGGTTGTCCCCAGAGCTGTCCCCGGGGCTGTGCTGTCCCCAGGGCTGTGCTGTCCCCAGGGCTGTCCCCAGAGCTGTCCCCAGGGCTGTCCCCAGTGGCACCCGGGGCTCTGCAGCCCAGCAGCTCCTGGCCCCCAGCCAGGGCTGCCCTGCTCCTTTGGGTGCTCTCAGGTGCAGGGTGCCACTACAGCTCACATGTGTCACCAGAATGAACATCTGACAGCCACGGCAAGAACTGCAAACATTGGCTTCTCCCCTTCCCTCCTTTTCCCAATTTACAAATTTGCTTTGACTGTGCTTATGCTGCTCTTGGATTTATTTTATATTCACTCAAATACTCATTAAAAGCATATTTGAGTTTAATGCACGAACGTTCACAGGAAAAATGCAACATGAGATGCAACACCAGGTAGCACCAAAGCTGCTTCCAGGCTCTGACACAAACAATCCAGACAGAATTTACCCAGAGCTTTCCCAACACAGCCATGTACATTCATGTGATTACATTGTGTGAAAGCAAAACCCACAAATTTTATTTTAAGCTTTTCTCCAGCCAACACACCTTCTGTTATTAGTCTAATTTTCCTGGATGCCTCTAGGAAAGCCTATTTTTTCCCCAGTACCTTCTCCCAGTTCCCTTGGTTATAACAATTATGCTTTATCCAGCCTGGGAGAAATGAGCCCTCATTTGCATTAATCACGAGTAACCAACATATGCAGAATTCCAAACGTGGTGTGAATCCTCTCAGAAAAATCATTCGCAGTGAGACACAGGAATGTGCTTTTATTCACCATGTGCTCCCCAGCATTGGCAGAACAGCTCCATGGGGCTGTTCAAGGGACCTGAGCAGTGCAGTGCTGGAGCAGCCACTGCAGCAGGGAGTGCAGCCAAGGCCACCAGCACTGCTCTGGTTCTGTAGGGGACCCTCTCCACCTCAGCATGGACCAAGTCCTTGTTCCCAGGCTGCCAAGTGCAGCCTGTGCTCCTGAGGATGCTCAGGGACAAAACCTCTGCCCCTGCTCAGCTGGGGGAATGAAGAACCCTTGCGACAACACAACCTGAA
This sequence comes from Vireo altiloquus, assembly GCA_013396875.1. Taxonomy (NCBI): domain Eukaryota; kingdom Metazoa; phylum Chordata; class Aves; order Passeriformes; family Vireonidae; genus Vireo; species Vireo altiloquus. Next base: position 277,620 of record VZRF01001587.1, read on the forward strand.
GAGTTCTGCTGAGCATCTTGGATGAAGTCTCTCAGCAGCTGGAGCTGGAGTCACCCTGATAGTTCCTGGAGTAGAAAATGCTGCACAATGGAAAACTTGGAGGAGTTTGACACAAATCCTCAGCTTGTGCAGTGCCCGTGGCCCCCCTCACAAAACCTGAATCACCTCCCCTCTCCCAGCTGAAGCTCTCTCCTATCACTTTAGGAAAGCTCAGGAGTTGTAGCTGCTGTCATTTACTCCCTAAACTCCTAACTCAATCAGATATAAATGGCATAACTTTCAGCGTGAAGAAATCTGTTTCCATCACTTAGTAGGACAAGACGTAGACATAGCTCATGTCTGACATGGGACAGTAGATATTGAAGCAGGAGACATTGCACCTGGAACCCCATTACCACAAATTTTAATGGAAATACTTTTTCCTTCTGGGAAAAAGGTACTTTTTGACGCTGTCCCCCTCACATCCCTGTTTGGTCAAGTCACCATTTGTTCTATGAGTACTTTGGATTGCAGTCAAAGGGGGACTGAAAAAGCTGAAGACAGGAGTTGTGTAACTCCTGTTTGTGTGTAAGTTGAAAAAAAAAAATAGAAGGAGACATAATTAGTAATAGCTGAGAGGTGAATGGGAGCTGTGGGTTTGAGTTTGGCAAGGAACCAAGCTCTGCATCAGCACTGAGGAAACAGCCTGGGAGTCTCCGAGGAGAAGTGAGCCCCACTCGTGGGCAGGAAGGACAGGGTGAGAGCTTTTGGGATCAGCACAGCTCCTCCTGTCCCTGCTGCCCCTCCTGGAAGAGCCCTGGCTTGGAGGCAGACGGTGCCAGCTGCCTCCCCTCAGGCATCCTGCCCAGAAATGCTCTGGCTCTGCCAAGTCACCTCCCTGGCACAGCAGATCCCTCCAAGGGAAGTCAGCTGCCCACAGACACGTAGCCCTTCTTGGAAACACTTCTTTAAAAGAAGCCCCTACCCCAACATTCCCGTGCACAGCTTGGACTCCCATATCCCCTCTCTGTCATCCAGGGCAAAATCTTTGTTTCAGTGGGATTGGTTTGCTCCCAGAAACCAAGAGCTTTTCTGGGAATTTGTCTTTTCTCTTACATCGACTGGGAACCACTGCAAAGGCTCTCCGAACACGGAACACCCCGAGCCTGAAAACCTCAGCAGATGGCACGGAGGTGTCTCCAGGCAGTGGCTGCTGCTGCAGGAATGTGTTGGGCTGAGGACAGCCTTGGACACAGAGCCCTTTGCTCAGCCACAGGAGACAGGCAGCAAGTGGCAAGTGACATCTGCTGAGCTTCCCTTCCCTAACACAGCTCTCTCGTGCCCTGGTGGCTCAGGAGAGGGTGGAAATTAATTCAAACTATTTTTATTGGCCTGCCTGTTGCTACACAACACATCCTTCCATTAGAAGGAGGAACATTGCAGTTCCTCTTATCCCCTTCCAGAGACATTTCAAATAGGTGGAGGTTTAAATCCCACAAGTGAAAGCTACAGACATAAATTCCATATTTGTTTGTGTGAATCCGCACATGGCCAACCTTACAGAATGCAAACCAAACCCCAATAATGGGACCCAGATTGAAATGAAAACCAGCTCTCCACAATGAGAGACAGATTCTCGTGTCTGAGAAGTCTGCAGTCAGCTACAATAAAAATCAAGCTCTGCAGCCCGGCCAGCCCCCGAGCCTTCATAAATATCACTTTTCCCTTGTTTTATTGTTAGCAGAAGCAGCTTGGCAGTGGATGCCACCACACTATTAGTAAACACACGTCATTATAAACACAGAACAGAGACCATAATAACCATCAAGGAAAAAGAAGGAACGAATTACACAATCCACCAACTCCTAAGAAAACAATTTCAGGAACACAAGGCAGTTCCAGCTGGAAATGTCGCTGTGGCACCCCACACCTGACACATTCTGCCACCTCTCCCTGAGCTTTGATGCTCCGTGTGAAGCTGAGAAAAGGAGCTGCTGGGTTCCTGTATTGTCTGAAAACCACTCCACGTCAAGAGACAGCCTGGCAGGTCCAGCCAGGTTTACAAGAAGCAGGCTGGGACCTCTCTGCCCCATAACCACCACAAATAATAACAACACGTGTTCTGGGCATTAAAATGAGATAGTGCTTCTGTGGGATCCATCCACACAAGGCACCAGAAACTCTTGGCTACCCAAGCATCTGCAGGAGCCTGGTGGTTCCCAGGGAATGGCACTTGAGCTCAGGACTCCAGAGAATTCCTGCAAAGTTGTAAAGGCTAAAACTGTGCCCTCCTGATGCTGGGGGGCTCTGCTGGGACAGGGAGCTCTGGCAGCTCATCCCTCTCCTGCAGGTCCCTCCTTCCTCTCCTCGTGTGAGGAACCAGGGCAAGCACCGAGCGCAGATGTGTGTGAGGAAACAGCACAGCAGCCAAGGTGCCATGGAATGCCTGCCCCAGGCTGTGGGCACAGCTGCTCTGGGCTGATTCTGTGACTCTGAGAAGAGGAGGGCAAAAAGCAAGTCAGAAATCCCTGAGAGGTGTCTGGGATGGAAATTGGAAGCAGTGGAAAGACCTCAAAATCTCCAGGGATTTTCAGAGTGACAATTGGGATTTTTCTTGATAAATAAAAATTAGTTTTAAGGTATTTACAGGTGGTAAAATAACTTGTTCTCATGTCAGCTCTCAGCTGGCAAGAAAGCAAAACGAGTGTGGGTATACAGCAAGATGAGGCCAAATGGAGCATAACAGAGAGAGGAGCCTGTGATTTGTCCTTTTGGTATCACTCACGAGAGTTTATTCTTTCCTACATGTTCCAAAGTCCTTCAGACCTGCTTTAAGCAGATGGCTTTGCACAAACGTGGGGCAGTGTCTGTATTCCTACAGAAAATGAGATGAAAATAAGCTTGAGAATCCTCTGCACTCCCTACCTGGGAGGAAAAATTACCCCACAGTTTGTTAGGGCTCCAAACATCAGATGCAGATGAGTGAAAATTTCTCTGCAATTTTAGCAACATCCTGAGGGATCTGGGAAAATGGTTTGAAGGGACATTTTCCAAGAGGAATTGCTGGAGAGAGCTTCTAAAGCCACCATGTGCAGTTTGGAGAGAGAGAACATCCCACAGGGCTGCCACGGAGCCTGGCCACTGCTGCTGCTGCCCTGACCTGCTGCTGGAGCAGCCACAACTGCCCCTGGAACAGCCACAGCTGCCCCTGGAACACTGGGAACAGCCACAACTGCTCCTGGAACATCGGGAACAGCCACAACTGCCCCTGGAACATTGGGAACAGCCACAACTGCCTCTGGAACGTCGGGAACAGCCACAGCTGCCCCTGGAACATCCACTCCCGTGGAAGGGACATGGGAATGCCCAGACAAGGCTGGACAAGGCATTTGCCAGACATGCTGTGGCAGCAGGGGCTGTTGCTGAGCCTCCCAGGGCTCACACTAGGCCCTGAATGTAACAGCCTGTGAAAATAAGGGGCAATTCTCACCTCTGGGGGCTGCTTCTCACTTGCCCTCCAGACTCAGGAAGGCAGCGGGGGGGGATTTACATTCAGGAACCAAAGGTGCTACACAGCTTAAAACAAAGTTTAAAGACTGGAAAACAGAACAAGATCTGCAGAAAAATGCTGAATCTCCAGCACCCAGAGGGACTCCAGTGCAGCAAAGCTGGATGTTCCCCGTCTGTGTCAAAAACAAGGACTAAATGAAGCATAGAGTTGTTCGGGGCATGACTGGAAGGTGCTATAAGGCACTAATAAAGTGGCTGTCACAGTGTCACAGTGTCACTGAAGGGCTGGAGTAATAAAGGCAGATGGCAGCAGAGCAGCAAATGGGGTTTACTGCTTGGCAAATGGTAAATTCTTCTCTGAGAAGCTCAAGAAAACCCAAGAGTCTTTCAGTTCCACAGAATTTCCTACTCCCATTCCCTTGGCTGAAAAAAATTCACATTCACAGTGAAACGCTGACTGAATTTTGGTACAAAATCTGAGCCAGACTTACAGAAACTGAACGGAAATACAGCTCTAGAAGTGGATGAATCACAGCAACTGAGCCTCCATAAACCATGTGGGGTTTGATGATGTGTTTATCATAACAGTACAATTGAACATTAACATTAATTCTGCATTCAAAACATCTGATTTTTTTCCCCACGATTTTGCACTGATTTACCTGTAACTGTTTGGAATGGACTCATGGCAGAATTCATGTGATGATGTGAACAGGGAATAAATTCAAATGTGGTTTCTTGACTCTGATAAGAGAGAGGATACCTGTGGCAGACAGCACACAGCTGCGTCTGCCCTGGGAGACACTTGGAGAGTAGGCCAGAAGAACAAGTGGGAAAATATCAAGGCAATTCAAGGTAAAGAAAACAGATTCATGATTTAAAAATAAATTATATTTGGCTTTGACACTGCTTGTGGTGTTGGTGAGTCACCCATGACTACACATCCAGGACAACAACAGTGACAGGCAGCACATGAAGATAATTTAAAAGTCTTTCCTGAGATACAGAGTTAAGCTGAACCAGCTTTAAATACAACTAAGTCAACAGATGCATTTTCACAATAATTTGTGATTTAAGATGTAAATTTTGCACATATTTCGCCTCTAAGAGAAAAACCAACATCCACATTGATTATCTTTGCTTATGCTAAAGATCATTATTTTCATATTCTTCTGCCTACCAAAAAAGATGCCAAGAGCTGGAAGAATTCTTTCTGGAACACGAACATTCTGTCCTTTTCCCCAAACACAGCCTGGTGCCAGGGGTGCCCCAGCACTTGGGAATTCCCGGGGTGGCAGGCACAGCTCCCACTGCAGGGAAGGTGCTCCATGCCTTGGGACAGCACAGCCCAGAGAAGAGGTTTAGGGAGCACAGAGGGACTTCAGTTAAAGGAGTGATGCTGTGCTGAGGTGAGCTCAGGGTCAGCTGCCATTGCAAACCCTTCCTCACCTTCAACACATGCACAGCACTTTGATTCACTGGCTTTAATTAATTACTTACTTTCTCTATTAAGAAATTAACATCGCTGGCATTAATTAATTATTTACTTTCTCTATTAAGAAATTAATATCACTGGCATTAATTAATTATTTATTTTCTCTATTAAGGAATTAACATAGGGGTAGAAAACCGTATTTCTTTCAAGAAAAAAGAGGAAAAAAAGAGTGAGGCTGTACTTGGATGTGGGTCGGGAGGAGCCTGGCAGAGCAGAGGATCCCTAATGCCTTAATGAAGATAAGCAGATGAAAAGGCCACTGTGGATTGCCACTGCCTCGCAGACAAGCGGTGGCTTTGGGAAATAATTCCTCCTGATTCATCTTCTGGTTACGTTCTGGTTCTTTGGTCAATTATGTGCCACCACAGAGGGTTTGGGAGCAGATTCCTGAGTAAACAGCCAGCAGCACACAAATCAGCTGGGAAAGCCAAGCACTGCTCTTCATCACACGAGTTTTGCTGGAGCTGGGGCTGATCTGAGACAGCCCCAGAGGTGTGCAAATGCTTTGTGTGCCCAGACCCCCCAGGGGCTTTTCTGCAACTATTCCCAATACACTCCCAGCTGCTCCCCCCACAAAAAATAAATAAGAATAGGGAAATTTTTTTCTGCTCTGAAAATCGTGGAGTGGGAGAGAAGGGGAGAAACACAACCATCAGCTTGTTCAAAGATGAGCCTTGGTGCTGGGGGAGCTGGGGGAGCTTCCCGTGGGGGAAAGCCAGCAGGAGCTCCTGGGGCTGGGAGCAGCAGCTCCCCGGCTCTCCCTCCACAGAGCCCTCGTGTCCCTGCTCCCCTGGATCTCTGGGAAGGAGCTTTTCCAGAAGGGGAATGGTCTCAGCCCCGTAGCTCACGTGGGGAATCAGGGATGTTTAACCTGTGCAGTCCTGCCCCGTGCAGGGACAAGCCAGCACTGGGGATAAGGCAGGGAGTGCAGACTCAGGGAGGGATCTCAGCTGATTTTCTTTATCCCCAGTAATGCCAGGAGAGAGAACCTGGGTACCTGGAGGTGTGCCAACCCTGTGCCTCCAAGCCTTGAGCATCCACATCCTTTTGGGGTCTGACAGTTCCATCGCCTGCAGTGCACCCCAATGCCCTGCCCTGTCCCAGCCCTGCCCTGCTCTGCCCTGCCCAGCCCTGCCCTGCCCTGCCCAGCTCTGCCCAGCTCAGCCCGGCCCAGCCCAGGCCAGCCCAGCCCAGCTCAGCCC
>VZRF01001587.1:284360-296724 GCA_013396875.1 Vireo altiloquus
CCCTGCCCATCCCTGCCCTGCCCATCCCTGCCCTGCTCTTCCCTGCCCATCCCTGCCCTGCCCATCCCTGCCCTGCCCTGGCCATGGGGCCTCTCTGGGACAGGGGATTTGCCTGCACAGATTCCACCAGGAAGGAGCACAGGGAGCTCACCCAGAGCTCCCACTTGATGTGTCAGCAGCTCTTCCAGAGCAGGGCATTGGGGTTTGCACTGATGTGTTCTGTTTTGGAGATGAAAGAAAGGAGAAGGTTACTCTTCCATGGGTCTGTGTATGAACAAAGCAAACTGCAGAAGGCTGTTAACTCCTAAAAATTTCTTACACACACCTGGCACAGGTGGGAAACACAGGGGCAAGGGAAGAGTCTTGGGAGAGCTCAAGGAGGGACAAACTCTTTTTTACAAAAACAAAAGCAGAAGAACATAAACGTGTGTGGAAGATCACCCAACTGTCATCCCCAAAAAAGGGAGGTTGGCCATGCCAGTTTGTTTAGACTCTGCTGGAAAGCTGAGGTATTAATCCAATCTACTTCACAAACCTTTCCTTGGTGTAAAGGTAAGTTTCAAATGCGTAAATAATTAACACCAGTGAAGGATACTTTGTTAAACTCAAAATACTCTTTAAATTATAAGACTGACATCACCAAAGCTGTGCCCTTTGCAAGCACAGGAGCTGCCTTGGCATTGGAAAACTTTATTTATTGGGGATCTGCAGGAAAAATAACCAACTCCAAATGATTGCAGAGACTAAAATCCTCAACAGATTTTGGAAAAAGTCATCTCTACTCCCTCCAGCACCTTCAGCAAGTCACACCTGCACCTTTGCATTCTCCCATATATCAGGCTACCCTGGCTTCCTTGGAACACTGGTTAGTTTAGGTATTTCACTTAAAAAATAACCCCTCTCCTCCAGGCTTGTAGGATTGGGCTGGCCAGAAATGAAAACTTGTTTCTCATAAAACCTTGCTGTGGGTTTGGCAGGGTATTTCTGGTGGCTGATGGCTTGTGATAGTCCCCTGTGATTAAAGGCAGCATGGGCAGGTTGACCAAGACTGACTTAGGAAGGGATTTCCTTGTCCTTGTTCTGTCCATGTCCTGCTTTTCTTGATGGTTTTGACCCCCTCACGCCAAATTCCCCAAGTTTCTCTCAGACAAGGAAACTCTAGGCAATGGTTTCCTTAAATAACTATTTTTCTTTCTTTGTAGAGTCAATATTCCTTTCTCAGCTCAAGATTTTGACTTTCCTGTATCAGCCTGTTTACCAAGCCAAAGCATTTCATCTTCCCAGGGTTATGTGGGAATCCTCCAGCATTCCAAGCAGTGGCAGGAGGGAGGCAGGGATTGCAGAGTGCCTCTGGCACTGCCAGCCTGCCTGTGACACTCAAGGACCATCAGCCAGCCCAGTCCTGTGCCTAGAAATACAATCCAACCACCTGGAATGATTTGGCACCCTTAACTACACCTTCCTTCCTGCAATGCTGAGTGCAGAGCTCGTGATGGGAGGGAGAGAGGGAATGCTCTCAGCTGCAGAGGGGAGAGGACACGTCAGAGCAGGAGAATCCAAACCCCATGGAGATGCTGCAGCCACGGAGCTCTGGGCTGCTCTCAGCTGCACCCAGGTGTACAAGGGGAGGGCAGAAGTGATAGGTTTTACCTCTTGTAGCCACCCAGACACTGGGACAACTTCTCTTGTTTCCACACAGGACCCCTTGAAGCCAAGAGGGGACAGGAGAGAGATGTGTTGCAATCACCAGATCCGAGACACTTTCAAGGCTATTGGTTTCTGAGCCGATGGCTCAGAGTCGTTCACACACCCAGGCTTTGTTTTCCTACGGCCCCGTTCTTTGGTGAGCTGGCTCATGCCGAGGGCAGGCTGGGGGAGATGGGGCCAGGGATTCCTTGGCTTTAATGCTCAACTGAAAGATGCTTTCAGTCAGCTGCAGCCTGGGTGCCAGGTTTTATTTTTTCAGTGCTCTCACTGCGCGGTGGAGAGGGCCAGCCCTCTCCTTCCTCACGCCTCCTTCCCTCTCACACAATCTTTGTGGAGCTGCAGAAAAGAATTTTCCCATAAATAAACAAAATATTGAGTTACACACCATGCAAGTGACGACAGAAGAGAGCCCCAAGTCATCTTCTTAATTTCTATGCACGACACAGCGTGCCAGCCCTCAGATAAAAGATGCATGAAAGAAAATAACATTGCTTCCAAGTGCACATAGTTTGGAGGTAAAATCACCGAGCAGTCATTCCCCATGTGCTGCTCAGCCCTCCCTGCCCATCCCCGGAGCTGCTCCTGGTGCTCCACCAGCCACCTCCTGCCCCGAGGTTCTCTGCTGTTCCCAGGTGCCTCCCTCAGCTCCTGCAGGTGACAGTTTTAGGGTCAGGAGGTGAAGCACTGGCTCGAGCCCATGCCCTGCTGCAGGCACAGCTGCAGCTCTGCTCCCCCAGTGGAAATCAGGGCTTGGCCCCACAGGCTTTAACTGGGGAGAAATTGCTGCGATGGCCTTTGCAAAGCCCTCTTGCACAGAGGTGGTTCCTTCAGATCCTACTGGGCAATTTCCAATTAGGCTACTTTTTAAAATAATTTGATAGCAGAAGCACTTTGCTGAATAATTTTCAGGCTCGGTACAGACATTATTCATGAGAAAGAGATTCAAAATATTCAAGAGAGAAATATAACACCACCCTGGTGGATTTGGTTGTCTACACAGGCCTTGCTTTGGGCTCTGGTGGGGACTCTCACACAATTTATCTGTAAGGAAACATCCTAAAAGCCAAAGTTTTGCTTGTGGCGGAGGGGCTGGGGTCACACCCTGCTCCTCATTAGGGGTGCCCCGAGCCCTGAGCACAGCACAGAGCTGTGAGGATGCCACCACACAGCCACCTCAGCCAAAAGGTCCATGATAAATCCAGGCTGAGAAGGACAATGAATACCTGGGAGATGAAATAATTTTCCAGAGTTCCCAGACAGCCTTTGGAAAGGCAAAGGACAGAACCTGTGCCCCCCCAGCTCCAGTGCAGCATTTCAATACCGTGCCCTGCTTTCTGCCCAGTTACACCTCCCTGTGCTGGAGCTCAAATCACAGAGCTCATGGTAAAAGCTTTGTAAAGGCTGCTCTAATTAGGAAATTCCCATTACTGTGAAATACCTGGAATGTTTGGCTCTCTCTCCCATGGGAGGTGCCCTCAGTCCCTGCCCTGAGCGAGCCTCTGGGGAGGTTGTGCTGCAGTTCTGCTCTGGGTCCCTCCCGATGCCATCCTGGCTCTGCTGGGGAGGGAAAACCACATGGAATTCTCTCTTGGAATCTCAGACTGGTTTGGGTTGGAAGGGACAATAAAGCTCATTTCAGCCCATGCCCTGCCATGGACACTTTCACCAGACCAGGGTGCTCCAGTCTGGCCTTGGGCACTGCCAGGGATCCAGGGGCAGCCACAGCTGCTCTGGGCACCCTGTGCCAGGGCCTCACACCCTCCCAGGGAACAATTTCTGCCCAATATCCCATCCAGCCCTGCCCTCTGGGAAGCCATTCTCTGTGTCCTCCGTCCGAAGTCCCTCTCCAGCTCTCCCGGAGGCCCCTGAGTCACCAGAACCATTTTGCAGTTTCCTTATGAAAGGTTTCTGTACAGAAATGCTTTGCCCTGCTGAATCTCAGCTGTGGCCTAATTCAGTCCCACCATATTCAGCTTGTGATTGTGACACCCAAAGGCAGGACTGTGCTGTCCCACAGCAGTGCAGGCAAGTGTGGGACAGCAGCCTCAGCCAGAGGTTTGGAGATGTGAGCTGTGCTCATACTGCTCACTGTTAAATATCCAAAATGTGCAGGCTGCATAAGACAGAATGTATTTTCCTGTAGCTGCATATATCTTAATTTATGTTCTTGAAAAAGAAACCCAAACCCAAGCCAGAAGGTCAAAAAAAACCTAAAAAAGGCTAACAGACAAATATGCATATTACTGAAAATGAACTCATTCTGCTGCTTCAATTATTATTACCAGAGTGCTCTCAGACTGAGATTTTATTCATAGTATTTTATCTTTTATCAATAGACAAATGTTGAAAAGAAGTGTCTGTAGTTAGTCACAAAAGGTCTTTCTTGACTTCAGAAATTTTTAGATCTTGTCCATAGTGAAGGGACAAAGAGAAAGATGAAGAAGGGCTGAAAAAAGGTTTTTGCACAGAATATGAACTGGAGGCTTGAGCAAAGTCTCTAAGGAATGGGATATTCAGTTCCATTGAAGGGGAACAGTTACACATCTCTAATAAATTCCTAGAAGGGCAAATTCCACTGCCACTCTGAGATTTGGGTCACTGCTGTGTGTGCCCCAGCTCATGGGGTTCTCTTCCAGCTGAGTTGTGCATGGCAGGGGGATCCCAGCTGGAGGCATTTGCTGCATAGTCAGGGAATTGTGGAATGGTTTGAATTGGAAGAAACCTTAAAATCCATCCACCCCTGCCATGGCAGGGACACCTCCCACTGTGCCAGGCTGCTCCCAGCCCCAATGTCCAACCTGGCCTTGGGCACTGCCAGGGATCCAGGGGCAGCCACAGCTGCTCTGGGCACCCTGTGCCAGGGCCTGCCCACCCCACAGCCAGGAATTCGGATGTCTTGGCTGACCTAAATCTCTCCTCCTTTAGTCTGAAGCTGCTCCTCTTTGTCCTATCACTCGCTAGAGTAGTGAAGAACCTTCCTTATTGTCTGGGTAACTTTTATTTGTTTGGAATGTGATTCTTCCCTCTCCTTACATTTTCTTGGTCTTTAGGCTGCAGTTCCTTTTCCCCTGTCCTGTAGGAGCACTCCCATCCTCTGCCTTTTCCCCCCCAAAGTTTCCTCTGGAAAGGTACTTACACCCTGCAGCTGCTCTCTCAGTATCCACTTGCTCCTCACACTACATCAGAAGCTGGATGGGATGGACTTTTATTTCTTTTTCTCTCCCCTATTTCAATTTTTTATGTCTGATTTCAATTTTTTTCTTAAAGAGAGGAAAAGATAATTCTGGCATTGCCTTAATTGAAAAGGGAAACTGAAGCCTATTGATTTAGTAGGAGTCAAAAGCCTAGATGAGTTTAACTCCTTGCCCCTTCTTTTCTAACATGAAGTTGTCACTAATAATTTGCTATATTCTTTTACAATTTAATTTATGGAATATCACTGAAATTTGAAAGAGCTCGCAGTGACTGGAACACAGCAAGAAGGAGAAGTTTATAGCCCCTAACAAGAATAAACAGGACCAGAAAGTCCTTCATGTTCTCCCAGCTAACCATAGAAACAGCCATTTTTTTCTTTTAAATAATCTCAAGGAAAAGTTAGCGAAACATAAATTAGAACGACTGCCACTGATTTATTTTTCTGAATAAAAAGAACATTCAGTAGCAGGTCATTTGTTTTTGTTTTCTTTCAGAGAGTAAATGGAAACATATTCTTACCTCACTTTTCTCACAAGTACAGTAGATTTCCTAAGCTTGTGTCAAGGTTTTATTGCCAGGAAAAAGTGGTTGAATAGTCAGCATTTGCAATGAGGGCATCACCAGACATGGAATTCAGCTGTGAGACTGGCACCCCAAATCACTGACATGGAACACAGCTGCCAGACTGGCACCCCAAATCACCAACATGGAACACAGCTGTGAGACTGGCACCCCAAATCACTGACATGGAACACAGCTGCCAGACTGGCACCCCAAATCAGCAGATTGGAACACGGCTGCCAGACTGGCACCCCAAATCACTGACATGGAACACAGCTGTGAGACTGGCACCCCAAATCAGCAGCCGTGGAATCCAACTGTGAGACTGGCACCCCAAATCACCAGATTGGAACAGAGCTGTGAGACTGGCACCCCAAATCATCAGATTGGAACACGGCTGCCAGACTGGCACCCCAAATCAGCAGAGGGGAACACAGCTGTGAGACTGGCACCCCAAATCACTGACATGGAACACACCTGTCAGACTGGCACCCCAAATCACCAGATTGGAACAGAGCTGCCAGACTGGCACCCTAAATCACCAACATGGAACACAGCTGCCAGACTGGCACCCCAAATCAGCAGAGTGGAACACAGCTGTGAGACTGGCACCCCAAATCACTTCCCGGGCACTTTGAGTTTGGTGTGACCATTGGTGTCCCTGCGCTGGACAGGTGATGATGAACCTCAGCCAGCCCTTGGAGGTGCATTTGTGAGTGAGGGAGTGCCAGGCCCTGGTGCCAGAGGCTGTGCCAGCTGTGCCAGCGGCTGTGCCAGCTGTGCCAGAGGCCGTGCCAGCTGTGCAGGGACATGGCTCTTGACTCACCCGGGCACAGGCTGGAGCGGGGCTGGGGGAGCTGGGCCAGCTCTGTGCTCTGTGCAGCACCAGCTCTCCCACAGGACAGAAATCCAGGTCAGAAGGGGTTTGTGAGCACTGACAGAGCACTGAGCATTCATCACAAGTTACAAAGGCTGGGTGATCAAGAGGATCACAAATAGGGCTGGAAACTCCTGGGTTCCTCTTCTGGCTCCGTCCTTGGTTTTCTGCTGTGACCTCAAGCAAATAACGTGAACTTCTCTGAGCCAGATTCATTGCTCCTGTGATTCCATTTGATAGAATAAATGAGGAAGTGTATGGCCCTCTCTATCTTCATTTCCCTATCTGTAAACGTGGGTGAACACTTTCAGGATGTAATTATTGCCCAAAGGTTCTGAGATGTTTCAAATCCTCGCAGCTCTTTGATGTCTGCAAACCTATTTGTTGATATATGGAGAACCTGTGTGGTAAGAAGCTTTAGAAAAGCTCTAAGCTTTCATCCCAGAGTGGGTGGGAAAACACTGTATGTATATTGTATAAGTTTAATCTTGTTTTCAGCTTTCTTTTAAGTGTAAAAATTTGCCTATCATTTTGTGCCCAACAGTTACCTGTGTTCTGCTTGAAATATCTAACAACTTCGTCTGCCCTGCTAAAAAGCAGCCAAAAGCTTGGCTTCAGTGTTGAAAAGCCCTTAAGAAAATTTTTTGTCTGAGCATCTGCACAACTGTGATCAGCGAGACAGAGCCAGGGGTGATGTCCATGGTACACTCAGAAAGCACTGAGCTCTTCAGAGACTCACTGCAAGCTCATTTGAATTATTCTCAGCTCTCTTTCCCAGCTGGGAGGCAGCTGCTGTTCCTTTTGGGCTGTTTGGGGTGCACGTGTTGGGCTTGCCTGTCCCAGCAGCTCCCTGTGGCACTTGGGTGCTGGGTGCCCTCGAGGTGCCCAGCAGAGCTCCCTGAGGGCTCAGGGTCCTGCCATGGCACTGGGGAAAGGGAACTGGGAGCTGCCAGAGCATGTTCTGGTGGCTGTGCCTGTCCTGCTGGGGACAGATCCCCTGTGGAACACATCACACACATGCTGCACTGAGCTGTCAGGACTCACATCTCTGGGGGTGGGACAGACAGCCACTGGAAAGCCACTGAGAAATGTCCTGAAGTCCATTGCTCAGAGAAAAATCTCCCTTCTGAAAAGAGATTGTTCCTAAAGAGAGCCAGTGCTGCCAGCTCTGTGCAGGGGTGGCTGCTCAGAGCTCGGGGCCAGGCCCTGCAGAGCACAGCCAGGGAGCTGTTCTGCTGCAGGGGAGCTGCAGGGGAGGCTGCTGGTGGAGGAGGCACACAGGCTCCACAGGGCTTGGGCTCTCCCAGGGAATACCTTGCACCTGAAGTCATTCCACTCTTTCCTCTCCTCCCAGGGGCTGGGGCCGCAGTCCCTCCGAGAGCAGGGCACGGTGCTCACCATGGGAGCCTCTGACCTCGGGTAAACTCCACACAGAGAAGTCACAACTGCTCACCATCCTGCAATTCCAGTGTGGCTGCAGGGATGAGCCCTGGTTGTAAGCCAGGCCTAGCAGGGTCCTTTGTCAGCCCTGGAGCAGGCAGTCACAGCGCAGGAGCAGCAGAAGCTGTGGTGTTTTGTATGCTGAAAATCAGAGGTGGAAAAAGGCCATATTAGCTCATTCATTTTGTTGGCTCTCGACAGAATTATTCCTGGTGCCATGCTCTCCCAGGAGCCTGATCCTGTCTAGTTTTGGACAACTCAAGCCCTGGTGCTCCAGCTACCTTTTACTTGGAAAAACCATTTCAGTGTCTAAGAGACCTCCTGGGTAGGAAACTCAGACACAGTTGGGCGCAGTGAGGGATTCCTTGAACCCTCTGAAACAGTTCCACCTCTCTCCTGGGTGCCTGTGCCAGTGGAATCCCTCGAACCTGCTAAACTGAGCTTTAGTCACCGTTCTGGCCCCGCTCCTTCAGGGTTTGATCTTTCCTTGTGAACCTGCCCCTCTAGGCCCAGAGATTCCCACACAGCTGTCAGGAATGATCAGCCCAAAAATTATGCAGTGGGACTGGTCTGCATTTGCCCTAAGCCCTTTTTAATAGTTGACTGATTATGTAAAGGGTCCTTAAAAATGAGTGGTTTGTGCTGTTTGTTTAATATCAATTTATAAAGGGAGTATTTTCACAGAGTACAGTAAGCACCACTTCATCAAAATTACGGCTTAAATCCCCATTTCCTGGATTCATGTGTTTATCAACAAATCTCTCTTTTTCTTTTTTCCTAACATACGTATTCCCATTCCTCATTGCTGTAAAGGAAACTTTTTAAGCAAAGAAACAAAAATTAGGTCTTGAAAGCTCAGAGACCATTAGAAAAAATAAAAATAAAAATGTTGCGTTTTGCTCTTTTCCCTCTTCTATATTTCATCTGTCACAAACTCTCTGCAGCCTGGGCTCCCGAGGCTGGCAGCACTCACTGGTTTTGCCATGACGGGGTTGTGGTGCTGCAGCTCGTCCCCAAAAATTAATAAGGAGCAACATACTGATGAACACGGAGGGGAGTGAACCACATGTCCTTGTCTCTGGTCAGAAATTCATCTTCATCTCCATGCAGGGCCTTGGAAGAGTGTGCAACCCCCATCCCAGGCACTTTCATCCTGGAAAGTCCTGCTGCCCTTTCTGCTTGTTGTGTCCCTGCACAATCAGCTCTGGACATCACTTATGGAGCCCTGGCACAGAAAATCCTAAACAGGTTCAGCCAGGAAGCCAGGCTGGGCTGGAGGATGTCTTGGGCAATCCCAAGCACAAATCCAGGCTGGGGATGAGCAGCTGGAGAAGCCCTGGGAGAAGGACCTGGAGGTGCTGAGTGTGAGAGCTGAACCTGCCCCAGCCCAGAGCCCCCTGCCCTGGGCAGATCCCCCAGTGTGGGCAGCAGGGGAGGGGAGATTCAAACTGCCAGAGAGAAGATTAAGTTTAGATATTAAGAAGAAATTATTTATTATAAGGGTGGGCAGGCCCTGGCACAGGGTGCCCAGAGCAGCTGTGGCTGCCCCTGGATCCCTGGCAGTGCCCAAGGCCAGGCTGGACATTGGGGCTGGGAGCAGCCTGGGACAGTGGGAGGTGTCCCTGCCATGGCAGGGGGATTGAAAAGAGATGAGATTTAATGTCCCTTCCAATCCAAACCAGTCTGGGATTCCACAATTCAGGATTTGCTCTTAACAGGAAAACAGCATCATGTTACACAATGCCTCTCAGGTGGCAGTACAACTGTATCTTAAATATTCAAATGTAATGTTTTTTTTAATCTGAAAATGTTAATTTAATCACAATGAAACATTTTCCTTTATAAAAAAACATAACCCTAATGACTGAAAAAAGAAACGCTTTCTTCTACTTTTCTCATCCAGGAAAAAAATTATTTTCCTTATCAGTTCTATTTACCAGCCACATAAGAAGTTTATTAGTTGCAAGCATTCAGTGCAGGACTGAACTAACAGCCCCTGTCCTAATGGGGAGCTCTGAGGAGCAAGAAACTTCCTGCCTTGACTGGAAGATGCTTTTCTCACTCCCCAAAGCCCAGCCAGCTCTCAAGTCTCATTCTTAGACCTGAGCCTTGCTTAGGCTTTTGGGAAATGCTGAAATGCAGCAGAGCCACAGCTGTAGCTCTAAAGCAAGGCTGGCTTGGCTGTCCCACCACCAGCAGAGCAGGGAGCAGGAGCAGGGCGAGGAGGAGCAAGAGGCTCAACAACCCGTCACGTCAGTGCTTGTGTCCTTCAGGAGGCTCTGGGTTCTGCTCTGAGCCTTCCAAGGGTGGAAAGTGCCCTGCACCATGGCCTGAACCCTGCATGGGCATCATAATGGGGCTGATGGCCTTGGGTTAATTAGCAAAGTCAGGCAGTGCCTTGTTAAGGCAAGTGAAAGAGGTGCCAGTGTAAAACAGTGTAAACAGAGAGGATTCCCTTTTTACATCCTTTGTCAGGCACACCTGCATTTATTAGGAACCCAAAGGTCCAGGAACTTGACCTGGGCATTGATGATGTCCAATATGGCCAATTTTAGGGCAGCAGCACTTTTGGCTCAGCTGTACTCGCAGTGCCTCAGGCAGGGAGAGGAGGAGAGCCATGGCTGGGAAGGGGAGCAGGGGCTGCAGGCTCACACCTGGCTCAACAACCCTCCTGCCCCTGTCCCTTCCACACCTTCCTCGGGTGTGTGACACTGCAGGGCTGGGTGTGTGACACTGCAGGACCCAGGTGTGTGACACCCCAGGACCCAGGTGTGTGACCCTGTCATTCACAGCCCCATGTGCCCGCCAGCCCCTGCCATGGCCAGCTGCCCTGTGCTGCCTTCCTGCCGGGGCAGGGCTGCAGGGAAGGGGCACAGCTGCACCTCTGACCCCCTCTGGGTTTGTAATGGGGCAGAGGAGTGGAAGGGGCACAGCTGCACCTCTGACCCCCTCTGGGTTTGTAATGGGGCAGAGGAGTTTGGGGAAAGGGCGGCTCAGGTTTGGGGTCGCGGTCCCGAGCCTGCCATGCTGATGGATGGCATGGGATGCAGCCCTGCGGGGCTGCTCATGATCCTGTGGCATTTGCCTCCCCTCCCTTTCCTCACCTTTGTCTCCAGCCTCTTTGAGAGCAGAAGGAAAAGCAGCCCTGGCCCCCTGACCTCCAAACTGAGCTCTCGGCCGCGTTCCCCCATGGCAGCTCCGGGGAGCGCCGCATTTCCGCTTGGAAGGGGCAGATTTGAAAAACAGAAAATATATTAAATGGAAAACACAACTGGTCAGAAGAGCCATTCTATAAATTATGAGCCTGGGCAGCAGAGATATTTTTCTTTGGGAATCGGTCCCTCGCAGTCTCCAGGCTACACGATGTGTAAGAAACAAAAAAACCAAACAAAGAGAAAAAGTGGAGGATTTTTACGCTGGCTCAGGGAAGGCATTTTTTTTCAAAGCTAGGGAAAGGAAATTTATAATGCCAGTGAAAGACCAACAGCAATCAGGCCCATGTGGGCACTGAGACGTGGTGAGGGAAACAAGCAGCCCTTGATGTGTGGGGGGCACAGGGCACCTCCACTGCACTCACACTCCTTTGGGAGAGATTACCTAACCTGAACTCAGCTACCTCTGCTCCTTACAGCATTCTGGGATCATCTCATTGCTGGGAGAGAGATCATCCTCACTCCTGGCAGCATCACCTCGACTGCATATTGGTCATGGCCCCTCCTGCAGCGTGAGCAGAGCCCTCTGAGCCTGTGTCCTTTCACTCTGTGCATCTTCACTCAGGTAAACCAGCTGCACTTTAAACCAAATTTACTTCTGCATCGTGCCAGAACTCTCAGGCTCTGCCAACAGTGAAGCTTGATCCCTTGCACACAATTCTGTGTGAATATTGCTGCTCTGGATGGGAGGGGACTCATGGAGAGCCTGCTTGGTGCCTCACTAAGCATGGCCTCATAAATATGACAGGACTGGGATATTCAAATTACTTAAAGGCAGTCAGACATTCAATTTCCATGATATTTTGGTGTTATTAGGATATGGAGCTCATCAGGCTCATCTCTGAATCACTTAGCTTAGTATTTGGCTGCTGGAGGCCATCCCATCTCCTGAACCAACTGGAGATATTCCAGAGCATCTCAAGACACAAGTCACTCCTCAGGCTTTCTGCAGGGGTTTGCTCATGCCTTTGGAACTGCAGCCACCTGCTGATTGAGCTGGCACAGGGAGGGAGGGAGGGAGGGAGGGAGGGGGAGCCTGGCAGGGTGTGGTGGCTGAGGTGAGCAGGCAGCTTTGTCTGAGGGCAGGGTGCGAGGGGCACCAGCTGGCAGCTGGCAGGGGTGCCACTGTCCTCGTCCTCTGGTGTCCCCTCTGCTCTGTGCCACCACCAGCAAGCAGAGGCCAATGAGGACCAGAGAGGATGTGAAGGACCCTCTCGAATGCCCTCCTGCAGGAGCACTGCTGAGCACTGGGCACTGGGCAGTGGGCACTGAGCACTGGGCACTGGGCAGTGGCACTGGGCAGTGGCACTGGGCAATGAGTACTGGGCACTGGGCACTGGGCACTGGGCACTAGCACTGGCACTGGCACTGG
>VZRF01001587.1:296991-328429 GCA_013396875.1 Vireo altiloquus
CTGGGCACTGGGCACTGGGCACTGGGCAGTGGGCACTGGCACTGGGCACTGGTACTGGGCAATGAGTACTGGGCACTGGGCACTGGCACGGAGCACTGAGCACTGGGCACTGGCACTGGCACTGGGCAATGAGTACTGGGCAGTGGCACTGGGCACTGGCACTGGGCAGGAGCTGCTGTGCCCTACCCTGCCCTGGGCAGGAGCTCCCCCGTGCCAGGGAGCTGCAGCAGCTGCACTCCTGCAGCTCTGAAAGGCAAACTGCTGCTCCCCCTGGGATCCAACCCCATCCACCCAAACCCTTCCCTCGCTGGCTCTCTGTATCCATGGGCAGGACAGAAGGAGAGCACTCAGGTGGGGAACTCCTTGGGTTGAGTTCACCTCCCCTGCCAGCCTCACCCCCCGGAAATCACCCAACTGGTGTGCCACAGGAGAAAAGAGCATCCCTTGGGCTGCATTTTGGGGCTGTTACCCCTATGGAGCAGGAGGTAACAGTGGGTAACTCTTCCATAATCTCCCTGAAGCTGCAGAAGAATAACATATTGCAGAATTTGGCCTTATTTTTGCAAATGCATCTTTTAAAATTGCGCATCTGGAATTTAAGTTCTCTTCCAAGTGCTGTGTGTGATTTGCTCTTGCCAGAGAAGCACACCTGGGACTAAGAAGGGGGTTTAGATAAGTGCCTTTCCATATGGCCCACTGATAAATGATTCATTCTGCACAGCTTAGCTTTGAAAATAAATTCAGTATCGTTAAGATATTAAGATACCAGCTTCATATTTCACCTCATAATTGCACTTCACATATCACAAAAAGAGCTGGGCTGTTGTTTTTGCTGCTGCTGTTTGCAGATGCAGCCTGCAGAGCTCTGGGTATTGCATCACAAACTCACTCCCTCCTTCCTCTCGTTCCAGCACACATTTTGCTCTTCTTCTGAGGGTAATTTTTAGGTGGATCAATACCAAAAAAATAAACAATCCTGTAAAGTACAAGTTCAGCGTACTCAGATGAAGAAATAGATAAATACAACTTTTTAGGGTAATGCTTAATTAAACGTGCTGATGGGATTGAAGATCACTTGGGATGAAAACAAGATCAAACAAAGCAACACTTCCTTGAGAGGCAGGAAGCCCCACACTCCTCATGCCACCCTTCAGGCACTCCTGGTGCCAACAACAGCCTTGTACAGCTGCTCCTCTCTTTGCTATCCCATGTTCAACACAGCCTCAGCATCGTCATCCTCATGGCTGTTTTGCCCATGAACTTCCAGGGTCCCCACTGGCACAATCCTCTGGAAGGGTGGGACTGGCCAGGAGATTTCCCAGTCAGAATCAGAACATCATCACATTTTCCATTTGACCCCAAAGTACAGAGGAACAGGAGCACCCAGCCCTAACAGCTTTAGGATTGCAATGTGCCTGCTAACGGCGTGGGTGAGGTTTTGCTTTTTAAAGGAATCAGAAGGGGAACAAGTAGCCAGAGACTGGGACAGGAACCTCCATCTCCATCATCTCCATCTCCTAGTCCTGGTCATCCTGATGCCTTAGGCTTTAACTTTTCTCTGTTCCCAGCCCTGCAGTGCCCAGTGTGACTCTGCAGTTCCCTGGAGCTCGTTCAGTGCTGTTCTCTCATGCTCACACTGACATAACAAAGCCTCTCCAGCTCGCTCTCCAAGGACACCCAGACCCTCCTGGGCCCAACAACTGCAAACCTTCATCTTGGGGAGAGGGGGGCAAGCTTGGGCAAATTCCATCCTTGCCTGGCTTCTGCTTGGGCAATTGATGCTGATATCAAAGTGGGAAGAACTCGGGAGCTGTCATTGTCCATTTTGGGATGCACTGAGGCAGAAGCCTCTGGAGCCCAGAGTGTGACCTCTGAAGGCCTTTCAAATCAATCCCAGTCCATGTCTAATCCCCAGCCCAGCCCAGGGACAGCACACCGTGAGCTGCAGCCCAGGAAGGATGAGGCATCGTGAAAGCCTCACACAGGGACGACAACAACCACCCTGGGGCACACCTGAGTGCTGCCAGGGCAGGGAACCAGCACAGTCCAGCACACCCATGAGGACAGCTGGTCTACTGCCCTCAAGGCACCACCTGGGCCTTCCCTCAGGCAGGTGAGGACCAGGGACAGCCTTGGATGAAGGTGAAAGGAGCCTCTGTAGGAGAGCCCAGCTCAGGTGGCAGCAGTGTGTGCACCCCGACAAGTTTAGTCAGGGAGAAATTTTCCAGCTCCTGGCCCTGTTCATGAGAAGAAGTTGCTTTCTCACAGGTGGAGCTGAGAACCAGGAGAAGTTTGTGTAAACCATCTCATGTGTTTTGGTAAACTACATGTTGCAGGTGGTGTATTTTACATTTTGGCATTCCAACTTGTTATTCTGTAAGCAGCCAATGATGCTGAAGAGGTGTTCACCCCAGAACCAATGATTGTGCCCTGCTCTAGCAACCCTGGATACATAAAGGGCAAGATTTTCTTAAGAAATGTCTTTTGTTATCTGAAGTTCGTGCCACATTTCTCGCCATCCTCGGACTCTGCTGCGACAGCAGTGCATTGAGTTGTTCTCATGAGGGTCCTGATGTGCCAGGAGGAGAAGTGAGGGCAGCCCCTGGGAGATGCCCTGAGCCCCTGCAGTGCCCACAGCACACAGCAGGGTTCTGCTTTCTCATCAGGGGTCAGGCGAGAGCAGTTTCTGCACGGGAAGAAGAGCCAGTCTCCAAACGCTCCCAAGTCCTCCTAGACAGCAATTCCTCCCAAGGGTTGCTTTGTATTTTTATTTTCTTCAGCCATTAATTCTTTTCAGAACCAGTGAAAATATTTCCTTTGGTCCTATCAGGCTGCAGCACTTTTGCTTGAACACATCCTACGTAAAAACACCCTGAGAGCCCCTGGGCATGGCGAGGAGCAGAGCTCAGGCTGCACATCTGGAAAATATTCCTGCTGGTGAGAGGTGCTGGGGCAGGGAAGAGGCTCCCCGGGGGTGAGCTGACATTGGCAGTGCTGTAGAGAGGACGAGGCAGAGCCCCGAGGGAGGTGTTGGATGGAGCAGGTGCTGTCTCCAGCTCTGCTGGGGGATGGCAGAGCTGCCCAGGGCATCTCTCCTTGCTTGCTGCACGGGGATGGGCACAGATCCCTGCCGAGGATCTTCTGAAGGAAGATTGGGACACAAAAGGCAGCAAAAATCCCAGCCTGGGGCACAGGAGGGATCTCTCAGGGCACACCTTCAGCTGGCACAAAGCAGTGTAACCCAGTGAAAGCAGATGTGTGCCAGCAGTGCCCAAAAATGGAGCCTTTCTGGTCATCAGGGAAAAGCCAGAAATGGTCATTTCATGCCTATTCCAAGAGTTTATTGTAAACAAAAGGCTAAATATTGTGTTAATTGCAAACAAAAGCCCAGGGAAATAAATATGTGACAAGTCAAATTATGACCTTGTGTGCTCCTTTCAGGGACAGACAACTGAGAAATATGGTCAGAGCAGAAATCTATTTTCAATTTCAGGTTCAGTCTGTACAAATTTAGGCACATGATATCTTTTTCTATATAAAAGCAGTCCCAGGTGAGTGTTCATAGATGATATATCTAGAAAGAGAAACAAAAAGGAAAAACCACCAAAAAAAGCCTTGCTCTCTGTTCCAAAAAGCTGTCTTTTTTCTTAATTCTAGCCATTCAAATTTATTGCTGCCGAAATTCCCAAGGTCTGCCAAAAAGTAAGGAAAGTCACAAAACAGATGAGTGTTACCAGCAGAGAGGAGGGTTCAGAAAGGAGCAGGGAAAGGAGCAGTGAAAAGGACAAATCCATCATTTTCAGTGGCTGCAGCAGCTGTGGGGAAGCATCTTTGTGAATCACCAGCAGCAGAAAGAGAAGCAGAAAACAAAGCAAGAAAAGCCCTGTGCCAGAAGCACAGATCAGGTGAGTGCTCTGTTATTTGTTGTAGCAGTTCTCTGAAATTGGAAGCATTTGGGGAGCTGCAAAGCACTGGAAAAGGTGTCTTTGTGCAGGAAACCCTGCCCTTTATTCCAGGTGCACCCAGAAGAATCTGAGCAAGGAAAGGCTGATGCCTTAGGCTTTAATTTTTATATTTTCCAGCCCTGCAGTGCCCAGTGTAACTCTGCAGGTCCCTGGAGCTCGTTCAGTGCTGTTCTCTCATGCTCACACTGACATAACAAAGCCTCTCCAGCTCGCTCTCCAAGGACACCCAGACCCTCCTGGGCCCAACAACTGCAAACCTTCATCTTGGGGAGAGGGGGGCAAGCTTGGGCAAATTCCATCAATAGCTAAAGTGTTAATTGGCAGATTTATGCTGATATGCAAATGGACCAAAGCTATAAAAGTGTGAAGAACTCGTGACCTGTCATCCACCTTGGGATGCACTGGGGCAGGAGCCTCCAGACCCCCAGAGTGTGACCTCTGAAGGCCTTTCCAATAAATCCCTCCTTTATTCCTTTATTCCTGTCTAGGCTCTGTTTCTAGGGAGCCATTTAAGGCATCAAGGCAGAGGCAAAGGGATGCAGCTCAAGCCCACTCACTTCTGTGTCAGGCCCAGGGCAGTGCCAGGCTCAGGCTCCTGCTCCCTCTGCTCCTTCCAGCCCCATGCTCCAGCTGGGCCCTCCTGGGAGAACCTGGGAGTTATCTCCACGACTTCTGCTCCTCTTGACTGGAACTAGCCAAATGCTCCAAAAGTCAATAGAAGAAGTGCAAAAGGACTGAAGATACCTTGAAATAGTTGATAATTTTCAAGAACAGAGGGCTCTTGCAAATCCACGGTTTTCATTTATCAAAAATTCCAGTTGAAAGAAACCAAAAAAATTTTTAAAAATTCTTGTACGATTTGAAGTACTTTAATGCTACCAACATATTTATTTTAGAATAGGAAAATTTGCCAAATGGACATTTTAAACATATTTAAAGACCAGTAATTTTTGTTAGAATCATGTTAGAAACATCCACCAGCTCTGCTCTGCACTAAGAATTCATGTTACATAAATAGCCAGACACAGACAAATAACGCAGAGAAGCCCACTGTGCAGAGCTCAGCCCAAATAACCCTGTGAGTTAAATGCACACTGAGAGCACTGAGTGCCTCCCCACACTGCTCTGCAGCTCCATTTGCAGGCACAGAGTTCAGGGAGAGCTCTGTGAAGTGCTCTTCCCTGGATGCTGCAGTTCCAGGAAGGAAGGGGCATCCAAGCAGGTGAGGGAGCAGCAGAGCAGCCAGAGGCCCTGGGCTGAGGACACAGCATCCATTTCTAGGAAAGCCACGGCAGCAGGAAACGGGGGGGTGGGAAGAGCTCTTGTGGGGAGCTCTGACACTCCACGGCAGATGCATCTGTACTTTTCCATCGTATGGAAAGCTTTGCCCGTATTTACTGCTCAGGGATTGTTTTTCTCCCTGCTGTTGTCCTGCCAGCAATGAGCACTGAGGGCCAGAGCTCTGCAGTCCATTGGCACAGCAGAGTGCACTCTGAGGCTGGACCTCTCTCCCCTGTGCACTCTGGCTCTGCTCCGTCCCCAGTGATGAGCGCTCCCAGTGCGTGGCTGGCTGGGAATGCTGGAGCACACTGGGCTGGACCTGCCCTGACACGGATCCTGCTTCCCAGAGCCCTGTGGGAACGGAGGGAGCCCCAAATGTCCTGTTCCTCCTGCACTGCAGACCTCAGCACCCGGCAGAGCACAAGGGCATTGACCATTTGTTGGAGATCAGGTACCCACGGAATTCCTCTGCTGGATGCCAGAGGAAAAGGAAAGCCTGGCTCCAGGAGGGGTTTCCAGGCAGTGTGATGCTGCCTGCCCACCTGAGCAGCAATGCCCTGCTGGTCCCCACAAGGGCTGCAGGCTGGGCACCAAGAGAAGCCTGAGCTGCTCTAAGGTCAGACACCAAAGTCTTTTTACAGTTGTTATTCTGGGAATTTAAAAGATGTTTTGCCTTAGCTGCAAACACAGGAGGTTATTCTCACACAAAGTGTAGGAAAAATGCAGAAATGAATACAACAGTGTCAGGAATGGTCCAGGCTGCAAGGCTGGTGGTACCTGGTGGTCCTCAGATGTGTGAATCAGTGAAAATCAGAAAGGTATCAAAGCAAAAACCCATTAATAAATGAAAAGTAAAAAGCTCCAAGACAAGGAAAGTTACCTAAGAGCAAAACTCTAATTACACTTGGGAACAGCCTCCCCCAGGAAAGCAGCACAGTCGTACTCCTGCAAGGGGTTTATAACCAGACTCATTAATATTCTTAGGAAGGCCAGGTTAAGGAACACACCTCTGCAGTGCTGTGTCCAGCTCTGGAGCCTCAGCACAGCAGGGCCAGGGAGCTCCTGGAGCGGGGCCGGCGGAGGCTGCGCAGCTGAGGAAGGGCCTGGAGCATCTCGGTGCCCAGGAAAGGCTGAGGGAGCTGGGGCTGCTCAGCCCCGAGAGGAGCCTCGGCTGAGAGGAGCCCTCAGGCCTGGCTGTCCCTGGCTGCAGGGAGGGTCAGAGCAGGGCCTGGGCTCTGCTCCGGGGGCTCCTCTCAGCCAGGGCCCCTCTCGAGGCTGAGCTGTACCCAAACCTGACACCCACTCACAGCTTCCTCAGCCATACTGAGTGAGAACATCTTCCTTTTAGCCAAACATCCTTCACAGCCTCTTGGAGAAATGATAAACTCCCCAACTAAAGCCCTTCAGCAGTCCTCCTGCATTATAAGCTGCTGAAATCTTATTTTTATGGTAATAAGATGACTTGAAAACACTTCCATATATTAAAAAATCTATTAATACTTTTCTTGTCTGACAGACTTGCAAATGTATTTCTGCTTTGTGCCTTTGGCAGCAGCATTCAATGGCCAAGTGTTTCCAAAAATTGAAGGTTTTCTTGACCTTTCCTGCAGCAAAAAGTCACCGACTTCCCCTGCTGTGTATTTGCATAGGGAGTGCTCTTAAGCCAGCAGCACTCAAAGGAGACTTCAGTAGCTGTGTCCAGGACTGTATCCTCAGCTAGAGGTGAGTCCTACAGGAGTTCCTTCAAACAAGTGCCTTAGAACCTGAAGATTCAAATTTGATGAGTTTTGCCCTTTTTTGTATTCCTTGTCCTTTTGTTACTGAAGTCAAAGTTGTTGTCGCCTTTAAATGGAGTTGGTGGAACGCTGGTGTGGCCAGAAGAGGATTTGGGTTCTGCAGAGCTGGATGATGCAGTGTCACAATCATCAACCTCCTGCCACTGACCCCTCTGGGTAAAGCCTGGCTGTGGATGATCCTTCTCCCACACCCTGCGGTGCTAAAGGGCTGAGATACAACCTTGAGCTGGATCAGTTCTGCCCACAAACCTCCCTTACCTGAGTGTTCTCCTCTTGGCTTTCTCCCTGCTCTAGAGCCACGCTGTGGGGCATTAATTTGCTGCAGCTTTTGTCATTTGTAAACAGCTATTTGCATGTTTTGTTCATTATGAGAGCCTGACCCATGTACCAGGCCAGTCACTTCTAATCATCCCTGTCCTGAACACTCAGCTCTGAAAGAAAAGCCCAGCCCTGCGAGCAGCACTGGCTGGTAACGGGGCCATAAATCACCCTGGAACAGCTCTCCGAAGCAGCTGGGCAGGGAGAACTTTCCGAGCTGGAAATGCTTCCCCGCCTTCCTGCAGGCCCTCGGGGATTGATAAACACGAGCAATTAGCACCTTTGCAGACATCGTTTTCCTTCCACAGTGATGGAGCACTGGATACCCAGAAGGAAGCTGGGCCTTGGAGGGAGGCTCCAGGAAGGTGGGCAGGGTGGTGGATGGGGTGATGAACACTGCTTCCACTCACTCCGAAGGGCTGTGCTCACACATCCTCCCTCTCAGCCACATCTCCCTGCAGTGACAGCAGCTCTGACAAGCCCATTTCTGTGTGATGGGAAGAAAAACAAACATTGCAGTGGATAATCAAACAAATGTGGGCTCTTCAGTTCTTGGATGGGAACTCCAGCTAATGTCATAAAACATGGGAAGAATGCTCTGTAATTAATTCCTTCTCTGGAAATATTTGACTGGGTTTGGGATGTCCTACAGGAACAACACCGAAGTCAGCAGGAACAGTAAAGGTTGCATGAGTCTGGAACTGGGGGATTTTCCTCAAAGTATGTACCTGGGAGAAGCTGGAGCTAAGATGCTGTGGGGTTAAGCAGGGGAATGTAGTGAGGGATTATAAACACACCCAAGCAAACCTGCATTTCCTCCTGCTCACATCCCTGCAGCCACCTGAAGGGGAAGCTGTACCTGCAAGGAGGAGACAGTTTTACACCTCTGCAGCCACTGTCACACTCCTCTTTCCAAGGCAGGGTTCAGCTCCTGCTTTCCTGCTGCCTTCCCCTCTGATCTCTTTCCAGCCACGACAGTAGCTGAGCTGCTGCCAAGAAAACCACACCGTGGTGTAAGTGATGCTGGGATCATTTGCAGAACACAGAGCGTTGGTGTGTGACTGCAGCACTCACAACAATGCCATGGGCACCTCCAGAGAACGGGATGGACATTCACAGTGTTAATTAAACCAATCACCACCAGGAAATGCTGGCGAGAAGTGAGTCATGACTCCTAGTGGGGCATAGGTACAGGAAGCTAAGCCTGAGGAAACTCTCTCTGAGGAAACTCTCTGACTGCTCCTGGATCCCAGGAGGATCTGAGGGATGCTCCAGAAGCATGGGAGCACATACAGCCAATTTTTGAAATTTCCACACCACCAGAGCTGCATCTCATGAGGGTTCTGTCTTTATTCTGGACTGTGAGCTTCCCTTCTCCCCATCCTACCTCATTACACAACTCCTCTGTCCATCAGCAACTCCCTTCCCCTCCAGGTGGTGAGGAATGGGCATTCCCCATCCTTTAATCCTCCTCCAGAACACGAGCCCTGCCTCACAGCACCTCAGAGGTTCAGCCTGCAAGGCTCTGTGTGCCCAGAGCAGGTTGTCGAGGTCCCTCGGGGCTCTCAGTGCCAGGGGCCAGTGTCAGGGTGGCACCCACACCCCACAGGTATCAAACCCGAACCCACTGTGTGTAGGGTACATTAACTAGTGTGTTAATTGGGTTTGTAGGGGCAGGTTTTGCTAGTGGGGGGGCTACAGGGGTGGTTTCTGGTGGTAAGAAGCTGCTGGAAGCTTCCTCCATGTCCAGCAGGGCCAATCCCAGCTGGCTGCAGGATGGACCTGCTGGTGGTCAAGGCTGGGCCAGTCAGGAATGATGGGAACACCTCGGGGATAACGTGTTTAATGGAAAAGTTATGGCACAGATGTCATTGGGTACGGGGAAGAGTGGGATGAGGACGTGGGAGAGCAGCTGAAATCTTAAGAATTAATTTTACTATGGAAGGAATACAAGATGAGCCTATTGAGAGCTGAGATCTGCTGTGGGTTACAGCTCCTCTCATCCTGAACTCTGTGCCTTCGTTTGGCATTCACTGAGATGGACGAGCATTAATTAAATTTGCAAAATGTGTTGAAGTCTTCTGAGGAAACGCACATGAGATGATAAATAAATGAATTTCAAACCAGACCCTCTGGAGTCACTGATCTGCAGGGACAGGGCTGTGTGGATGCCTGCCAGAGGAGCAGGATCAGGGCAGTGACAGCTCCAAAGGCTCCGAACCCAGCCGAGGTCACACACCTCAGAACCCGTTTTCGAGAGAAATCAAGACACATTCCATCAGTTGCTTCTTCCTGGAGCCATCAGGTAAAACTCAAAGGAAAGTTTTGGAAAGTTGTTTGCACAACCCCATAGGTTCTTTGGAAAAGACAATATCAAACTTGATACTGTTGAAACGATTTTCCAACTGGATGGCAAAGCAGAGGATACAAGGAAAAGAGTATGAAAAACCTGAGATGGTGACCAACCCCCAACCTACTTCCTTCTTGTTTTGAAATGCAAATTGATTTGCAAACCAAGTGTCAGATGCCATTGTCAAAAGCCATCACTCCTACAGCTGTTGGCCTACAGGAGGACAAAAGGGCAGAACAGTATTGGCAACACTGGTCCTTACAAAGGAAAAATTGAATCCACATTTCTAGACCCAGGGGTGGATTACGAGGAGGGCATCAGGGTGCACAACCCCGTGGATTCCTCTGCCTCCCCTCCTCTTCCTCCAGAGCCTTCCTTCCCAGGCAAGCCATGCAACAGCCCTGAGCTCCTGCAGCACAGCCGAGCCTGGGAGAACTCACCCGTGCAGAGAAAGGGTTAAAGAGGACAATAAAACACAGCAGGTGCAAGCACACGAGAAAGAAATAAAGCAAAATTCCCTCCTTATGGGAGCAATAGAAATGATTGAGAGCGTGGACTCTGTAATCTGCAGAAACTGGGGCGACACTGTTGAGTCAAATTAAATGCACAGAGTGGAAAAATCCGAGCCCGACAATCCGTCTGTGTCGTGTGTCTGCAGATAATTTACTGCCACGGTTGGAGTCTGCCTTCGGAGGATGCAGGGGGAGAATGAACGTGTGGGACTCGTTTCCCTGTGCTGTATGGACTCGTGTGCATGTCTGGGACCAGGCTGAGGAGTGAGGAATGGGACAGGAGATTTTCTGCACTCCCCAATCCCTCAGCTCCTGGTTAAGAGCAGTCTCCTCCCTTCACTCCAAGCATTGCATTTGTTTATCAGGAGACAGTGAAAGAAGAACCAGGGTGACGCCTTGGATGGCAGGTGTTTGCTCAGGGCAGGGAGGGGCAGGGAAGCCCCTGGAGGGATGTGCCCTCCCTGGCAGCCGCTGAGCTCCTGAATTCCTGCCCTCAGCTGCCAGCTCACAGCAGTGCCAGGCCAGAGCCCAACATTGCCTCCCTGAGCCTTCCCAGCCTCCTCAGGCAGCCTCAGGTGCTGCCACACAAATCACTGTGACAAAGCCAGGCTCTGAAAACACACCCAGCAACGGCAGGACTGGGGGCAATGCCACACGAGGGATACAGGGCAGGGATACAGGGATGGGATACAGGGCAGGGATACAGGGATGGATACAGGGATGGGATGCAGGGATGGATACAGGGATGGATACAGGGATGGATGCAGGGATGGATGCAGGGATGGATGCAGGGATGGGATACAGGGATGGATACAGGGATGGATGCAGGGATGGATGCAGGGATGGATGCAGGGATGGATGCAGGGATGGATACATGGATGGATACAGGGATGGGATACAGGGATGGATACAGGGATGGATACAGGGATGGATGCAGGGATGGATGCAGGGATGGATGCAGGGATGGATACATGGATGGATACAGGGATGGGATACAGGGATGGATACAGGGATGGATACAGGGATGGATGCAGGGATGGATGCAGGGATGGATGCAGGGATGGATACATGGATGGATACAGGGATGGGATACAGGGATGGATACAGGGATGGATACAGGGATGGATGCAGGGATGGATGCAGGGATGGATGCAGGGATGGATACATGGATGGATACAGGGATGGGATACAGGGATGGATACAGGGATGGATACAGGGATGGATGCAGGGATGGATGCAGGGATGGATACAGGGATGGATACAGGGATGGATACAGGGATGGGATACAGGGATGGGATGCAGGGATGGATGCAGGGGCAAGATATAGGGGCAGGATACAGGGACAGGATACAGGGACCGGATACATGCCCTGTCCCCCTGCCCACCAGCCTGCCATGGTTCAGGGCAGAGTAAGTGTAACTCTTCTCCTGGCTGCAGGAGACAGGAACAACTCAAGAAAAGAAAATTCCCTCCCACACACTGGGATGGGAGTGAGCACAGCACCAGCAGCTCTGCCTGGCCCTGCCTTCACCAGGAGTCTCAGCCAAAGCTCCTGGTGCAGATAATCCAAGCAGACAGGTCGCTATTAGAGCCCAGCATGCTTTTTGGAGGAGCCCTTCTCCTCTGCAGTGATTTTCCCTGCCACCCATCGGGCTGGACTTCGCTGTCAGTGTTGGGTTTCAGCTCGAGGTTTGCGCTGCAGCTGCTGGCCAGGTTCAGCTCCATGTGATCAGCTCTAGGAACCTTTCAGGGTGAAATACAAAACTGGGGCATTTTGGTGCATTACCAGTGATGCTCTGGCACGACTCCTGGGTGTTCATTAATGCCAGGCAAGTTTCAAGTGCCCCAGAGCTATTTATTTTGTCTAACGGATCGATGCGGAGCAAGAATCACAGTTTGTGTCCTTTCTGTAACACACACAAAACCCAAATCACAGAACTCAGCTGAAGAGGCTTCGTTACCTTTGTTGTTTCACTGGTATCAAATGCAAATTGCACCAAAGCCAGGGAGCCCCAGGGGTGGGAGGGGGAGGCCGAGCCACAGAGGTTTGCAAGTCCTTCTGGAACAGAGAGGCTGCCTGTGGATCCAATTCCCCTGCAGTGTGCACATCTCCCCTGCCTCGGTGCTGCACCTGGGCTGCAGGGAGCAGGGGCTCTGCTCTGGGAGGGAAGGACTGTGCCCGAGCCAGAGAGTTTCAAATTCCTCCAGTTCCAAGTCTTTCTTACACCTCCCTTCATCTGATCAATTATCACCCGTTTGGAGAGAGATCTGCAGGCCTGCCTTCCCCTGCACTGCTAATTATTGGATTTAGTTACCTGCCAGCAGCAATCTGCAGTGCTGAGATGGGAAGTAAATATTCCCTGGCTCCCTTCCAGCACCCAAACATTAAATCGTACTCCAGTAATCACACGGAAGTTAATTAGGTATCTCAATAGGCTGGGATTGTTTATTCCACAATGCCATGGCCTGACAGTCCTCACAGGACATTTGTTTGTTGCTGCTTACTTCAATTTATGGGCTTTTGACAGCAAACTGGTCTGCTGCTGTCAGGGCAGAGCAAGGTGGGCATTTGGGGGGCTTTAGTCTCCAAAAACACCCCCCGGGCAGGGGATGGGGTTCCAAAATCCCAGACTGCTCCCAGCGCTCACCATCCATGCAGCCAGGACATGGGATGTCTATGCCAAGGAAAGGAAACCAGAATAAAAATTTCTGAAAGAGAAACACA
The DNA here is from genome assembly GCA_013396875.1 of Vireo altiloquus. Taxonomy (NCBI): domain Eukaryota; kingdom Metazoa; phylum Chordata; class Aves; order Passeriformes; family Vireonidae; genus Vireo; species Vireo altiloquus. The sequence goes on from VZRF01001587.1 coordinate 309,939, forward strand.
AACCTAGGGCCCTCCCTTGTATCTCTCTAGTAAAACTACCTGAGGGAAAAATTCAAATGTAATTTCTTCTGTATTTCTACAGCAAGAAATCACATTGGAACCAAAGTAGTGTCTGATTTGTTTCTCTGTCAGCAATACTAAAAAAACATCAAACTGAACACAGCGAGGCTTCACTGACAAGTTTACAAAGCTCAGAAATGTCTTTTAAAGGTGTAATTTTGTTTAGCAAAGTGGAGTTTCAAAATCTGTACCTACGCAAAGCTAACATGGGAGAATTCAGCTGGCTGTCCTGCACTCAGACACAGCCTTTCGGGAAGGGAAAAACACTGTAAAGAATTATTAATATTTACAGGAATTTGGAAAATCTGAATATGTACAAACCCGTTTCTCCAGACAGGAGCTTCATCTTCTCAGAGAGCAGAGTCACTTCTGTCCCCTCTGCCTCCCCAGGAGCCCCTTTCCTACCCCTGCATGGCCACAGGGACAGTGGGGTCTCAGGGACAGAGTTCTGTGTTCTCACGGACAAAAGCTCAGCAGAGCGAGGTGTCAGTTAATGTCCATGTGATTTATGTGTCCTGTGTAACACACAGTGCTCTGCAAGGTGCACACTGCCTGAATCCCACATCCCCACACGGATAAACCCATCCCATAAAACAATGGGATGGCACAGGGAATCACACACACTTTATCAGATACAAGAAGAGCTCCAGCATCCAGGTACTGGGGGACTCCCAAAGCCTGTCAGAGGATGCCCCTGCAACCCTCAGCATCAATTAGGATGTAACTAATGACTCGTTTGGGCCGCGGAAGGAGCAGTGGGAGGAGGCCGTGACCCCAGCCCTAAAAGAGAGCTGCGGCCTGTCCTGCAGGGCGAGGTGTGGGACTGACACCAGGATGAACAGTGTTTGCTTGGACAAGAGCTCTTTGTTGGGCAGCCCATTGAGGGGCTTGGTTTCAGGCCTGAAGAGGTGTCTGGTTACTCTCCCACTCGGAGATAAGGTACCTGAAGGCCTTGTGCAAACACAGCGGGGCCAGAGGAGAGCAGCGCCTTGTGGAAAAAGGCTCTTGGTCACACACTGTCAGAGAACGTTCTGGGGAACAACCAAACTATTCCCCCTGACTTTTGTTAGCACTGATGGAAAGTGGCAAGGTATAAAAAGGAGCTTTACGGCTTGCCAGAGCGTGGCTGGGAGGGAACAGATGGCCAATTCATCTCCACCGGGCTTGGCACTTCCAACAAAAGAAACAATATGTGTTTGGCTGCCCTAATTTCTCCCCCAGGTATCCCCGCAGGTGACTGGGATGTCTGATGACAAGAATGACTTGACTTGTGCTCCCCAAGAGCACGTGTTGCTTGTTGCTGTGGCCTTGCCATTGTTTTGCCCAATCTCCCATTCTTCTGCAGCACTCGGGGAGGTGTCTCCGGATCCGAGGGACAACAGCAAACCTGGATGGCACCACCTGAACCCAGCACTCACAGGGACTCCTGCTCCACATGGAGACCCATTCCAGCAGCCCTCATTTCAGTCTGCAAACATCTATTTTCCAGCACTGGAGCTGCACACAGCACATCCCAGGGATCCTTTGCTGAATGCAACTGGCTGTAAAAATCCCAAGATTGGACCGAGGGATTCAAAACCAAGGTGGCTACCCCAGCATGCTTTCACATTTAATGTTATCTCCCAGGCACAACCTTGATTTCCAGCTTTAGATTTTCCTACACAAGGGATAAGCTGCTCCACTTTCCCACTGAGAGTTTGAGGGCTGCACCAGGGTGGCTTTGACAGGGGAAGGAGGGCGAGGCAAGGAGAGGGATCCTTCTCGCTGTGATGCATTGTGCATGGGGCTCATGGATCACAGCTGAAGGAGAGCCATGGCTGAGTCAAACACAAAATTGTATTTGTGGGTAAAACACACCTTTCCCCAGCTCTCATGGTAAGATGGACACTGGTGCAGTCTGGCACATACCAAGGTCCTTACACTTTGCAAACAAAAATCCCAAAGGGAGCAGTGGGTCACTGATGCCTGGAATATTCTCAGGGCAGGCAGTGCGGATCCATCAGCCACCAGCAGAACTCTCCTGCACTTCTAATATTCTCCTGCCATTGCTTTTCTTTGCAACAACAGCAGAGCAAATTGAGAACCAAGTCTAAAAGGCACTGGAGGCTGCTGCCTGGTCAGGAGCAGAGGATGGGGGTTCACAAGATCTCTGCAAGATTATCCTGAAAACCCCACACTGCAGCTCTCCCAGGAGTCCAGCTCTAACTAAAATGTGTCTGGCCTCACAAGTGGTACTCTACCATATGTTAATGATGAGGCCATGTCATTAAGTTGAACTAAAAATGATCGATGACTAAAAATTATTCACAGGAAAACTTCTAGAGAAATATTATTAATAGATCGAATTCAAGTGACATTTTAAAGAAACTGATTTTTGTTTGTATTAGTGATGCATGTGGAGAACCTGTAAGGGGTTAACTAAGGATTTTATCCATAAACTATTAGATTGGGAAATACAATGTTATATTCCCCACAGAACAAAAAGTTGTTTTGTCTTGTTAGTAAATATTGACTAAAAAACACTGATTAAATGAGTGTTCCCATGCTGCTGACTCAACCACATCCGTGTTTGTTCCCTTAAGAGAGCATTGCACATGCTGAACATACATCCAGAGGAATCAATCATTAGACATATGGTTAGGAAATTATCTTTTCCAACCCAAAAGTCCAGGCTTTCAGGGAGACACCAAGAGCCAAGACAAGTTGTTAGACTTGGTTATCTCTCAGAAGCACAGCAGAACAGGGCACACCACAGCCTTTGCCGAGGTCACATATTTTAAAGAATTTCTAAAGAGAATAATCTAATTATTTTTAATTCTCATCTCATTATTTTATGCTGTTGCTATTTACAGGGAAATGGAACAGTCTTGCAAGTAAGAATACAACCCTGAATCGGCATGATTTTAGGCAAATAATCTCCAGCCTGGTTTTAAAGATCCTTGAGGAAGATGCAGAGCAGGCAAACTTCAGAACAGGCCTCGATGTTTCCCTGCCACCAGTTCCAAGGGAATTGAAACCTATAACCTGTCTCACTTAAGTCTTGCAACAGGGAGTGGAACAAGGCCTAAATATCTTTAAAATGCTTGGGTTGGACAGATTTTCAGCACGGCTCAGCTCAAATTTCCCCTCTTCAGCAGGATCCACGTGAAGTCAGAGCGCCGGGCCCGGGGCTCGTGGCCTCAGCTCTCCAAAGGCTGCCCAGCATTTTTGGGAATTTCGCCCCTTTCTCGTGTTCCCGGGTGAAAGATGAGCTGCTTGACAAGTCCAGCTCTCCTTTTCTGTAAAATAAGGCTCCCAACACGCTGCTGATTCCCCCGGGCTTGGGAGAGCGAGAACTGCCCAGAGCTCAGGCCTTCAAAGGAGAGAAGCCAACAAGGCCTGCCCATGTCCCTGCGCTTCCCCTTCCCAATTATCACCAACATTCCTCATTTCACCAGGTCCCAGTTTTTTCCCCATCTTCATGTGCTGGCTTCTAAGATGAGGAAATTGAATTCAAAATATTTAAAACTACTGAGAGAGAAAAGCTGCTGCAGCCCTTCAAGTGACAGCCTGGGAGCAACCTGGGAGGTCACATTTAACAGCCTTACAGTAAACTATTCCTGATTATAGTGAAAATAGTGGGATCTAAAAGTTCTCAGATCTACTCCTAGTTTCAAATAATGTGGACAATGACAGATGCACACAGACTGAATTTTTCTAACCTAAAATTTCTCTGTGTCATCCTAATACTGTTAGTTCGCAGTAGGCTTTTGAGAAAGAAAAATCAAGTACTGAAGATAGTTATTAACCACAAGTTATATTCTTGCTTCTGAAAAAACTTTATGGCCCTTATTTTTGAATCTTGTCATGTGTGATTGACCTAAACCAAATTCTAGAAGGGAGCACAGGTGGATTTTGACAAAATGGATGATCTGAAGGGTAAAATTCCATCAAAACTGGAAAATTCCTTTTTGAAAAATAATGTTTAAAATATGATAAGCATTTTCTGATGAAACCTATTAACAACACTCATTTTTTAGAGTGCCTGAGTAATGCTCAGCGGTGTCTCAGCCACTTATTCCCAGGATATCTTGCAGTTCCCCAGAGGTGTAGCTGTGGTGGCAGACTCTGTGTAGCTGCTCCTGAACGAGAGGCTCGTTCATGCCCCTGCCCCAGTGCCACGGCAGAGCAGCTCCCCAGGCCCCAGAGCCTGCCCAGAGCAGGATTCAGGAGGGGCTGCCCCGCTGGGATGAGCTCCAGCAGATTTGGGAGGGCTGCTGCCCCGCGGGGCCAGGCCTGGCTCTGTGCTGCTCAAACGTGCTCAGGACGGGCCTGGGCCGTGATTGCAGGAACCCTGGGAACGTGAGGGAAGGGACAGGTGAAATCCTCTGTAAAATATGTCCCAGCTGGGTATGACATCATGGCCATGGATCAGCCTGGGAGCCCAGCACTCCCCATCCAGCCTCTCACTGACATGGAGCAGCAAAAGGGAACAAGGTCTGTGCTCCGCTGCCCTGCGGAGGCACCTGCCAAGAATTGCTTGTCCCAGGACACTGCCAAGCCTCTCCAGGACTTTTCTAAACAGAAAAACCAATGAGCAGCTTCTTTCCAAGAAGGAATACTGGAATACTTCATGCCCATGGGTTTGCCGTGTCAGGAGCAGCTCCTGAGGTAGTTAAGAACTGCTAAACTTCTTCTTCAGGTGGCCAGACTGAGACATAGCATGGCTGAAGTGTGACACTTGAACCTCTTACCAACCTAGGCAACTGCCTTTATGTACATTTATATTTTAAACAAATACACTGAGTGATGAAGTTTTCTTCTCCCATTTATCTAACTTACAGCTCCCAGGCTGAGCTGAAGCCCTCTCCAAACCCATCCCAGCTCCCAGGCTGAGCTAAAGCCCTCTCCAGAGCTGTTCCAGCTCCCAGCCTGACCTAAAGCCCTCTCCAAACCCATCCCAGCTCCCAGGCTGAGCTAAAGCCCTCTCCAGAGCTGTCCCCACAGTGCAGCACACGCAGCCTCACGCTGCATTCCAGTCAATCAGCAGAAAATCCCTCACTCTCTCCTGGATGTTCTCCCTCCCTTCTGGATTAGTCCCAAGCTCCGAGCACTCCAGTAGGCACTGACAGACGGCAGGAGATGATGTAGAGGCGCAATCAGATCAGACTAGGGAGAGTACAAATCTGTACAGCATAATGAGTCTTCTATTGCATATATCAGAGCTTTGAAACTTTTTCTAGTTAAATATATGGTCTGAAAACGTTCAGCATATATCATCTCATCGGAACAACAGGCTTCCATTGTTCCCGTGGCATAAATCTCTCACAGGCTCCTAACAGCACATGATTTCCACCGGCTCCAGGCTGATCTAGTGTGGCACGAGGAGAGGAGGGTTGTACATGGAAATCGACTTACACCGTAAGAACAAATTTTGCATTGTTCTGTACCTGCAAGTCACACGTCTTGTGCTGCCCAAAGAACTCTGGCACAGACTGCTGAGAGGGGAAATGGCCAGATAATCAGGTGTGCTCTGCCTGCTGGAGTCATCTGTGGCTCGGGGCACTGTGGCACCACAGCCCCGCCAGCTCCTGCAGCACAGCCCAGCAGTGGCAGCACAGAACACAACATCCCCCAGTGATACGGGGATGCCCCAACCCCACACAGCTGTGCCCCTCCCTGGCACACAAAACCTGTCCCCTACAACCCCAAAATGGATTCCTTAGTGCCCTCTCTCAGCTCTGTGAGTGAGAGTAGGACACTCCCTCGGGGGAATCAGGAATCATTTACAGTTTGTGCTCCTGGGTCAGGACAAGCAGCAGACACAGGTAGGCACTTGAGTGCTGCCAGGTGGAAGGTATTTGCTTGGCAGGGAAATGCCCACCCTTCATCTTTGCTGGATGAAGCTCCACAGCTGGCTGGAGGCAGCTGCTGCTCTGGGGCCAAGAAGAGCTTGGTCTTAGGCCCTCTAAAGGCAGTGGTCCCAGCTGGGCAACCTGCTGCTCTACCTACTGCTCTCTCATCAAAAAGGACCTGCTCCTGCATCACAACAGGCTGCCTGGAGCGGGTGGATGCTGGATAGGAGTGTTTCTATCCTAAAACGAGGCATGGTCATCCTTAACCTCCTCCCTTGTCAGCCTTGTTTCCATTCCCATACGTGCCCCTGGTCACCCTTCCCTGCAGCTTTCTTCCCAGTCCTTCTTTTTAGGAATAAATTGTTCCCTGGGAGGGTGGGCAGGCCCTGGCACAGGGTGCCCAGAGAGGTTGTGGCTGCCCCTGGATCCCTGGCAGTGCCCAAGGCCAGGTTGGACACTGGGGCTGGGAGCAGCCTGGGATAGTGCAAGGTGGGACTGGGTGATCTTTAAGGTCCCCTCAACCCAGACCATTCTGGGATTCTGTGATAACCATCACACCATGACTATCCACGCCCCCTTCAGATGAAGACATAATTTTCTCAGGGCTCTTGTGGCAGCTCTCGAAAGCACAAGAGAGATATTGCAGCAGCTGTTAAATGCTGGGAACACTTTATAAAGCCATCCCTGCATGAGAGGTGCTGCTCCAGAGGCACCCCTGGCTCAGGTGCTGCTGGTGGCAATCCCTTGGCCTGGAGTGCCCCCAGGAGGGGCCTGGCACACCCCACACTGGCTGGAGGTCACTTGGAGGGCAGGATGCTCTCATATTCCCCCTGAGGATGGAGCAGATGGAGTGCTACAGAGATGCTCTCTAGGGCTCTCCTGCAGCAAACAATTGACAAATTCAGCCTCAGAGGCATTCCCAAGGATGAGGTGAGTGCAGCCATAAAGCCTGGTTTGTGAAAGGGAGATAAAATACACTGTCAGAATATTCCCATTCGACCTGGAGATGGGATTGAGGCCTTTCTGCACTTCCCCTGCAGCCCGTCCTCACCTCTGAGTGGCCAAGGAGATGCCCAGAACGCACAGAGGGTAATTCCCAGGGCCGCTAGGAAATGACTCACTCACTCACTGCTGGAGGAGTGCATGAAATACTGGCTGTGCTCTCCCCTCCTACCACACAGGCAGGAGAATTCCTAGCAGCACACAGAGGCTATAGGGTTACACTCTCTCATCAGACCCCAGACAAACAGCACGGATTCCAGTCCCTGCCCTGGCAGCCCTGCAGGGTGAGGAGCTCGGCCTGCAGCACCCACGTCTGCCTTCTGCTGTGGCTCAGCTGCGCTTCCCAAATTCGGAAACAAGAGGTCATGAAGCACAGCCTTGCCAGAGTAGGAGCCAGAGTGCAATCATCATCTCCCTGGCCCACAGGCAGGCTGGGGTAAGGAGCAAACTGCAAACACATCTGTTCCTGGGTGGGGAATGGTGTGGCCAGCAGGACCAGGGCAGTGACTCTTCCCCTGTGCTTGGCACCTCCTGCGTGTCCAGTGCTGTCTCCAGTTCTGGGCCTCCAATTTAGGAAGGACATTGAGGGGCTGGAGCGTGTCCAGAGAAGGATAAGGTGGTGAGGGGTCTGGATCACAAGTCCTGTGAGGAGCGGCTGAGGGAGCTGGGGGTGTTTATCCTGGAGAAGAGGAGGCTCAGGGGAGACCTCATCACTCCCTGCAAGTCCCCGACAGGAGGGGGCAGCTGGGTGGGGCTGGGCTCTGCTCCCAGGGAACAGCAGCAGGACAAGAGGACACCACCTTAAGCTGTGCCAGGGGAGGGTCAGGCTGGACATCAGGAAGAAGCTCTTCACAGAAAGGGTGACTGGGCATTGGCAGGGGCTGCCCAGGGAGGTGCAGGAACCCCCACCCCTGGAGATGTTTGATGGAAGGCTGGATGTGGCGCTCAGTGGTGACGAGGTGGGGCCAGGTCATGGCTCAGACTCTGATCCCAAAGGTCTTTTCCATTCCAGTTGATTCTGGGCTATTGAGGCCCAGCAGGAGGAGTGCCTGTGTGGGGCACCCTCAGCACAGCCCCACGGAGTCGGTGTCTTCCCCAGCTTGGCATGGGGAGGGTGCAGTCTGGCAGCCGAAATTCCATTCGTGTGTTAGAGATCCCGTTCAGCCCCAAAGGCTGTGTCCCTGTCCCTCCCTGAGCTGCACATGGGGTTCATAAAGGCTGCACTCCTCGAGGGAGCATTCCCTGAGCACTGCCAGGGAGCAGCACTCACAGTGACTGGGATTTCTCTTTTTAAACCAGGAAACCTCGGAATGCTGAAACTGAAACTGGCCTGGACAAAAGCTTTTACCTTTAAAATATGGTTAAATGACCATGGTCGTTCATTCCAAGCATAAAAGTCCATTAGCATAATGGTTTTACTTAAGATAATTAGTAAAACACTGCACAAGTTTATAATTGCCAGTGAAGTAGTTTAACTCATCTGAACAGTGTTTGCTTAATGAACAACTTTTATATCTTTCAGTAGATTTCAATTCAAAGTGAATGCCACAGTGATATTAAAATCTGCATTTTGCAAAATGCTTTGCAACAAATGTTGAGGGTTATGGAACACTCCCCAACATACAGTTCTTTGATGTGTGTGACAAGGATGTTAATACAATTTTAGCACACAAAAGGACAGTGGGATTAAACTGACTCTATTTGAAAGTACATCAAGATCCTTAGGAGAATGTACCAGAGATAAGAGGGGCTAAATGTTAATATCCAGAAACTGTCATATGATAATGTCAATATATTGTTAGCTAATGAAATACAGACTTAATGTATCTCCTGTTGGCTGTGGAGCAGGCAGGATGTCTGCCTGTTTTATTAGCTTAATGAGAATTTGAAAATCAAGGTACGAGAAAAGGTGGCCAGACCAACAAATGCTTTTTAATTAACCCAAGAGGGATAATCTGTTAATTTAACTTCTCAGCTCCAGACACCAACATAACCAGTGCTGGGACACCTTCGCAGACTTTGTCACCCTTCCTTTAGTGAGGAACAGCCACGAACATTCAAAGGTTTAAAACAGCCAAGTAGCTCATTTTATAAAATAAATAACAGGCATCACATTGCACACATTTTCCAGTCTGCTGGGTGTCTGAGGCACTGATTAGACTATTCCTTCAGGAAGCACCCAGGAAAGCCAAGAGAAGGCCTTCAGTGAAGGTTTTGATCAATGTTTCCAGAACAGACCCTAAGTGATGTGTCCTCACTTGAAAGAGCAAAGGAACTTTGTTAGAAATTCAGATCTCTAATGCTGAAAGGAAATAATGCTCTTAGTCATGACTCACCAGAGAAAAATAAGTCTCATTTGGTGCATTTAGGTTCTTGTTTACTTCCTATCCTGTTGATGGCTGCTGCCACTGCTGTCACCTCCACTCCTGTGTCTTTGTTCTTCACGCTCCTGCCTGGGGAGCTCAGGACTCCCCACAGGGCTCCCCACAAACACCAGCACTCATTGTTTCCTTCTGCCAGGGCTTAAACACCTCCCGTGCACTCTCAGGCCTTCCCTTTGGCTTTGAGGGAGCTCCCAGGTATAACCGAAGGAAAGAAAAATTGCTAAATATTTCTGTCTTCACATTTCCTCCGTACTTCTCTTATTTCTTCTTATGTCTTGTTCCTAACAAGCCTCGGCTTCCCTGCTTTCGCTCTGGGAACTGAGATGTGCATATTTTCCTTCAGAATGCTGAAATCAAAGGTTCTTTCCCAGCAGTTTTCCCCCCGGACCAATGGGGATATCAAAGAGCAGTGTTTGTATGCATGCTGCAAACCGAACCCCAAAGACCTCCAGCCTTTCCTGGCACTCAGAGATGACATTACTGCTGCAAGGCTGGCTGCTGTGGATACCCTCCACAGCACCTTGACTCCCACAGAGCCAGGGCTAAAAGTGTCTCTTGAGATGTGTTTTCTTCTCCACGGGTTACTCAGGGGGTCACACAATCCCACAGGACAGCTCAGAGACTCAGGTATGTCAGGGAGACAGAAGAAATTCAGGTGTGAGTATCTGATCCAACAATTCCATGCCAACAAAACACTCACTGAACAACAAATCCCTCAGCTGGATTTATGGAGTCATTGTCCTTTGGATTAACTGACACCCAGAACAACACAGGCTGCCCACAGTCCTGGTGGGGCAAACCTAAAACATCTGTGGGAGAATTTTCAGTTCTGAGAATTCAGGAGATGGAGACTCTGCTGTGAGAAAGGGGAAAACAACCTGTCTAACCTGCCTGGGTCCCTCCACGGGCAGATGCCTCACAAGTTTCACATCAGCTGCACCTGCACCTGCCAGGGAGTGACATCCGAAGCATCCTGGCACAAACCTGCTGCAAACAGGTCCTGGTGCTCCAGCTGCCCCTCAGGCTGGGCCTGTGTCCCTCACCTCTGCCCAGGGTCCTCCTGGTGGCTGCAGGGGCCCCCTCTGGGCCCTCCTGCCTCCGCAAACACATGCACAACTCCACCAGGGTGAGTAATGAGATGCAAATGTATTCCTTCAGAGGTTGATCCAGAGCCCAGTCAAGTCAATTATTATTAATGTAATTAGTACTGTATAAGCAGTTCAAGGCATAATTCAAGTCAGGTCTCCATCCAGGCAGGCTGTGGATGTGTGCAGAGCAGAATTAAAGGGTTTACAAGCTAACTGAGTGTGACAGACAAAAAGAAAGAGAGGAAGGAGATGTGAGGTGATATAAAAAGAGCAGATAATCTGCCACAGAAACCCAATCTTAATCCTGGGCTTTGTCTGGCAAATCATGCAGCCTTCAGCGGGAATTTCCAATAACAGTTACATCAGCAGTGTGTTCATTAAATAGTATTTTGAACCTTTATTTGTCATGAATTTTCTCTATCCTTACATTTTTATCCATTTCCCCTTGCCTTGGGCTGGCGTGAGCATGCAGTTTATTTCTCTGACTGTGTCCTGGGGGTCATTCATGCCAAGCCAACAGCACGACTCTGGAGCTGCAGGCATGAATGAAGGGCTGAACAAAACCCACCACGAGCTTTGCTTTCTTCTGTATCAGTAATTAAAAATGCCTGAGTCACAGGGAGCGCTCCCCGCACGCCTCCAGGGGAGCTGCTTTGCTCGAGCGTCACGTCCAGATGCCAACCCACGAGCCCCTCGCTGTTCGCTGGCACTCGCCCAAAAGCTCTTTTTTCCCTCTTTTTCTCTCTCTTTTTTTTTTTNGCAGGGAGGGCTCGCTGGGATGCTCGACACCCTCTGCCCAGGCTCCAGCCCGCCGGTGCAGCCAGAGCACCCTCTGCTGCTCCTCTCCGTCCTGCCAGGCAGCCCTGGCACCGCCAAACCTTCCCGAACTCGTGCTGGGATGCTCCCGGTACCCAGGCTCACGCCCAGCCTGCTCCCGGGGCTCTGCACGATCCCAGATCCGGGGCGAGAGCCACAGCCTCCGCCAGTGACTGCAAACCTGCTGCTCGCTGCTCCACAGGATTGCTTTAAAAAGGCAGGAAAGTCTCCCTGTTCCGTGACCCGGGATCTGGTGTAACCGGGATACGAGGCAGTGGCACAGCTTTTATCTGGAAACATTTGTAACTGCCCTCGCTATTAAAACATACGACGGCAATTAGAATATTCCGACAGGAATCAGCCGAGTATGTGGTAAACCAAGGGAACACACGAGGGGATGTGTGTAAGATAATCTCCCCATCATGCACATACAGGGCACCGGGATCCCTTCCAGAATCCAGCGGCTCCCCAAGCTCCCTGCTGCTCCCGGGGAGGGGAGCACGGCCTGGCTCTGCTGGGCTGGAGGCCACCAGGTCACCCCTGGGCAGCCACGGAGAGCAGCGGTGCTGAGATCTTTGTAGCTGGAAAAGGCAAGTCAACATGCAAATCCTAGTTAAAATATCTTTATTAGCAGCATTTTAATCACTTGCAAAATCTGGACCGGGATCAAACCAAACATAAGGCAGCAGCTGCTGTAAACAGCCGTTGTTGAAATGGAAAAGTGATTAGTGCTGAGGGAAGGATGTCAGGCGTAATGAGCCTGCCTTGGCTGCTGCTGGGGCTGGGCACCAGGCACGGCCGGGCACCTCCGTGCCCTGTCCTGCCCTAAAACCTCTCCTGGCGCAGGGACCCCCAGACCTGCAGCTTCCCTGCCTACCCCAGGAACCATCCCTGGTCACATTTACAGCACCAAGTGGCTTTTCAGACTCTGCTTGGAGAAGGGAACGATTCCAGTGCTGCAGGAATTCTTCTTCTGTAACACTGAAAGTCATTCTAACTTGCACAGAATCCAGGAAGAGGAATTATCCACCAAAACTTGTGCTGAAACAAGGTGTACATTGGCCACTTTTTGGCTCTGGTATTAATTACACTTTCTTCCCCTCTGCTGCAGGGAGGTCCTGGGGGTCCTGCTCCACGGCCAGTTGGATCTGAGCCAGCAGGGACATCCCTGTCCTGGGGACATCAGCCAGGGAGGGATTGTCCTGCTCTGCTCTGGGCTGGGGCAGCCTCACCCCCAGTGCTGGGGCAGTTTGGGTGCCACAACATCAGAGAGAGCCAAAGCTGCTCCAGAGTGTCCAGAGGAGATACCTGGGGATGGGGAAGGGTCTGGAGAGGAGCTGCTGAGGGCACTTGGTTTGTTCAGCTGGAGGAGATGGAGGGGAGACCTCATTGTGGTCATCAACATCCTCCAGAGGGGCAGCTCTGACCTCTTCACTCTCATGGCCACCAACAGCACCCAGGGAGGGGCTGGAGAGCAGGGAAAGGCTCTTCCCCAGAGGGTGCTGGGCACTGCCCAGGCTCCCCAGGGAATGGGCACGGCTCCGAGGCTGCCAGAGCTCCCAGGGATGCCCAGGGTGGGGTTGCTGGGGTGTCTGGGCAGAGCCACCACTCTCACTGGGACACCCCAGGCCTCTCTCTACACGGAGAGCTTCTCTTCCCCTCCCCACTGGCAGGTGCCACAAGACATCCCCCCGGTGAGAGCAGCTCCAGGCTCGCTGAGCATGGACACACACACACACTCCATCAATCCCTGCCGCGGCTCAGAGCAGCAGCACTTCCTTCAATCATCTGCACCTCAAACGTCAAAACTCGAGAAGTGGCTCCGGACAAACCAGCCCTGAGTCCTGTCCGAGTCGGGAGGGGAAAAAAGCTTTGTTTAGTATTTTTCGTTTCCATCAGGGGGAGCCTGTGCACAGAGGATTGGTCCCGGTGCCTCCAGCCCCAGACTTGCCACAATCACAGCTCCTCGAGACCTGCTCGTGTGTGATCTGGGCTGGGAGCTCTGGGTCGGAATTCAGAAACGTTTCTGCATTTTCGGAGCTGTTTGAGCCGTGCTCAGCAGTGAGATCTGTTTATCCACTTACATTAGTGCAGGGTTAACGTTTTTATTTGGCTGATGTGTAATTCATACCACCAACAATGCAAACCACGCTCTGTGGTTTGGAGGTTGACTCTTACCTGGTAAATATTAACATTTGTGGCATGAAAAATAATTAGAGGGTTACGTGTCAAGATCTGTGTCAGGGTTATGTGGTAACAGGTTATCGACTGAAGGGCTTGAAATTAAAGACCTTGCTGTAAACAGACTTTACAAAACACCACCCTGGATCAAAGGGAAGCAATAGCTTCTATCTGTTATGGTAGCACTTGAGAAAGTAAATGGTTGGTAAAAAAATCAAAAATTCAAACACTTCTCATTGGAGCCGTGGCAAAAGAGTCATATGCAAATTATCAGGCGTTACACAGAGTGAATCAGGTGTTAAACACACTGAACTTCCTATACAACATATAAAAAACCTCTGTTGAATAAAAAGCAATGAAACTCTAACGCTGCACAGGCCTCTGAGGTGTAACTTTAGAGCTCTGCTTGTGGTTCTCTCGGAGGAAATGTTGGCCTTCATGGTTACAGCTGTCCTATTTTTGAGAAAAGAGCAGTGGCCACCAGTGACCACTGTGTGCAGCATCTGCTGCAGTTCTCTTACCTGCTCCCATCCAACCCAAACCACTCTGGGATTCTCTGATGGGTGTCAGCAATTTATGATGTTTTTTCAAGAACAGGCTCTGAAGTTCAGTGCAGTCAGCATAATGTAAAAACATCTTTTGATTTCATCTGTTCCCATATTTCATTTGTGTAACATGATTTAAGTGCTTGGGCATTAAATGCACACATACTCGATTTTCACTGGGGTGAGAATTAAAGGTTTTGTTGTCTATATACAGTGGAGAACCGTTTCACATTAAAGGCTTGGGAAATCAGCTCGTGCTGAATCCTTATCCCATGCCCTGCCTTTGATGGTGAGGCAGCACTACAGCCCCTCCAGAGCCACAAAAACCTACAAACAATGACCCCAAAGCCTCACTCCAGCCACCCTGGCCAGCAGAACAGGGCACAACTACTTCAGCCACTCTGATGGGGCTAAAATGCAGGTGTCCTGTGGGGTCATCCCTCATCTCCTTACCTTCTTCCCTACATCATGGAGAGGGGCTCACAACAGTTCACTCCTGGCCCAATTACAGATGAGACCATTATAAAAATAATAAAAATATAGTGAATATAAAGTCAGCTCTAGTGGCTTGAGTGCAGACATGAGGCAGCAGGAGTCAAAGAGCTCATTATATTAATTATAAAATAACAATGGAAAAGGCTGAATTCCATCTTCTGAAATCTTTCAGCTGAGTCTTACTAAAATATGTGCTCTGCTCCTGCAAGGCTTACAGGCTTAATAGAGGATTCAAAGAGAATCAGGATGGTATCTCTTGGCTTTAAACATCTCTGGATCTTGAGTGAGCAAATGAGTTGCCAAGGAATGAAATCCCTTTTTTTAATTCAAAGTAAAACACACCTACATCTCCAGTCTGGGGAGACAGCTACCGAGGAGATCCGATATCAGACCTCAGCCTTGTTTCCTCTGCTACAAGGCAAGGGCAGAGCAGTCCAAAGAAAACTCCTCAGCAGATTGAAGCAGCCGAAAAAAAAGTACATTTACTTGTTAATGTCTCGTAGTCTCAGATGTCTACGGTACAAAGGAAAGTATTTGAACAGCTTAAAAGTTTTATGGTTAGAATAACATTCAATAAAAAATACATTTTTGCAGGAGTGGCCAAGGAACCACAGGCAGGCAGGAATTCCGGGAAAGCCCTGGTTCCTCTGGGAGGAGAGGGGTCCCTGTGCTGCCCTGGCTCCCCAGAGAGACAGGGAAGGGATGCTTGGGATTTTTACCTCTGGAAAAGTCTTTGATCAGACAGCTGGGCTCGGTCTCAGACATGCAGCTTCCTGCTAGCAAAATCCCAAATCCAAAAGCTGGGTGCTGTGTTTGGAATCTCCCAAAAATCTGACGTGTTCCATGTGCCACTGAACCTCCCACATCCCTGAGCTCACTCAGAACAAAGTCGTGAAGTTTTGAGGCAACAACTGACTCCTGGACAGAGAGGTTCTGGGCCAAGCTTCAGATACCCCCACTCCCTGATTTATGGATTGGTATCCAAAGCAGAGCAGCAGATTTACTCTTTCTTGTCATTTACAGAGCTGAAACCAGGTGAGATTCAGGGCTTTTAATGAGTTTGACCCAGAATTTGAAAATCCCTTTGATGACCAAATTCCAAGTGAATTTGAGCCAGAGAAATGAGCCCACATGAACCAGACCCAAGAAAGCATCTCCTCAAAGCCCTGTGAAGTGAAAGCACAGCTTTGCAGCAGCTTTTGTTGACATCTTCCCTTGCAGCACCTTCCCAAAATTTCTGACTGCCCAAATGCCAAATGTCCTCACCTCACTGTTCACAAAGAGTCTTTAACAAATCTTCAGAGGCCTGCTCAGACATTGCACGAGCACCACGAGGATGCATTGTCTGGCACCAGCATCTCACAGGCGTTCCAGGGGTTATGTTCTCTCTCTCTCCAATAAGAAAAAAAATCTTCTTATAGTGGTGATGAGTATCAGTAAACTGGAGTGGTTCATTCCCAGTGAAACGACAAGAAAAGCAAGGGAAAGCTGTGGGCATCAGTCCTGAAGGGAGTGGTGAGTGACTTGAGCACTGGGGGTGATGCTGAGCTGAGCTCTCCAGCACTGAAGCTCACAGCTTTTCATCTCAGAAACCACGTGTGGCACGAGGGCTAAAACCCCCTAGGCTGCAATGGCCACCAAACTTCTGCTCAAGACAAGAGAGGGAACCAAACCCTGAAAAAATGAAAGCCTAAAGGTTCCACTTGGGCTGGGCAAAGCTGGCTCTACAGCCCTGTCCAGGAGATGGTGCAGCAAAGCCTCCTGGAAGCCTCCTGAGAAACCTCTCTGGTGTGTGGCAGTGCCAGCTGACACAATGGAAAGCACACAGGGGATGTTTCAAGAAATCACTTCACTTGGAAAAAAAACTATGAGCAATGCTTTTTTCTGAGAAGTAATTTTCCAAATAGAAGGTTCATTTTCTTCCTCAGAACAATTTCTCCCTTCAGCTGTAAACTCGACAATTTACATCTGAAGTAGCCTTAAGATTCTACTAAGTCAAAATCAAGGCAAGTGTTCCGAGGCAATCATTCTTTCTGAGACATTTCTTCTTTGGAAAATGAGAGACCCAACAGAAACTGGAAGATTTTATTGCAAGTGACAGAACATCAGGCTCAGTGACGGAAGCCTCAGCCTTGGTGTTAAGGAACTTAATTCTCCTGACTCCAATTAAGTTTTGTTCCATTTATATGGGCATAGAATTGGGCCCTTTGAAAGAAAAGTCAATGAGCTCCAGGGAGCAGCCGTGACAGGGAGACACCACATGGAAATTGCTTTTTTTCCTGTTCCCAAGACATCAATCCTGAAGTAAAGGCTATAGGTGCTGACAAGCCTCAGCACTACAGATTAAACCAAGACAGGAAAAGTAATTAGGGGGAAAAACAAACAAGGGAATATTTTAGCTCTCCTGGGGACGAAAGGTTCTTTTGCCTGGCATTATTGGTCTTCTCACACAAACCTTTAGCTCTGCTGCGGAGAATACTAGATTCTTCCTGGCATGCCAAGTCCTGAATCCATCACAAAAATCTATTTTGGAAATCTTTCTATCACACTGTTAAAGGAAGAAGTTGTGCTGACAGAAGTGCTCATTGCCTTGGACACAGCCTCTCCGTGCTCGTGTCAAGGAACGTGAAGGAGGTTGGGACCGAGGGATTTACAAACGTTGAGCAAACCTGGTCCCTTTAATCTGAAATCTGATTCTGGGTAGCCATTTAAGGCATGCGTGACCCTGTCATGTGGCACACCTGGCTGGAGAGCAGAACTGGGAGATGTGGTGCCAAAGGAGGTGACTAAAGAGCACTGAAACCCTGGGCTGTTATCAGAGCTGGGAGCAGGACAGGATCTCTCTGCCCTATTTTGTGTCAATCCTTCACATTGTCGAGCTGGCTGCCAAGTGCATGGCTGCCAAGTAAATTGACCCTGACAATTTTAAACCATCAATTATCATAATTACATTATTGAAAACAGCACTGTGCCTGGAATTACACCAGAAGGAAGATGCTCTCTGATGATAGAATTTTGTTCCCATATGGAAATCAACAGATTAGTCCACAGCACCTTTACACTGATTTAAAGGCTGCATCATGCAGCTCATGCTGTTGTAATCATAATGTTCTCATTCCTGGGAAAGGCTGGGAGGCAGCTAAATACTAAATAAAGTGAGTTTCTGTATTTATATCAAATATAATGCTGCTTCCAAATTCAAATAATGTCCTTACAGCAGCTGAGTCCAAAGCTGCACACTGAGATCAATGCACATTGGGCAGAGGACCCAAAAAAGGCCTTGTTTTATGTAATGTTCATCATCCCAAGGGTCAGAGAGCACCTTTGTTTTCAGGCACAGGAGTGTCTCCACTGAGGCAGCCTCGGGACAGGGCAGTGACCCCCAGGGGCAGAGCCAGTCCCTTTTGCCCTACCCCCACCTGAGGGAAGGGTGGCTCCCCTGGGTACCCTCGGGGTCTCAGTACTCATCTCTTATCCTTCCACAGTTCTCAGTCACCAACAGCTTATACTAAACATAAAATGGCTGGATCCCCCTGCCAGGTACACTCAGGAAAAGGAGAACACAGAGCAATAACTCCAAATTCTACTTTTGCAACCCAGCAGGGAGAGGCACAGGCTCCAAACCCTCACCAATACACAGAGAGGACCCAAGCGCTTTGCCAGGACTGCACCTCTGCACTCAGGTCCTGTCAGTGCCAAGCACTGAGTGATATCATCCCTGACTACAGGAGAAGCTTTAAAAGCAGATTCCTACAGAAAATAGTAACTCATCTGCTGGGATGGCCAGCAGCCAGGGTGACATTATGGAACCCCATCCCCAGCTGAGCTGGGCATTCCCCGGAGGGTGTTTGTGTTTGGGAAGAGAAGCTGCTCCTCGATACCCTGATCCCAGCTGGGCCCCAGCCAGGGCTGGCACCCAGCCCAGGAGAGCAGATCCATGTGGGATCAGAGCTGGAGCTCTGCCACTGCTCCAGCAGGGAGGGAACAGCACTGGGCTGGGATCGCTCACTGAGCTGGGATCACTCACTGAGCTGGGATCACTCACTGGGCTGGGATCATTCCTCAGCACTGGGCTGGGATCGCTCA
>VZRF01001588.1:632-198030 GCA_013396875.1 Vireo altiloquus
GGCCAGGGCAAAGGAGGGGTGGGCAGGCCAGCAAATGAACAGTAACAAACCCCAGCGAGCAGCAGCGAGCCCCCTGTGAGCAGCAACACAGTCAGTGTTTATACCCCCTGGCCCCTCCCAGAGTCTGCCCACTAACAGGGAACCACTGCTCCGATCCAACCTTCCTGTGCCGCCCATTGCTGGAGAGCTCTTTGTGACCTGTTTGGAGAGGTCCCTCTGCAGTGTCTCCTACTGCCTGCTCCTGTGGAGAGCTGCCAGGCACAGTCTGCCCAGAGATGGAGCTTCCCCACTCCTGGCTGCCTCCTGCAAGAGGCAGGTGTATGATCCCTGCCCCCACATGCCTCTGACAGCCCTGACAACCAGAGCTGAGGCAAACAGAAATGGCTGAATTCAAACTGAATTGGCTCTTCACAATGACCTTTTTTTCAATGATTTGTGTGATGGGGATCTTTTTGAAGTCTGGCTTGCCAATTGTAAATGTGTTTGGACCTAAAAGCCTATTTAGTATTACTTTATTGTCATTGCGTATACCACAGGAATAAAGTGACTTAAATATTCAGTGAAAATATTTTGCTCTTTTTACAGAATTACTATGCTAAGAAAAAGTCTCGTTGTCAGAAAAAAACCCAAAGTTTGATAGAACTCCATCTTTACCCTTACATCCCTCTTCAGAAATCTATATATTCCTTACAATAATTTATTCCAGTCCTTTAGGTGTGCACAGAAGCTCATGGTCATGCGCACACACACACAACCAATGACAGCACTACAATATTCGGTTTAGAATCAAGTTGGAAACTTTATTGGAACAGCTGAACTAGTTGCTTACCAAAGAAATTTTGCACAGATTGGTACAAATAGGTACTGAATCATCATTTCCATTAACAACATATGGCAGTCACTGAAGGAAAAATGTGCTGGTATGTTACTTGAAATTCTGTGCAAATGAATGCTCATTGAGACCAGACATGTCCAAACATCAACTTGAGTTCTACAACAATATTCTAAGACTTTGACACAGCTTGAACAATCTCATGAAAAACAGTCCATCTGAGGCAACTAGCTTCACCTTAGGCACCGGCTTAGTTTCTTTACATCAGTGGTTTTTCACTGCTGCATTAATATTTGACTGGGCATTTTTGGTTTTGTTTGGTTTTGGTTTTGGTTTTTTTGGGGTTGGGTTTTTTGCTTTTGTGGGTTTTTTTTTTGTTGTTTTGTTTTTTGGTTTGGTTTGGTGGTTTTTTGTTTTTTCCACAGAGTCTCAGGTATTCAACACATTAACTAATAAGATAGCTATATGAATTATATTAGCTTTCTCAATGAAGATAGTGTGTCAAATGAGATTTGTGCTGTGTGTCAGAAAGACAAAATCTGAATAAGAGTTAAAGTGTTTACTGCACTATGATAGCACTCTTTACTACATTCAGATTTTACAATAAAAGACAGAGGAAAAACTTGCATGACAGAACCATATATTAAAAACTTCACATATACATGGTATCAAAAGTAATCCACAGAAAGAATGAAGTGCCTGCCAGTCCCTTTAAAGCTATAAAAACATAGAAAATTAAAATTAATATTTTTTAGAAGTGTATTCCTGACCTGACTAGAAACTCAAAACCTCTGTGAAAACTCTTTGATAATATTAATTTTGTAGATTGAAGCCAAATTTCCAGCTTTTAAAATTCTGTTAAAAACTACAACAGTAGTTAAGTAAATTTTCGTTTATAAATTCTTGTTTTCTGATTGTCTTGAGAATTTTCTTATCATAAATTTTGATATGAAATTTGTTTTCTGACAGTGTTAATTTACTATTACGTTGCTATCAGAAGAAGACAATGATATGGGCTTTTCTTTTCTCTTTTATTTTATATGTTACTGTTCTTCAGTAAACATTTTATCCGGTGCAGATAGATGAAGCCATATGGACAGATCTTAATCTTAAATTGGCATAGTAGCATACTTCATGTGCTGAGTGAGTTTAGGGCTGAAATTGTAGACAAGAATAATTTTCTGTGTTTCATGCATGTACACAGCATTTGAATCAATTTGAATTGTTCTCAGGTGATTTTTTCAATTTAGCAGTAAACAAAAGTTACACAGTGTAGCAGTAAATTTTTTGTGTGTGTACTTTGAGGACCTAAACTATAGCATAAAAAAGTTAGGGTCAAGTTTTCTTCTCAGGCTCTGCTGATCCACTCCTGTTTCTCACCTGTGCATGCCCAGTATATGTGATAACTAATCCTTTTCTAGAGGTCCATTCTCTTTCCCTGATTGTCTGTTTAGGTTTAATCCTGCCTGCTAACAGACCTCCCAAGGGCACAGGAGCAGGCAATTCCCAAATGCTGGAAGTCAAGCAGGTGCTCAGAAGGCCAGTTTGGCTGAACAGGAATCTTCTCTGGGAAATAAGGCAAAAAAGAAAGGTGTATGTCCAGTGGGAGCAAGGTCAGGTGACGTGGAAAGAATACAAACATGCTGCTTGCCACTGTAGAAAATGGTCCTGTGCAGGGTCAGGAGTTGGATGCTTGGGGTCCCTTCCAGCTCAGCATACTCTGCATATACAGTGATTCTTTGAAATTTATGGTAGATACTAGGAAGAAATTTGTTACTGTGAGTGTGGTGAGGCACTGAAACAGAGAGGTTGTGGATCTCTGGAAGTGTTCAAGGCCAGGTTGGAAGGCGTATTGAGCAATTTGGTCTAGTGGGAGGTGTCCCTGCCTGGGGCAGGGGGGTTGGAACAAGATATTCTTGAAGATCCCTTCCAACCCAAACCATTCTCTGATTATATGATTCTAACAGAGGCAAAGGTTACTTGATAACTGAGACTTGATAACAAAAAAAGGAATTGAAAAGGTTGATCATTCCAATTGCCATGGTTGGCAAAGGTGGAAACATTGTTGCTTGCTACAGGTGTTTGTTGAATGATAGAACTCCAGTGTTTAGATTATTTGAAAACCCAGACTATCACTTCTTTTACCATCTACTATTATCAAGACGTCAGACAGATGGGATACAAATTAACTGGAATCTTCATTACATGTTCTGCTTCTTGTTTGTGTCATCAGCCATTTTGCCATTGAGCTTCTTTTCTTAGTGTCATTTTTCTTTCCTTACTCAATGATATTTACTTGCAAAATGACATTTACTTATAAAGTGACAGTCTTTTTCACCCTCAAGTGACATTTCTATGGCACACTGTGCAAATGTTTGGCAAAGATTTGCTGGATCGATTAGAAGAAACAAAGAAAAAACACACAACAGATGTTGATTTTCTTGTAGCTGTGACTATTGTTTTGAAAGACTGACACAGAATTTTCAGGTTTTTCTGTCTTCTTGGCAGCAATATAAAAAAGCTTGCCCAACCGCAACACACATACTTTCACCTTCATTAAACTGACTCTGAAGACTCCTAATAAGGGAGGCTGTGTCATCTTTTACAAGATGAGCTGTTCTGAAAACAGCAAAACAATTACAGGACAATCATGCATCCATCATGGAATTAGATGAACTAGCTTGCACTGACCTTAAAAATGTCTTTTCTCCAGCATCAGAGAAGCAAAGAGCCATTTTCTCCAGCATTTCCTTTATTTAATTATTACATCCATTTTTAAGAAAAATTAGATTTTCTGTAAAATCCTGAGCCTAGCGAATATTTTTTATTTTAAAGTATCAGTTTTCCTTTGCTTTGGTTATGAAAATTTTCTGAAGAAGCAGATACAAGAACAAAGAAATGTGTTGATATGATGATACGACCTTCAGGAACTGTTTGATGTGTTCTTTTAGATTTGTGCATTTTCTTACGCATTGCAGAAACAAGAAAGAATTAATCTGTTTTTGGCAACACCTCAGTCATTAAAGGCCTAGTGCTTTCAGCTGAATCTGTAGTTAACGGAATTTGGCACCACTAGCTCATAATCTTTAAGCTCAATTTTAAAGAAAACAGAGTCAAAATGTATCAACTTTACATGTTGGTTTAGAAATTTTTAATAAAAGTAAAAATCCATGGCAATAAAAGGTGTCTGGATGTTTATGCTAGAATCAACACTAGAGGTTACATGTAATAATCTAACCTTACTAATCTAGAATGATTTTTTACAACTGCAAATGTCTGGGATATCTGCATGGAATTTGAAATACGCGGCATAGGTCATTGCGGGATGAACAAAGGCTTCTAGAGCAATGACTGGATACCAAAGGGAATACTCTACAGTATCTCAAATGACTGTAAACTAGTTAAGTTTAAGATGCTTGATTTTCTGCTTGCTTGGGATTTCTCTCTCTTTTTTTTTTTTTTTTTTTTTTGAGAAAAAACTTCATTCCCTAGTGTTCTGCTTCAGATCAAATATGGGATCAGTTTTCACAGTTGCACTGGGAGGATTTTTCTTCAGTTCTCCCAATGTCTTCTTTTTAATAAAGAGTTTCTAATCAGCCACTTTACATATTGAAAAATCACTGCCTAGATAAAAAACTGCTCTTCAGAAAAGGTAAGATGGGTGCTAAAGAGAATGGGCAGACTTAAATTAGTCAAGTGGGGCTCACCCCCCACCTAATGGCATTCGCCTAGTGCCTTAACTTCAGAGGTTAACTGATCCACAGTTTTGAGTCTATCTTTAATTTAGTTTTGGGCTCTCCAGTGTCGCATGTGACATAGAAGTCAGTGCTGCGCAAGGCAGCCCTCGGCCTAAGGATATCCAGCTAAAAACGCCCAGAGAGTAAAAATAACTGTCTAGGACCTTCCTTACCTCTTGAAAGGAAATTGGTTTTCACTTACATTAAAAGGAGCCTTCACTAAGAACAATTCCTAGTTCAGTGCTTACGTAGATGAATGAATCTACCTTCTGCTATACTTCCCAGAGCACTGCTTTGATGTGCCCTAACGCAGAGGTTCTATACCACAAGCAAGCTGTTGTATGTTGCTTGTTTCCCTTTCCTAATTGTAGTCAGGTATGACTCTTCTGTCAGACATAATTATACTTTAATTGAAGAAAATACTGCCTCTCAGACATGAGGCCAAAAAAGCTGACTTTTTTTGAAGTGTGGCCATCCACAAGCAGATGGGATCTGCAGTAAGTCTTAAATGAGAGCACAAGTGGTGAGAATGGGTATATTCACTTATTTAGACACTGATAGTTTCTGCAATAATTTCCAGGTGTTGTAGTGAGCTCATTGGTATAATCTAAGTTTGGTTTAAGATGGGTTTCACAAAGATTTCCTTCATTCATGGACTATTGATTAAATGACATTTCAAATACTGAATCAGTGTAAAATAAGCTTTATTTTTGTCATTCTTATTACCAGATCTTTATAAAATATGTGTCTCCTTATGTAACTTCATGTAAGATATGCAATATAGTAACTTTTTAGTAATCTGATTCTCATTCTATGTTTGGAATTTCTTAAATTCTTATTATAGGTATTGGATTTTTCATTTTCCTTCACATGCTGGGATGAATGGAGATCACTAAGTGTTGTCCTTTCTTTTCATAACCTCTGGAAGGCTCTGAAAAGGTCCCTTTTAATGATGGAAAAGTAAATAAAAGGATGAAATTACAACTAAGAACAATGCTCTGAATTACCACCATCCTGCGAGTATGATTCCATCTGTATTAGTTTCTATGTTGGATATGAATTCATACAGTATAAAACAGGAGTGAACAGCAATTTACCTTATGAAAATCTCAGTTTTTGAAATGAAACATAGTAGGCTGGACAATGCTGAATAGATTTTTTTAAAAAATGCTGCCCACACACTAACACATATTCACATTTTTATCAGCATCAAACAATAACAGTCTATATAATTGGTATCTTATACACCATGTAGAAATGTATTTTTAAAATATTTTTATAGTATATGAATACAAAGACTTCCCATACTCGCTTGTATTTTAAATAAAAAACATGAACATTTTTAATGTGTTACGGTCACATGTAAACTATACCTATTAGATAGATTTTCTCTGAGGAGCAGGTACATTATTATGACATAATTTTTTTCAATTAGGTTTACTTTTAAATAATATTCTATAAGTGTTTCATCTTTCACCTCCATTGTATTCCTCCAATGTGTTGTATACAGTTGTACAAATAGTAAGAATCTCTGTATTATCGTTAAATAAACAAGTTTAGCTGAAATTAAATTGCATTACATTTTAAATCTACTTATAGGAATAAAATTATGTAATATTAAAGGTTATATTCAATATTATGGGTGATAATTACAGTTAATGATGAAGTATGGAAATGATACATTATATAAGTTCATAAACCAGGAAAAAAAGAGGATAACATATAGGAAAGAAAATAAGAGGAAAAATGCCTGGAAGTGGAAACTCTCACTTTTCCAGTCCTTAACTTACTTATCATCATAAAACAAAAACAGTGAACAAAGGCTTCAATTAGTTGGATAATTAGATTCCCCAGGTTGGTATAGAAAAATAGACCATTTATTAAAAGGCCAACACAATAGAAATTACAAACAGTAATTAATGTCCTTTGGGAAAAAAATATATCCCTGAGTAATTAACAATGAAAAATTTCCTGGGGGAGAGATGAAGAAAAATAATGAAAATAATAAAAATGTTTTGCAATGCAAAAAAAGTATGAAACAGCTTAATCAAGGTGCAAAGCAAAAACTCCCATTTAAAACAAGAAAAGGAGTGCTAGTTAATCTTGTATTGTGTAGGCAGATGGTAATGCTGTAAGAGGTGCTAATGCAGTGAACCTTATTTCATTCTAAATTCTGTACCAGCGTCTGATAGGATGAGAAACCTACTCAGATTTAGTAACCTTATATGGTGGTGTATTTGGTCACACAAAGTTTCAGATATACATATTACAGAACTCTAAGGCTGCAATTAATCAATTCAGTTGTGCTGTGAGAGTTCCAGTCCATTTCTTTCCTTTATTTTCCTTTTTTGAAAATCTGTTTCATCTCAATTCTCTGAGCACGGTTGGGGGTATCGGTGAATGTTAAAGTACTAGCATTAGCTGCAGTCTGTTAACAGGTGTTTATTTAGTTATGCCTTGGAGTGAAATATTTCTCTTGAGACTAGAGTTTGAAGGAACTCATTTGCTAGATAATTTTCTACAAGGGTGTGTATTTTATTTCTTTTCATTTTATTAATCTAATAGAAAATAGATCTAGGTTCTTATGACCTTGAGTTAAGTAACACTCAGGAAAGACAGCAACTGTGATAACAATACTACATAGATAAGATATTGACAGCCATAGACAAACATTGTCAAAACATTTCTGGTCAGTGCTCCAAGTCACATGATTAAATGCTGGCCTTTTTTGTTAGACAGAGATTGATTAAGCAGTCATGGCAATTTTTTTTTTTTTTTAGTTTAACTCCAAACTTTTGTTTCTGTGAACATTTACAGGATGATCTTGCTTCACTTTTTTAAAATACTTTCAAATTGACACTTGACAACCCCTCAGGCACTCATGTAATTCTTGGCAACACATTGTTTATTCACAATAAACAAATGTCTTGAGGGAAGACAAAAGAGGATAAAATAAAAGTCATCAACTCAAGAAAAAATTGTTGCATATGTTAAGCATTGGAAAGTAGCACCAAAGTAGCTTTTCCATGTGACATACTGAATAACAAGTTGGCACTCAAATTTTCTTGAAATTCCCTTTGAAGACTTTTTTTTCCCCTTATCATTATATATTTCTGTGTTTATTTCAGTTTGGCTCTGGGTCCCAACACACTGCAGCTGAACAAAATGCCCCAGGCTCTAGAAGTATTTGGAAATAAGGTTGGAACAAAGATTTGACACAAGTATTGCACAAGTTAAACATAACAAGCTGGAAGATCTTTTTGGAAATCTGGACACTACCACTTCTTATCTTGGCAGGATTTTTGAAAGGAACAGATTCTGAGACCTGTACTTCTGGCTCCCTATTCTGAACACATGATAACATAATTACAGGATGAGAGTTTTAAATTCCAAATTAACTACAGTTTGGAGCACATGCCTCTGGACAATCATTAAAAACTTCGTGATCTAGAAACAAAGTTTCTGAAGCAGGAGTTTTAGTGTGCTTGAATTTGTACTTGCTAGGACTTAGATGAATTTGTAACACTAGAACAGCATTTTAATTCTAATAGCAGATGATTTAAACAACCTGAAATATTATTTCTAAGCCTAAATTCAGGACTGCAATCTATAAATGCTAACTACCTAGACTTCACAGGCACCTGCTATGCCCCAGGTGAGTAAGATTTCTGTCAAATCCTTCCATGAGGGCTGAAATTTAAACTACTGTGAATTCTTAGTGCAGACTTCAACTTTACTGCGTTGATCTCTTCAACTAAAGATTATTGAATTAAAAATGGATTATCCTATATTTACATTTTTCTTAATTTCTCCCTTTTTTCCCAACACTTTTCCAGTGTGTAACAAAGACAGCCGGTGATTATGAAGGCTAACCTAACTGGAATATTATATTCTATCCTGTAGTGCTGTCTTCGTTCGGAATGGGCTGAAGTCATGGGAATTCTCTGTTTAATGCAGTGGCTTTGATTTAGATAATAGATCAATAGCAACTGGTTTGATTCAGATCCTACAAAACTTTAGAGTAATTTCTTTTTATCATGTATTATACAAACTATTGCTATCACATATATTGTACTTTGACTGTAGAGTTATCTCGTTTCTCACATATATGCAGCCAAATCATGCTGCTTACACCAATATATTCTCTCTTCTTCCTAATCTTGTAATGTTTGTTATTTGTATCAGTGCTGAATAACACTTAAAAAAAATAAAAACGTAACTTCATAACCCAAAGGACTTTTGGTGCAAGAGCAGCTATTCAGTTTAAATGCTTTAAGTTATCTGAAACCTGAACACCAAACTGGAAACTGAACATGAGCCTATGAAAAGCTTAAGTCATTCTGGATCAGCAGGTGAGAACCAGACCTATGACATTGGAAATGTCATTACACACATATTGCTGGATCACTGCCACTCTGGAAGAAACACCTGTGTGTGTCCTATGCAGTATCTCTGTCTTGAAGTACTAGAATATGAAGAGGATCTCTGACAGTTCCCCTTGATCAGAAATGATGTTACTCAGACAATGTTAAGAGTCAGTGACAAACAATTTAACTAATCTTATTCCATTTTAAGGATGAATCTTTAGTAAGTGTAGAAAATTTAAGACTCCCAAAACAAGGCTCCTTTGGAATAGAGTGGCATGATAAAGAACACCACTGCCCAGACACTACAGTGATACAGTAGCAAAAGCTCTTTATTTCTAATAATTGTGAGCTGAAAAATATATTTTATCTGAGAGTGGATGAAAAGTGTATTTACGCCTATTCTCTACTTAGTTAAATTACACACATTTCTCAGCCTTGCCATCTTTGCAATGCTGGTTTTGACCTATGTATCTTTTTATTTTTCTCAAGTGTGTGATATTGCACTTGTACTGGTCAGGCTAAGCAATTAATGGACCTTTTTTACTGCTATTGCAAAAAGAAGTTTTAAAAGGAAGTCCCAAAGGACACAAGATCTGAATGAGGTCTAGAAATAGACCTTCTCAGACCTTTCAGAATTTCCAGAGTTTTCCATGGGTCATGATACAAAACAAATAATTATCAAATGGATTTACTTTTTAAAAACTATTCAGAATTTCTTTTTATGTTTGCTGTGAATTTAATACTAAAATTTCTCTCACACAGACATTCATAGAAATTAGGCACTTTCTATATGCACAAAGGCACTAGAAAAATAAGCTAGTAAAATTATGAACCCTTTATGAACAAGCTGTAAACAGAGATAAGAGGCAAATTTGCAAGTATTAGCTTGACTGTACTCATCTGGAGAACTTTTATTCAATTTAGTAGAGTTAAAAAACACTGATAAGTCTGTTTGACTCATTCCAGATCTTTAAAATGCTCAAGATAACATCTCTGAGGGATAATGATCTTCTTTAAAATAAATTTAACATTTTAAAGGCAATTCTAATCTCCAGGTCTGCCTGTCATATGCTAGACACCATAAATGGCATATCTGCATCTGATGCACATTTTCAGATTGCAAGGCACTTTCATGTTTTTTTTTCAAACTACATTTAAAGTACTTAATGAGAAGTAAGAATAAACCCCAAACCAGAAGCCCTGCAGGCTTAAAATTATCCATGTATATCCAGGAAAACACTGTTTAGCTTACCTTCATTTCTACCAAAAGCAATTTTGTTTTTGATGTTAAATACACTACACACTTGTTGTAGGTTCCCCCAACTCAACACCTGTGGATTGAGGGGACATTCAGCACCTGTTAAAGGGATTAGCTGGCCAAGGAACATCCAATGAGATCACCAGTCAGTGTTTATAAAGAACTGTGAGAGGCTGCCTTCATATAGAGGGTGAAAAGCTGCAGTAGTTTATTGTGATAGTCTCAAGCAGATGCAGAACAACACACAATAGTCCTAGTGAACTAATATAGGTCCACGTTATCTGTAAAAATAAGCAAAGCTTATTTTTGATTGCCTTGCTTCTATCTGTTGTTAGGTCGAGGCCTTCTTTCTTCTCAATTTTTCTGTCTTCAATCCACTACTTATCAGGTAAGACCAATTTCTTTTGTCCAGTCAGGGGTCTTGTCATGCCTGCCTCAGTATTGATCCTTATTTCTCCTGTCTTACAGTTTTGACATTTGTCACCTCAACTGCTCTTTCTACCTATATTTTTTCATTTTTTGGTGATATTTGAAAGAACTGACTTTAGCCTATATTAACACTGTGTTAGACTGAATACAAATCATGCTGAATTTTTCCAGGGACAGCTATTCTTTCCAGAACTTTCTCTGACCTTTTTTCAAAGACTGAAGCTACACAAGGGCAAAACGGAGGGCACAGTGGATACCAGTCTATCTCCCATAGTGGAGAACAAAAAGAATGTGATTGTAGGGGTTGTAAGAGAGTGCCTACATGATATTTAGGTATTCTTTCTCAGAAGCAAGTGGCTGGATTTCTGGACAGTGTGTGGCCCATGAAAAATCTTTTGTTGTGAAGTAGGCAGTAAGACTGAAAGGAGGTAAAAAACTGAAAGAAATTGTATGTATATGTATACACATAATATATAAAATTCAACAATTTCCAACCAGATAGGGAAACTGCTTCAGGTTCACAAATGGAGACATCTGCAGCATACAAACCCTTATACAAGGTATGTGTCTAAGTTCCTATTATAGTCAGCCAATACAGATTAAAAAGCAGAGGTGCAAATCAGTTGCTTTATTTCAATTGACTTCCATCATTTCAGAAGTCCTAGGTTATTTTTGTGTGTCTTTAGTCACTGGTTCAGAAGGGCACGGCTCTCTTGCATGTCCTATGTCAAATATCATAACCATATATGGCTGTTTGGGTACACTGACATATCTTAGAAGTCATTCAATGACCATTTTCAGGCATCTGAATCAATCTATATGTCTATATATTTTATGTAGTTTAAATGTAATTAAATTTATATTTTTTATATAATTTATATTTTTAATTTAAATTTTAAAAAGCGTGAGACAGGATACTGTGCAGCTGTCACTGCTTAAGTGAACTTGGTATAACGATTCACTGTTCTGACTAGGGATCTTTATAGTTAGCTAAGATAAGCTAAATTCATCTAGGTTTTGTCATCTAGATTACTTAGTTGAGTACATAGAATTAAAAAAATTCTCTAAGAAACCAAAGCACTTGATAAAGCACAATGGTCCATAGTCAACATGATTGCATACACACCTAGCATATGCCTAGGCATTTTGTTGTTTGAAGAACAAACAGAACCTTGCAAAATAACAAATGTTTCAATTACTATGATTATGTATGTAATCGCTTTCAAGTAAGTTGCCTCCCATCTAAAAGTGAGAATCAGTGTTATCTCTGGCACAGCTGTGACCATCTGTTTGTACCAAAACAATGGTAGGAAGCAGAAAAGGACTGCTCAGAATAAGAGATCTGTGGAAGAAAATAATATTGAACTTAGTTTTATTTTGGTTTAGATTTGGTTTATTTTATGGGACTGTTAGGCCAGGAGTTTCCGCTCTCATAAAAAGAGGATGCTTGTTTTAATGGTCTGTCACGATGTGCAAGGCAGGATTCATCATTAGGTTCTTTTGATCCCTGGGTGCAAAAGACAAACAGCAAGGTACTAAAGTTATGCTCAAAACAACAATGCAGTTTTATTAAGTGCCAACATCAGCTTTACGCGATAGAGGGGAGAGAGAGAAAAGATGTTAAAAAAAGGACAGTGAGGAAAAAGAGGGCGAAGAGAACATAGCTACCAATGAAGAGATGAGAACCCTTGTGGTCCAGCCAATAAGCCCATCTTCCATGGGGAGATCTCATTGGGGTTTCTTCAAAAAATCCCTTTATAGTCTTTTCAGAAGCGAGGGGCAGCTGGCCAAAAGGTGGGGAAAACCACTGCAATTGTTGTGAGGAGCCTGTCACTCTAGAGAACGACATACAGGACAGGTGTACAGGACAGATCATTAGAACGAGGTACTGGACAAATCAGTCCTTTTCACCTCAGCACAGTCCTGTTCCACCTTAGCAGCCAGCACAAACACAGTCCACAATGACCTGCACTAATTTCTTTAGGAATGCGTAGAAGTTCTCAGTGACACACACCTTGCAGGTAACTTGGCAGACATCCACCTCAGCCAGGCCAGAACTGCAAGGTCCTTTGTGGGGTTTTGAGGGGTTCCAGTCTCTGTCCTTGCAACGGACGTGAGGCAGATAAGGCAATCTTCAGACCTTCTCATGCATAGTCACACAACATTTTTCATGAAACGCATTATGAATGATAAAATAAACCAACTTTTTTTAGCTTCAGAAAGCATTGTAGATATTAATAGTCAACTGTAGGCTGTTTCTGCAAAGGCAGGTACAACCCATTAATGGACGATAAAGTGCCTGTCCTGGGCAAGTATTGTTGACACATCTTTCTTTCTAACTCAATCCTTCAATTTGAATAGTATTCTAGAGGTAGCTAAGGGTTAAAGATAGATTATGAGTAATAAATTATGTGTATGGTGAGATTCTGCGCATTCTTTTGCTTCTTGGTTTTAAGTCTCTCCTTTGCCACAGTTCAAATTGACCATAGGGCTTTGTAAGCTTTCTCTTTTTTCCATCTTCCCCCTCCTTTTTTAAATTCTTTTTCTTTCCTTAGACTTCCTTCATTTCTAAATAATATAAGTATCCTGGCATGTACCATCTTTGACAGTCAGAACGATTATTTCTAGAGTACTGTCAGGTTAGATAAGCTTTCCATCTTGTGTTAAATCCTGTGTTGGAGTGCTTAATTCTAACACAACCTTCCACAGTCTGACAGCATGACACTAGGAATCTACTGATACATGGAGGAAGTACATCTGGAAATTGAATGATTCATTAAACTTTTAGAATATGTCTTTCTCTATAATTTTCAAAATTTATTATACTAATTCATGTTAAATAATACTATAAGGTTTCACAGCATGAAGAATTTTTCAGGTACATGATAGATACAGATATATTTATATGTCAGTATGTATGTGTGTATCCATATATATATATATTTATGTGTGTAAGCATAGACATAGCAAGATGTAAGTATTAAAGAGATGCATACGCTTATAATAAATTTCTTTTTTCAAATAGGTTCAGAGAGGGGTTTTACCATAAATGTTTTTCTGTTTATTTTTTCTATTATTAGTAGTAGTATNATTATTATTTATTTGTTTATTATTACTATTATTATTACAGTTTCCTTTGTGGCTTTCTGTTTCTGTTGATACTGGAGTTTTATTTTATATATATGTTTAACTTTTTTTTTAGTATGTTTGTCACCTGTTGAAGGCCAGTTTTACTGTGGTGTAGATATGGAAATACATGTGGCATATGTACCTAGAAAGAAAATTTGACCACAAACTTGCAGAAATTCATGGCAAAAGTTGCAATTCACTTAACTCCACAGTTATGATTAAGTGAAAAGAAGTGACCGTGTCACAATACTTTTTTAATACTTTGCACCATTCTACAGCCTAATTAATACATGATTTCTCAAGAAAAGTGTGAAAGATTTGAAGAGGGGAAAAATTACTGAGATTTTAAGAACTGATTTAATGCAAATGACTCAAGATGACCAAGTTTTTAAGCCTTAAGACTGGCAGATTACACCCCATTAATATCTAACATGAGAAAACATGAGGAAAATATTTCTAAGATTCAGTAGCAAGAAATAAATCTAGATATATTTAGAATTTCGAATAGACTAAGACACAGTTATTTAATAATTATGGTTTTTAATTGTCATTGGATGTGCAGGATTCTCTCTCACTTGAAGTCTTTAATCCAAGAAAGACAGTTTTTCATTAAAAATTTTGTGTTTCATTGCAAAGCTCTGAACTTGACAGAAGAACTTTCAGGTGAAATTCTAACAAGCTTGGCTGTAGAAGAAATCAGAATAGATTAAGACAATTATTCCTTCTGGTTTGGGGTATTTTTTTAATCTCTCATTGGGAAAGGAATATGACACTAATATTCTACTTTGCTGATGCCTTTCCATGCACTCTTTGGCATGTCAATGCCAGAGAGTGAATCAAGTAAAAACTTAAAAGAAAAGAAAATAGAGACACAATAGGTACAGGAAGTTGTTTGGCATTTGATTGCAGATCTCCGTGAAACAAGACAATGAACTAAAATGCATTTAGAAAAAAAACAAACAGTTGATTTCACCTATCTATCTTGCCACAAAATAGATTAGGATGTTTTTTGTTGCTTGGTACAAAGATAAATGTGAACGATAACCTTGAGAGAATAAATTTTTACAGCTTTGCCTATGCTATTGTAATTCTTTTTGTCTTGAACAATTTAAAAATTAATCCTCCCTTCCATCTTCCATACCCACCCATCTATTGTTCATGCCTCAACCTTTATAAATTCCTAATTCCTTGATGGACAGTGAGAGATACTCTAGCAAATTTTTAGTCATACCCTAGTCGTATTTCTAGTCGAGAATTCTGTAGGGTTCTGACTTGTAACTTTAATCAATTGCTCTGTCAGACAAATGTTTCAATTAATA
The DNA here is from genome assembly GCA_013396875.1 of Vireo altiloquus. Taxonomy (NCBI): domain Eukaryota; kingdom Metazoa; phylum Chordata; class Aves; order Passeriformes; family Vireonidae; genus Vireo; species Vireo altiloquus. The sequence continues at coordinate 15,704 of VZRF01001588.1, forward strand.
TTAATTTTATATATATATATATATAGGTAGAGGTGCCCTGTCTAGAAATGCAGAACTGCATTTCTCTCACTGAATGAGACTGAAATATGGAAAAGTTAATTTCTTGCAATTAAGAACTGCTTTAGGAATGTTGCTGGCAAAATGCAAGCCTAAACCTAGCAGTTATTTTGCAAGGACAACATTTCTGTTGGTGAATATCCAAATGTTAGATCAGATGATGACACATGCTCCTAATATATTTTAAATATTTTCTTCTATGTCACCGAATTTGTCCTGATCTTTTGATTTTTTTTTTATCCCACTATATGTTATGTTATCATATTTTACATGCTGTTAACCTTCTACTTAACTGGAGGATAAAACATGTAATTTCAAAGAAGTTCATACATTTTCTTGTTCTCCTGTCATAGAATATTAATTGTTGTTATTTAAAGATATTTGAAAGAAATTCAATGGCCGATATTGCAAATTGCAGCGTTTATAACATGGATATTGTCTTCGTAGCTAGATAAATATTTTTCACTAAAATTACAATGTATTATTTCTATTACTAATAAATAATTCCAATGAGTATATCTTCTCTTAAATAGCAATGGCTTTATCTAATAAAGGGTATGGGGATTCTGAAAATTCTATTTTGAAGTATCTAACTTTATTCCTAAACAGGACACAAAATATCTGATTTAGGTTCCTAAATACTTATGCAGAATATCAGGACAGCCAGGTACCTCAAAATGGAATGTAGAAACCAACATTCAGGAAAGAAAATATAGAGGCAGAGGTGTATCTCTTCCTAAGTTGTTGCCAACAAGAATGCCACTTGGAACTGACAGTCTCGAGCTGCTCTGGTGAAAGGAGACCAAAAGGCAATTCTTTCCTTCTCTGAAAGAGAAAATAACCTGTATTAAATTCTGCTCACTTGAAAATTGTCCTAAGTTTTGATAATAGCAAGCATTGATATCATCTTCATTTTGTTCAGTCTTGACATGCAATTTGTAGGTTCTGAATGATACTAGGCTTTGATCTATCCAGGCTCATAAATATGAGATGTATACAGAGGGGCAGCTTAAATAGTGAGGTAAGCATCAGTAATAAAAGGAAACTACTAATATAGTTTTTCTGAAACTGAGTTAAAAGGACAGATGTCCAGGAATTAACAAATTTAGCCTGTGATATCTGCAGAATTCCCACTCCAAAGACTGTGATTTTTTTGTTGCCTCTAATATATATATTATGTTTTCACCTTTTATGAGTACCAGTCATTTTATTTGTGTGAATTGGCAATTAGTTTTGAAGAGCACAAACAATTACTCTTCAATATAAATAATAAAGACAGTAATAGTATATTTTAAAGTACTGCATCTATTAGAAACTAAATGCATGCATGATATTACTAACCACAGTTATTTGCCATTGAAGAATGTAGATTGCTATTTTACCATTTGCATAATGAAAGTTTAAACTCCTTGAATTCACTTTGTTCTTTGTAACCATGATTTGGTATTTATAATATTTTAAGATATCATGCTTTTTTTTTTTCATGGTGTTTAAATGCTTAAGGGAAAAACCCCTTAGACCTCAGTATTGTAATTTGGAGACTGTAGTTTTTAATGAGAGTTTTTCAGTTTTACTCTTTAGGCATTTCTTGTTCATTATCTCATCTGTGACCTTCAAACATTCTGGAAGGAGATATTGAGGTTATATGATTTCTACTTTTACCATGTTTGTCTTTTGTACATCCAGGTCTGTAAATGGCAATAAGGAGGGCAGGAAAGAAATGCCATCAGTAGAGTATTTGTTTTCTTACCATATCACCCCACTGCCCCCTCCCCTGCTGCCTTACTGTGCTCTGCCCTCTGCAAAGCTGTTTTTAAAGAAGAAGACTTTTTAAAGAAGAAGCTGTTTATTAGAAGACTAGACTTCTAATTTCTCTCTGTGTCTCATATCTTGCATATGGATAGGATATGAGGATCTTATCAGAGAAAGGGATTAGAAATGATGGACAATGTAAAATGATAGGCAACAATGACCTTTCAGTAGTGATTGCTGCACAGAGCGATTTTACTAGACATTGATAAGTCTGGGCTGCAGAAAGTTCTGCAGGTTATTTGGAATGCACGCTCACCAATGGCTAGTGCATTAGCTATGAACACTGATTAGCTTAAGCAAATACCAGAAAGAGAACGAGAAAATACATGATTAGAATGATTGTGGATAACTTCCCATAAAGAAGAGCCAGATGAAAAACTTATAAAGCAAACAAATGCTAATTCTTAGCTAGGGAACAAGGGATGGGGAAAAAAAGAATTATTCTGGAAATATAATGATATTCCCCCCTTTCTTTTTGTCTAGTAAGGACATGAGCATGAATGCATGTAAATTTGTACTATGTCACTATAGCATATACCCTTTATCATTGACCTTAGAGAGATAAGATGCCTATCTAGGAACCATTTGGTAAATTCGTTTCCATCAAAGGCATAAGGTATTCTCTCTGTGTTGAAAAAAACCCATTGCAGACATTGTGATATTTAAACAGCAAGATCTATGTTCCTTCATGTCCACGTTGGCCAAGATTCTGATAGAATCAGCAGTCTTATCCATGGGAATATAATAAACACCCTTCTTCAGACAGATATCTATGCACGTAACAAAGATCAGCAGAGTACCCAGCTGTTCTTATCTTTGTAAAATATTAAACAAAAAAGTACAGTGATTATATATATTCAAGGGGAGAAACATAAACATTTTGATAAGAAATTACTTTTACCGGGCTAGTCACAAGCAAAAATTTATGCCTTCAAAATACACTTTTGAAAAAAGGTGTGTATGTATTGCCTCCAATACCACCAATATCTCTAGGCAAGTTTTGAAAATGTAGGTATGAATTGCTGTTTCCTACAATACATATAGATAATTTTACCTCAGATATTGAGGAAATAAGAGTGATTCAATTCCAGATTTTTGAAAGGTGAGACATACAAGGACTTGTGGCACTAACACTTCTAGATCTAAGTGTTTTGTTCCCAGACACACAGCTCCGAAAAGGCCGCATCTTCATTACCTTCAGTAATGAGGGAAGAATCCATTGCACTTATTAAAATCTTTAATTATTTATGGAATTTGGGATGAGTCAGAAAGGTATCCATTTTGTTATTTAATAACTTAAATGGTTAAAGATTCATTGTGTCATTGATCAACCAGAAACAGTAGTGCTGAAAGCCTGAAGATCTATTCTGACAGTAGGCAGCTCCTGCAAGATATTTGAGAAATATCTTTATCTTTCAGGTTTGAAAAGCTGCCATCTGGAGCTGTATTCCCACTTTTTGCTGAGCAGCATTCTCTTGGCTAAGAAGCAAAGTCATATGTTCTTTTTGGGATAGCTTATTTATGTACTCTTGAGCTTCCCATCACCAAGTAATTTTCAGTGAGAGTAGATCTTCCAAAAATCGGGATTTGCAGAGGCAAATCTCCACAGAGATTGGAAGGCTTTTCATGTGGAATGGTTCTGGGTATATCACCTCTGCATAGCCAGTTAATCCACCATCTTTTCTTTTTAGAGTTTTTGGTTGGTATTTCATGTAAACTGATAAGAAAAAATAAACTGAATGGAACTGGAGCCAGAGTCTGTTGTGAAAACTGGTGCAACACAGTTGAGATTTGAGATAGGCTAGACATGCAGTGCAAGCAGTCTCTGCTTTCCAGTTGTCTATGCATGTGATATTGCTGAAATTCACACTTTTAAAAAATGGTTTTGTAGAGGCAACATACTAGCAAAGCACTTATTTTCAGGCCAGTGGATAGAGTAGTATACAAATAACAAATCTTCAGCTTGGCAGCTCTAATTAGCATTCTGAGATAAAGCACTAAAATATTTTTAATGTCAGTGAGTTTTGGGAGTTTATAGGGGGGTTGTGTTTTTCCTCTTATTTTCCTTGAATCATGACATAGTCCTTTTTGTGATATGTGATTAAGTCTGAAAATAAACAAATCATTGCTGTAGTCCTGGCATTAATAAAATCATATACATCTGACAGTGTGGGGTAGTAGATATTTTGGAAGCAGAAAGGAATGTTTACTATGTTTGCGCCAAAAAAAAGATGTTTAGCCTACAGCTATTTCATGGCAGTATTAGTGTCCAAGATCTGAAAGCAATAGAATAGATTTAGCTTGCTTGTGGAATTTTGTTGTTATTTTTGCATGGAAAATATCAGCAGAAAGAAAGTCTGAGAAGTCCCTCTATTCAAACAGTAATTGCATTTCAGGAATTACAAGAAGCATAATTATTTAATATGTATAACTGCAGATAAACTCCTGTAAACTTACTTTACACCATCACTCCTCCTTCCTTTTGCTTTTTTTTTTTTTTCTCTAGGTAACCCTGATGCAGTAGAATTCAGCTGAGCACAAGCTTGACTGATATCTATCTCAATTGATTAACTGTCTAGAAGATTTGATTTTCAGAATAGATACCCAAGAGAGCTCCAATTCATTAGTGGTTGTCCACATGTGATTAGAAACTGTGGGAGGTCTAACCCCCTCTTTTAATTGATCCAATTTCATATTCCTCATGGTCATTAAGTGTGTTAATGGTAACTTAGCACCTGCATTAAGAAACCAACTTAACAACATCCTATAAATGAGTTTAAGTCAGCAGGTGCCAAATTTACAGGGAAAAAAATGACATAATTTTTGCTCTAATGTTACCGCAGGAGGCATATGAAGCAATAAAATGTTGCAATTGTTTAATCCATCATGATCAAGCAGTCATCATTTGATGATAACATGATTGTTATATTATTACTATCCTTTGTTACTTGATTGCCTCTTCTTCACTCAAGGGTATCACTCCTTTTTTATGTTAATAACTACATTCATTTATGCTACTCTGTAAGGAAGTAGGACTTTCCACTTTCTTCACTATAATGATATCATAAGATTGAGGATAGTAAGATGTTTTAGCTATAGGTTATGCCAGAAACACTCACAGATTCTTTTTTATTGTTCTGTGTTTACACAGATATTGTACTTGAGAAATCTATTTGTAAATGAGATCTCACTTTAATAGTATGCTACTTCTAATGTTATTTTGATTCCAGCACGATTGGCAGTACTTTAAATAAATTATGACCGAGAATTCAAGACAGAGTTTGGGAGTGATTATAGCAAATATTTGATTGTTATATTGGTTTTTAATGAGAGATGTAAGAATTAAACTTTTCATTTAAAGACATTGTCCAAATGTTTCTTAGTTTATTCCCCAAAATATATGTGCAAGATGACTGCATAGATGAATACCACAAATACAAGTTCTTAGAATTGTACCTCTTTACATGCCAAATCTGCCCCATTCTGAGCGGCCATATGCCTAAGCCCTGTTGGTTTCCAGAAATATCTGGAGAAATGTTTGTACTCCCTAAAGTGTTCAGTCTGTGAAGCATTTTGACAATGGCACATTTAGCATGCACCTATTGGATTAGATTGTCATACAAAATGGAGTTACTCTAGGCTTTGTTGCTGCACAACATTGTAATTGGCAATAATTTCCCAAAATATCTGAGAAACCAAAGAGCATTCTGAGAATGAAAGGGAATCGGGTCTGTTGTAAGCTGTGACAATGGGTACCCCATAGAGTTAAAAGACAGAAGGAAATACCAGAATAAGAACTGTTCCTTGGAATTGGTTAGCATTTAAGAAAAAATTAAGTAGGAGAGTATGAAAGACATAGGTAAGGGGAAGAAATGAGTAGAGAAGGTGAGATGCAAAGACTAGGGTTTAAGGTGGTGGCTGGCAGGATAACAGAGGAACATCAACATCTCAGAAAATGAATGTAGTTTCCAATATTCCTAATGTTACAGAAAACCAGCCTCATTGGCTTCAGGAGCAACAAAAAATATACTAAATTATTTCAAGGATCGAGGTGCCTGAGACTTAGCTATGGGAAACCTAGGGTGGAGAAGGTAAGGACTGTGAGAATGGGGTGTGTGGGGAGTTTAGAGGAGCACCTGTCATTTCACTGGAGAGACACCTGCTGTGAAGGGGCTGCAGTTCCACTCCCGTTGTGTGTTTGTAACTGCCAGAGTGGCTCCTGCATGGTCAAATGGAAAAGTTTCCCTAACAAGGGGAATTTCAGTAATGTGAAGACAAGCATATCTGAGAAAATAATTGGGATGCTGATTGCTATCAATTGCTAGCACTTAGATGAACATGGAACTGTACTGACAGAGTACACCTCTTTTCTCCTTTCCTAGAAAGCAGCAAGCATTTGCCTTGGTTATGAAGGCGTGTTGCTTTCTGCTACCCTGAAGTGGTAGGAAAGAGGATTGTTCCTACAGCTGGACTGTGTGCTTACCTGAGAAGTGTTAACAATATTAACTGGCACTACTCGAGACAGACCAAGATTGTGTCCCTCAGAGAGGAGAAATTAGTTCTTTGGCTGTTGAGCCAGAAACTGTGTTCTTTTACTTTACAGTAACATGCTTCTGTGATTCATCATTTGCTTATCAATTTTTCAGGATTCAGAACTGTTCAAGTGATTTGCTTTGTCAGAATTCATTTGGTGATTGGTTTAAAAAAGAATAATTAATAAAATGTGAGTTTCATATAAATATTAACATATATGCTTATACACATATTCTTACATATTGGTGTCAGATTTGTTTAATTAGCTCAGCTGAATTAACAGATTGTCATGACTGGCATAATGATGTGTAATCTGCAAGTTTCTATGTTAAAACTCAGAGCTCAAGTTTAATATGCAAGGGAAATGTAGAACTCTTTGTGCTTGTATTTTGCTTTTGGAACTGACAATATGAATATAGTTGGTTCAAGAAGATGTAAAATGTGATTCTATGAATACTGCCTTACACAGGAAGTTTATATAATCCTTGCATTTCTATCTGTGTCACATCTTGAAGCAGAACAAAAATGTTGCCAGACGTTCTACAATTATGTAGTTAGATGGAAAATGCTGGAACCATCTGTAAAATCCCACCACAGACAAAATCTAAATGTTTCGTATTTTTGTGTTTTTTGATGAAAGCCCAAGAAATTGAAACCAGAAATCTAAAGAAGAGTACATGAAGCAATAAGAAGAAAGAATAAAATCATGAACTTTTGTAATCGTAATTGACCCATAATGCAGGCATTTGACCTCAGTCTAGTAATAGGTGAGGAAAGGGTATATGCCTAAAGGTTTTATATGTACAGTTATATGTCTAAAAGTTTTCATGAGACTCAAAGAGCACAGCTAAGCAGAATTCTCAAAAATGTCTTCTTTTTTTATTCGTGGACTCTTTTTCTGTTTTTCTGATCTTCTTAATACAAATCCACAGAAGCCAAAGTGAGTAAAGTAAAAAAGGTAAGTAAAATAATGATTATCCTGCTCTAGCCTTTAGGAAAACTTAAATCTGTTGAAACTTTTCATTAGTATTTCCCTGCTTGTCTCTTTATTTCTTGATGAATTTCCCACAGGGAAAAAATTTCTTATTAACTGACTAATGAATGCCTGGGCCATAAATATAAATTATAAAGATTCTGTAGACAACTATTGGGTACAATGTGAACAATTTAATTGCTCATTAACTCCTTAGAGTGAATATTCTATTATCCTGCCATGTTTTGATTTCATTAGTAAATTTAATTTAACCCTTATACTTTTAATATAATATCAAAACAAACAACAACGATTGCATAAATCAAAACATGTGTTAATAGTTTTCACAGAATTCCAGCCAAATTCTTATTTTGTATGAACTGATTTTTGTCTAAGAAAGTCAGTGGTGAAATGTCTTTTTATACAGTTGAGGGCTTGGCTCATATCATAGAAAATGTATCTCTTTTGGGACACTATCTGATACTGCATTTGTAAATTGCTACAAGCCTTTTGCATTGGTAGCCTGATGTGAGCAATTCAGACCAGTATTTTTTAATTTCAGTACAAAATGGGAAATGTAGTCTTCACTGAGAGAGCTTAGAAAATCGCGACTATAATTAGAGCTATACAATGGGTGAATAATTGGGAATGTATAGTAGCTTCAGCTGATGTAGAAAAGCACATTGTGCTGATTTGTACTCCCTTCAAAAAGCATTGTTTTATTCTAATCAGTAGAAAACCCTAGATGCATGAAAACTGATTGATGAAGAAAATCCTCTTGCTTTTTACTGTACTTTATATATATACACAATAAATTTTCATAGGTTACCATTTAAATATCTATGTGCTGAATATTTTATTAGAATATTTATGATGATGAGAAATGGAGAAAGCAGCAAGCTATTTGTCTTTATGTGGTCGCAGGATTTGAATTAGCTGGACTGCTTCAAAGGAAAGAGTGTTCTGATCCTTGGGATAGAGCAGGCAGTGAATGGGAAGTACAGCATATGCATATGTGCATTTGTCAGCACATATGGAGATACCAGAATTCAGGTGGTTTAATCTTCTACTGTATCCTACTTTTATAATTTGGCAAAACATTTGTATCCAGCAGAGCAGCTTGCTTGCCTGTTCTCTAGGCTCAGACAGAATTTTGAAATTCGGTGTACTCCAGTCCCTCAGAAGGACTCAGTCTGCCTACCAGGAAGACTGAGTGCTTCACAACATGCAGCAGTACTTTTCTTTTTGGAGTGTTCCAAAAAGGGTTGCTTGCTTTTTATATTCTTACTGGTTCGAGCCCTCGCAGCAATTCTCTGAGTAACTACATCTCTTCTATTCTGCATAAAAATAATTTGTCTTTGTTTAATTTGTTTGTTTGAAGTCATTAAGAGCAGAGTCAGGTCTTGTATGCACACTTCAGGAATGAGACAGCTTTCTCTTCTGTTTGAAGAAAGTGATTACTCTTAGTAACTACGTGTAAATATACCATGCATTGTTTTTACCATGTCTAATTGTACTTTCATGATGAGAATAATTTGGATGATTACATGATGTTGGGGCATTGTGTTTTTTAAGTTACAGTCATGATTATTTGTCTTGATTATGAACATTATAATCAAATTTTGTATCTACTGGCACATATCTCCTATACATGCAATTTTTGTCTTAATTTGCAAAACAGTTAAGATTTAAATAATTTTCTAACACATCACTCCTTTTCCTCTAGGTTCAAGTGTTGTATGTATCCTCTTTATAGCTCATTTTTCATTCCGTATGTCTCTTTAAACTCTTAGGAAAGAAACAGGAGTCAAGTGCTTTGCCTGAATGCTGCTTGATTTAACCTTCTTGGCTTAAAACGTCATACTTAGGCAGTGTTTGTATCAATGATCAAAGGTTTAAAAATTGCTTACGTTCTTACAGATGCAGTTCTATGAGTAAATATTTAAGTGTTGGGTGGAACCTCACTCGAATTCTGGGCCAACTTAGCAAAGCAGGATCAGATATCAAGCAGATTGAGTTCATCAAGACTTTTGGCAGTCTGGTCTTGAAGCACCCTGCCAGTCTCTCTGGACAACTTTATTGGTTTGCAGCTTTCCTTATGAAAAGGTTTTCCTTCCAGTAAATCTTACCTTTACTTGGTTTAGCTTGTGCCCATTGCACTTCACATTGTGCTTTTATGCTGTATTGGTGTATGTATGCTTGGAATTGCTTTACTTTAAGTAATTTCACACATTTCTTTTTGAGTACTGTCAAGCGAATTAGCCGACCTGAAAGGTAGCACCAGTTTCCTGATAAGGGCCCAATGCAATAAAGAACCTACTTATGCTGGCTTTGTCAAAAATAAAGCTTTAGTCTTCTAATAAACACAGGAATGCAGAGACATCTCAGACTGCCTTTAAATGAGTCATTCTTAATGGCTGCATTTAGATATTACATTATCTTTTTTATCCCCCCCCCCATCATTTTTCACACAAATACCAGATACCTTTTCCTTAAAATGCTTTATTTTTTTAACCTATTTTATAAAGGGTTTTACATTCTTAATTTAGGTAGTTCTTGTTGTCCTACTTCCCTATTTATTGATTGTTAGGAAATCAATACTTAATGTACAAGAAACTCCTTTTTCAAACATTTACATTTACAGTGGAATACACAGATGACAAAACATGTACTACAAAAAAGCATCAGTGCCCTGAATACCAAAATGAAATCCCAGTTTTCAGTCCCTCTAGACTTACTATGACAAGACCTGAGATTTCACTAAGGTTCTTCTTGCTCTGAGAAACCTGGTGTTCTGCAGAGGTAGTTGTGCAATGTCATTTGATTGTACTCTGTCCAGTTGTGTTCTGCTTACTTGAGAATTTTGGGAGTTCTCTTTTTATTTTTTTCGTCAGCAATGTATTTCCACCTTTTCTGTCTTCTTACAAAAGTACTTACAATTTAATGGGTCTTCTAATTGAAGTGAAAGGTGCTTGTTTGCACTTAAAAATAGCTTTCAGTGAATTTGTCATGTACTGGTAATAGAAGAGCTGTCTCTCTGTTATTAGCACTGCAGAATAAACGTATGGTTAATACCTTATTTACACAAACTGAAGACGTTGGGCGACCTTGAAGCTGCATTGTGTTCAGTGCCCCTTTTATAACCTTAATTACTAGGGAATACGGTGCTTTAAAGAAAGACTAACATTTCACTTTAACATCCACGATAATCTATTATAAAGCCAGCTAAGCCAGCCCCCAAATACAGAGAAATGTTATTACATGCTCAGCTAGCTGTCAAGGGGCCATGAGTCAGTGGCTTAGAGTTATCAAAAGTAACAAGGTTGTTCAGAATTTCCTCCAACAAAGCCAGCCAGCTTATGAAGGGATTAAGCACTCTTTGATTAGAACAAATAGAACACATCCTGCCCTTTTAATTAGCATTCCCTTTCACTTGGTTTAATCTAGTAATTTGACACTCTTACTAGCCAATGCAAGAAAAGACTTTCAGTTTTGGCCTACCCATGGGTATTATAGCAGTAGTATATTAGCACACACTAGCTAAATTGTGAGCAATCTTAGAGATCATGCTCAAAGTCCTATGAAAATCCCGAGAGTATAGTGTCAACAGAGTGTAATAATATTGAATGCAATGTGTGACAGCAGACTCCAAGAGCCTTTAGGCACAGTATATTGCCCTGAGGCCACAGTCTTTCTACCTTCTATTCTAGATAATCAAAAAGGTTTTATGTCCGTTTTATTGATATTTTAAAAGTTTACATATTAATTTCTAACTTAAGTCTGTCATAGCAACCTATGTTTGCAGTGGTAAAGAAATGAGTGAAAAATACTTTCAAAATAATGAAGTGTTGATATGAAGACAGTTTGGTGTGGAAACATTCACCCTTGCCATGTTGAAAAAAAAGAAAAAATGTTGTTTCATTGGAACATAAACACTGACATCTTGATTTTGTACTGCCTTCCCTCACCCTTTCCCTGTCCTGTTCTCCCTGACTTAGTACCTTAGTGTGGATTGGTATTTGATAAAGATTAAAGAAATTACAGGTGAGTAGAATGCTCTCCAGATTTCAGTTGTGCAAAACTCTGAGTGTTACACTTAATAATCACTGGATGAGATGGTCACTGATGTTTTACAAGCTATCTACTTTCTCTGATACTTTTCATTGACAAGCATTTGTAATAAACCCCACTGTATGTTACCCCTCTTTGTCTCAAATCAACTGCTTGAATGTGTTCTTGAGAATGTCATCCTGCTCACCCATATCCTATCATTCCCTTCTTTCTTCTATCCTTCCTTCTATGTGATAATAAGTGCAAAATATCCAGTTTTGTTTAGCATAAACAGTGGTGTCAGCTCATGTTTTAAGAGCAGCTGCTCATCTCCTACTCTCCACCCACTAGACATCACCCCTTTCTCAGATCTGCCCTGTGATCTGCTTGTGTAATCACTCCCTAACACAGTTCAATCGAAATTATCTGTGTTAGAAAAGTTCTAATTTTTAAAAGGTTTCAGCTAACCAAAATCATATTGACTCATTTGGGAAGTAGGTATAATCTAATTCAATTACTCAAATTTGACTCTTATAAATTTCTCGTTCCTAAAAGCAAAAAAGCAGTATATCATTTGATTTATATGATCTTCTGCAAGACCACAAACCAACTAATTTGAAAATACAGAATTTTTTTTTTCAGGGACCCATCCAACCCAAGCCATTCTATGATCAATTGGAATTAGATTTCATGTAGTGTCTCCCACCACAACTTTGTTCTCCTGCAGTAGAGCACTGAAGCAGACAATACAGCCCACATTTTTTTAGACATTTAGACCTTCATTTTCAGTTCACATCAGGACTTTGGACTCACTAGAAATACATGAGGGAACTTAGTTATCACTCCTCTAAAATTCTGTAAGTGGGCACTATTTTCTTAGGGTAGAAGAGCAGAATATTTGATGTCTCAGTGCAGTATTAGATTTAGGAATGTCTGTTGGGAATTACATAGAGTAGCCTGGGTTTTGTTCATTGGCCTTTTGCTTCAAGTGCTTCATCTCTTATTGGGTTATTTGGCTGCCTACAGGCACGAAGCAGTATAAATTACTGCAAAAACCTGTAGTAGCTGAAACTGCAGTCTTCTCTTAACACAGCTCTTTCTCCTTTCTACAGTCTATTTTTGGGTGACCCCTGACAGAAGTATTCAAAGGATGTGCTTCAAGTTCACTTTTCAAACCTCAACAATATCCTAAATCATTTTATGGGTCAAACTGTGCATGCTTCAAAAGTCTACATTCTATGAGAAAATTCTGGTCCTTTTTCAGAGATAGTATTAAAAAAAATGAAAACAAACAAACAAAAAAAAAACCCCAAAAAATTCAATATGGAGACGCTTTCAAAAAAATCAAGTAAAATTATTTACTCTTAAGAATGAATAAACTTCAGAGAACAGACTAGTGTAGTTTTTTTAATTTAAGAAAAATTTCTGTTTTAATGAAAAAAAAAATTCAGATTGCTTGTCAAAAGTAAAATCCTTTATAATGATGTATGAAATGCCACCACAATGATTTTTCTCCTTGATGTATATTTTTAAAAGATGATGGACATGTTTTGGTTTGGGCATAATAATTTAAGTCATGCACATCATTGTACTCTTCTTGTAACTTGACTTCTTGTTTCTTGTTCACCACTGTTAAGTTGGGTTGTTTTTTTTAATGTATCCTAGCATTTAAAATCATTTGAAAATGACAAACTGTCTAATTTCAGATGGAAATGTTCGAAAAGAAATTTTCTTGAAGGACAAAACATAATGAAATTAAGTGAAAGATTTTTCTTTTCTCTCTTCTTTTTATAGAGGCTTTTAAGACATTTAATGTTCTATGAAGTATTCTATAGTTTTTAGATTGTGTTTCTCTAATAGATGAATAACATACAGTTAAAGTAATTGAATAGAAGCTTTAAGGTAGTAATTTAGTTTCAAGAATATTAGTATAGAAACAATGTAGATAAGTTGAAGATGGAATATAAATATAATAATAGATTACATCATAGGGAAAGTGGAAAAGGGGCAAACAAAAACAATCAAGAATTTACCCAGAACGCGAGAAGTGAAAAAATAAAAGGATAAAATTGTGTTTGTGCATTTCCTTAGATAAGCTCTTTTATATGACAGGATTCTGAACACAGAAAAATACTGTGGAAAAAATACTGTTTCATTTCTCTTTTATATGTGCCATAAACACCTACTAAAGAATTAATTACACACAAAAAAGGAAGGGTACACTTGTCATTTGCAACTATGACTAGAGAAACACTTTGATTTCATCAGTAAATCTACACACATCAGATAGAAAAAAAAAAAAAGAGTGGAGTAACATCTAGTAAACAAACTACCTGCGAACAATTCAACTGCTGAGATATTTTGCCTGTCTCCTACACCCCCCCATGAAAATCATAAAGAAACTGTGCGTGCACAGACACACCTGCATCAGTGTGTGCTTACAGCAACCCACAGTCATAAATATACTAGAGTGAAACACAAGGGCACTCCTCACTGGGATGGAAGTATTCGTGAATCTTACTCATGTCTAGTTGTGCTTAGGTGTTCCAAACTGATTGTTCATTTGCCTTATTGATGCAAAAAATGCAATTTCATGATAAACAAATACAAGTTATATTAACAATTTGTAACTGAACTTCAGCAACAAGAGAAGAGAAAATTCCATTTTTAATCTGTACCAATGTGATTCAGTCTTACTCTTTTCCTTTTAAACGGGAAATTTTAAAGAAAATAATTCTTTGTATCTAGAAAATATTTGGAAAGTCAGTCGTGGGCAAGGGTTGAGATGTGAACCTGTATTTCTAGTTTTAGAGGCAGTAAGGCTGTGTTTTCAATTAAGCTTATTAGAGATAAACTTCAGCTGTAAAGTAAACAAGCGTGCTACAAGACTCTGAAGTGTGCATGTGACGGAAATAGAGGCACATAAAAGGGCTGTCATTAGAGCAATGTCTAATGACTGTTAAATAAAGGAGAAATGAAAGAAGTTAGATAAAGATTAAACAATGTATCTCTATTTAAGCTCAGGTGGAAAACACACATATTTGTTAGTGCAATTCATAACTTATGATTACAGAATTGATGTATTTACCTATTGATGTACTAATTTATTATACATTGCATGTATAATAAATAATGCTAATTAAATTATGCCTGATTAAAATAATAGGGGAGAGAGGAACTGAAACTGCTTTCCTGGGAATGGTATAAAAGCTTTGCAAAATAAAAAGAAAATTTTGAAGTCAGGCAGAATAGAGGTGGCACTCATATCAGAAGTTTAAGGCAAAATTTATCACAAAAGATTAATAGTTCTACTTATTTTTGAAGGTACTGATGTTGATAAAGGATATTTATAAGAAATTAGTGTTTAAACATATGCATCATTACAAAATCATTCTGAAATAACTCTATTAATAATACTACGACAAAGAGACTGTTTAAGGACTTGGTGAGATGTTGAGTATTTCAGCTATGGTTAGCTTTGTATGAATATTTAAAGATGTGCAAATACATTTGGATTACATTACAAAATTACTTTTGTTAGCCAGTCATCAAACATTTTCTTCTTGAAAATATAGACAAAATTCTTTCTTTAATTTTTTGGGTTTTATATGTTATTTAACTTGCTGGTATTCTGTAGGTGCTAAGATGAGCTACCATATCTATCAAATTCTAAATTATAATCTGCACAGTTTGTATGGCACAGTATGCCAAAGGATGTAAAAAAAAAAAAAAAGAAGCTCAGAAAAACTCACTATTTTTAAAAACCTAGAAAATGCCATCTGAGCATAACAGCAGATATATGTTCACCACAAACTTTAGGGATCTCATTTTTGCAAACTGTAGATGGTTCAAGTAAAAGGAGAAATAATTTACTGCAGTTAAGATAATTTCCAAGTAATTCATAGAATGATTATATTATTCTTCCTGCTATCTTCAGCGATAAATTGTGTAGAAAGAGATGTAAGTATAATAGGCTGGTGTATTCCTAAGTTTGTCAAATAAGCACACTTTGCAGTCAAAGTCCTGCAAAGATTTTTCCTGGAAAATCTTTCTTGAAAGCTCAAATACATATCGATAGAAACTATTTTACCCAAGTAAAATACTACAGCTAACTCTAAATTTGTTATGAGTCATGACTCCAGAGATGCCCCTTAAGGAAATATTCTGTGGTATTGGTGGTCTGACAGGAAAAAAAAAGAAGTGCAAAATTCACAAGAGATCTGGTGTTCTCTCTAATCAGAGACATTTGACATTCTGTCCAGTCATTGGCATTCACAGGTCATGTCCATGGTTTCTGAGATGTGCCACAGCATGGCTCAGGATAATGGTCATACTGGCAATTTTTGGGTGCCATAGATCCATTTAGCATCAGTTAATCCAGCAGCTTTGAGAAAACCATACACGTATGTAGTGCAGAGAAGTCAAATATGTTGGAAAACATCCACTGAGGAGTGGAAGAAGGGAAAGAAAAACAGTCTGAGAAGCATTTTTGAGTTCCCTAACATGCAGTGAGGGGAACAATCTGACATTGATTTTAGGCCTACAGTTTAGTTTAAGGCACAGTTGATAAGAATACATATGATTCCAAATTGAGCAGTTCAGTATCACATTAAATATACATTCAATTCTTATTGAATACACATTTTGTCTGCAATTGACTGCAGAGCTACATTATACAACACTGGAAAATTTGGCCTAGCAGGCAGATATTTTGGATAAGACTTTTGTTACACATCTGTACTTTTCAACACTTATCAAAAATGGAAATTCTCCATATATCATTACTTATTATATTATTCAGATGCCATTTTTTTATTATTGTTTTCCTGAGACAGCCTTTTATTTGTGAAAGCAGCTGCAATACTATTTTCATAATTGCAAGTCATATATTAGAACAGTACATGCAACAATACAATATAGAAAACAAGGTAAAATTAGAGTTCTTGTGTTTCTTTTTACCAGAATTAGTTACTCAGCAGAATCAGTTCTCTGCTAAATCAGTTCTCACTCTAGTGAAAGCAAAACACATCCTACTCATGTCCTGACATCTCTCTGCAAAATATGAAGCACTAGATTTAAAATAGGCCAGAGGTAAATTTGGTGGTTTATGGCTTTGGAGGGATGAGATCTATGTCTATCATAGAAAATTAAGAAGAACAGGGTTCGTTGGTCCTCAGGACAAAAACCATAGAAATTATTTAATCCATACAGCTATAATCCCCACCTCTGACAAACAGGTTTGTTCTGTTGAAAGAGATAGGAGCAATTATTTTAACAATAATGCTTTCTTGTGCATAGTCTTAGGAATACCTGAGGTTTTTACAGGAAAGCACTGCTTGACCTGCACCAAATCTATGCTAACTGTTGAACAGTTTGGTCTTGTGCCCTGGCCAGCTCAGCATTTTAAGTTAAGATATAGTTGACTGATTTTTAGTCTTTACACACTAACACTGTACAGTGAAAGAAGCAGGAAGGACTTCTGGAACACCACCACCCTGAAATCCCTCCGCCTAACATCCGTAATTCTCTTTGCTATTAAGAAGGTAATCTCCCAATCAAATATTACCTACAGTCACAAAAAACTACCAAAAAACAAAAAAATACCCCACTACTTAGCCAATGGTTTTGTTGTGTTTTGTTTTTTTTCCCAGGTAGACATGTCTCTCTAATCAGTATGGTTTATTTTCAGTTTATATATTTATCCAATGAACTGCTATGTTTCCAAAAGATTTATACCATAATCTTAACATTTAGGTTTTCATTTTCTCTCTTATAGAAGGCTTAATTGATGTTTTGTGACATTGGAAAAAAAACCAATTGTAATTGCTAATATTTCAAGGTTTGTGTTTTGGGTTTTTTTGGTTTTGTTTTTTTTTTGAGTTTTTGGTTTTATTTTTTGGTGAAGTTCTAGGAAAATTCTAATATTAAGCAAGGATTATATTGATGTGTGGGTAGATTGATCACCGGAGAAGTCCACATGGGTTCTCTTACTTTTTCTAGGACAGCAGTGAGCAGATGTGAGGTAGGATCATTGGCTGTCAGCGAACTTATCCTTTATCAGATCATAGATGATTACTGCTACCTAAAATAGCTCTCTTATTTTTAGGACTCATTTTACTCTTCACTTGTCAGAAGTTTGATTAATAAACATTGGAAGTCCTTTATTCCTGGCAGCTTTTCAGCTTACTGTCAAATGCATGTCTCATTTAGTTTTAGTTGCTTAACTTCGTATGCCTAATTATACTACTATAATGGAAACACAAAAAAGATTAGAAAGGGTTGCCCCCAAAGTCTTCTAAAACCTGTAGCAGTTTCAATATTTCATTATTTGTATAATATTTCTGAGATATTTTAACAATATAGAAGGATATTGCTATTTTTAAAGCAGTAAAAAATAGTTGGTGAAAATTTTATGTGGTTGCATGTTCCAAATTTTGCCTCTAAGATTGTTCTTTCATAAGTTTAAGAGTCTTGAGAAATATGATTATATAACGGTACTGGCCATTACATTTTTCATGTTCCTTTTTGTTAGCCAGATGAAATGGTATACTTTTAAAATGTGTTGGGATTAAGCATCATACTGTGCTAGAGAACTTTACAAGTAACCTGTGTACTAAAAAGTTATTAAAACTCTAGGTTCAAGATAGAAGACATAAACATTTGTTGTAGGAAAAGAACAAGAGAGGCTTTTTCTTCAGGATACAGACAGGTATATTGGCTTCATTGTGTCATTGATATTCACTGTGACATTGATATCCATTGTGCCATTTGGGGCATTTCTTGAGAAATGGCCTGGTAAAAAAAGTACTCCAAAGGACAGGAGTAAATCTGCACTATACCATGTGTGAAATCAGATTAACTGGTACATGGATTTAGGGAATCTTTCATATGCATGAGTCATGGGTTTTATTTCCCAAGTTAAGATATGGGAAAGCAATCTCAAAGAAGGAAGCATCTAGTTGTTTGACAATTTTTCTTCTCTGATTTACCTCCTATTAGGAATAACATCCTCATATGACAAAAACATACCTTAATTTACATATATTTAAAATTTTTCTTCTTTCCCAAGAAGATCTCTTTTGTTAAGGCTTCTTTTTGAACAGAGGAGTTCAATTTGAAATGAATACCATACTGGTCTTTTTCATATGAGTGACCAAATAGTAGCATGGACTGGGGTGCATTTGACAGGGCCTGAGGGCAGTCACAAGTTTCACTGCCTCTTCCCAGCCCCTCTGGAGCTCTTCCCACCCTGGTGTAGTACACCAGGGCACATATAGTACTCCCATGGTAACTGTCCTGGCACAATTTTTTAGGATTTTAGAAGCTTTGTGAGTGTGAATGTGTCATGCAGTGAAAGTGTCACGCAATGGATGTGCATCCAATAAGGGAAAATATGGCGGTTTTTTGAGATTTAGAGAGAGAAAATCCCATCCACTCAAATTAAACTTAGGAGGACAACCCATGTTTCTGGGATCCATCAAAGGAATATTACCTTTCCCCATAAACTTTAAAAGCCTTCACACTTATTTAGAATAACTGAGAAACTAAAGTTTTCAGATATCTGAAATTCAGAAGTGAATGTCTGTGACTCATCTCATATCCTTATGTCAGCTGTCCATAGTATTTCCTTTGAATATCTTCTGTGCACCCCCAAAAGATTTTGGAAACTCAGTTGTTTATATTGAATCAGACCATATATATTTAAAATCATGGAAAGTTGTCTAAATCTACATGGAACAGAAGATGATTTTAGTTATGATAGATGCAGTATGCAGTACTGATGCTCCAGTTAAGCTTCAAATCCATTCAGAAAAGAAAAGCTCTTTCTCAGGTATTTATGAGAGATAGTTAATTGAAGAATTGCTGGAACTCTTATGTTTCATGACTTTTAAAAACCATCACATCTCAAAAGGCTTTTTTAATATGAGAAGATGGGTTAGAACTGGCCCTAAAGTTTACAAATTAAAACTCAGTGAATGTGAAGTTGACTATGCACATGGTATTTTTGCTGTTAGGGAAAAAATCCAAACCAGAACAGTAAACCTAAACAAATATTTCATATAATCATGAATAAAGAAGTGGTTTGAAATTTGAAAAAATGCATGCTTCTTTATTTCTTGTACATAAATATTCCCTTGATGAATTTACCCTCTGGATTTTGTGTTGAAATATTCTGAGCAAGTATTAGTGAATATGCTGAGACGATGAAGTGTGAACTCATAAATGTGAGCAATTGTACTTAAAGTTATTTCTTATTCTCCTAAGATATGTTCATGCTTTGAGCACTGTTAGATAATGTTACTATCCATAATAAAATACTTAATATCACTTACTTCACTACTCTTCCTGCCCTGATAATTACTTGCTCCAAAGATCAAACATCAAATTCTAATGACGTGGTTAACAGCAAATGTGAATGTTAAGGTATTCAGGCTCAAGCAGTACATCAAATAGGAAAGTAAATTTTGGAGTCAGCAGGACCAATACCTGACCATTGTTTTCTTCTAACTGAAGCTGAGAACTTCGGGTTAAGAACCCCAATGGGCACAGTGTACCATAGCTCAAAATGGAACAGATTCAAATGCCCTACAAAGAATTAGTTTTAACTGTGTGGTCTAATGTCAACTGCTTTAATCCTGCTGAAAATTCTGAGGCATAGCTCATAAAACATTGCTGAATGCACCCATTTTGATGAGGTTGCACCGTGCTGTGTATCTGGGGAATACTGGGCTGCATCTCCATAGCATCAAGAATTTCCTGTATATAACTATATATTTCCTGTATATAATTTCCTGTATATAATTTCCTGAATAACTGTGTTTTTAAACGACCTTTTGCTCCCACAACATTTTACAGAAGAAACTCTTAGATTCAGTTCTCTTAGATGCCCTCCAATATTTCTTTCCATCAAATCAGCCAAAAAGCAAAAGTCGTTCTTCCTCTTAGGTAATTTACTATAAAATTTCTACACTGCACAGGACTCTTCCTCCTGGAAGATTTATTCCTACTTTGAGAAGTGAACAGTATACAGTTTACTGTCATTCTACCCTCTAACGAACACATTGAACTTTGTGAGGGTAACACTCTACGCTTACAAGAGGTCTACCAGTAGGAAATGTAGTTACCATAATTATGGGCAGGTACATTTTTATGACAGTGAAGACTATAAGATAATTCAGGCAAAACTGAATTTAATACTGCTAGAATATGGTCCTGTTTGGTGATGTTACCAGTTGGAGTAAAGCCCAATTTACAGAGACATAAGAATTTAATTAAAAAAAAATAAAAAGAAAATAACTCAATAATAAATAGAGTCCCAAAATTTTTAGTCTTCTATTAATAGTCACCAAAATTCAGAGAAATACATGTTTCTTATACTGCAATAAAAATATTGATTACTCATTACAGAAGACATGTGACAGGACAGTTTTCTTAACACACCTAATCACAAGTAGAGGATTGTCGAGATAATGAAAATAGGAAAAAGAAAAAAACAAAAAGACAAAACCAAGTCCTCTTATCCTTATTTCATGAACAACACACCAGTTTCAAGGCAGGATCTCTCATCTGTAAATAACAAAAAAGCCATGATGAGTATCTTATCTGTTTTTGAGTTATTTATGAAAAAAAAAAAAAGATTAATTTGATCAATTTTCTCCCAGCAGCATTATGTAAAGAAAAGATAGTTCATACTTTGAAAATTTACACCATGGGGTTCAAGATTTATAGAAAAATTTAATAATCAGTTGTGAGGGGCCTATAAATACCATCTGATTTAAATTTCTTCTTAACTAGATTTGTCTTTGAAGCTAGAGCATGTGCATCAGAATTTTGTCTAATTGAGTTTTGAGTATCACTAAAACCAGAGATTCCTCAGGAATTCTGGGCAACCTCTTCCAGAATATGATTATATATATATTTTCACTATATATTATATTTATATATTCACTATAGATAAATATCTATTATATAGATATTATATATATTTTCACTATATATCATAGTGAAAAAATATTTCCTAATATCTAACTTATTGCAACTTTTCCCTCTGATTTTTGTCCTTTTGCTGTGAAACTCTGAAGACCACGATTCATTTTTCCCCACAAATGACTTTAGAGGAACTGAAGACATAAGTTGGATCTCCCTTACTTTTCTATCCTTATAAATTTTGCTTTAGGACCATAACTGCTGTGCTGTCTCTTCACTGGTCTCACTGCGCTAGATGCGTAGTCACAAGCGCCAAATAGAGAAAAATAATCTTGTTGACTTGCTGCCTAGACTCTCACTAATACCTGTCAGTTTGCTGAGGGTCTTCTTTCCTACAATGCTACACTCTCCTCATGTTCAATTTACTGTCTGCTAGAATGTGAAAAGCAGTTTTCTTGCAAGGGTGTTTCTAGCTAGCATTGTTTCATCGAGATATTCCATCCCTATTCCATCCCAGATACAGGACTTTGCATTTATCTTTCTTTGACTTCGTAAGATTTCTGTTCACAGTTTCTTCAGCCTTTGTAGTCCCTTTGATTAGCAGCCTTAATCTTTAAAATAATCCAACAGAACATCTCAGTTTGGTATCATCAGTGTAGTTAGATGTGACTAAGTTTTTCTGCTTAATTTTAGGTATCTGCTGGTGTTGAGACATCCAGAATATTCAGGATATCCCACTGGGTTAACAGTTATGATACAAGACCTAGGGAATAGAATGTGCCCTTTGACAGCAATAAAAGCTGACAGAAGTGTGTTCCCTGTGCCATGCAGGGGCTTAGATGTAAACATCTGAAGTGAGTAACTATATTTAAGTAGTCCACATGCACACATTGACCTGTGAGCTGTCTGTGCTGTCACTATAGTCTGTGGGGATCTGGAAATTTGTTTACTTGCCACATATGTGTGTTTAGTGTGCGATGAGATCTTTAACAGTTCTCTCTTAACCGAAAT
The DNA here is from genome assembly GCA_013396875.1 of Vireo altiloquus. NCBI lineage: Eukaryota > Metazoa > Chordata > Aves > Passeriformes > Vireonidae > Vireo > Vireo altiloquus. The sequence continues at coordinate 38,067 of VZRF01001588.1, forward strand.
ATCCATGTGGAGCTAGCAGAAACAGCAAAAGACCCACATGGGAAACTTGTTTAGTTCTGTAATGGTACTTGAGGTCTAACACGACACAACAAAGCATTTCAAATGGGTTGTGCACCTATTTTGACAAAATGAATCAAATCTGTATCAAAGTGGAGTTGAGGAAGTCTAAGGAATTACTTAGTTCAGCCTTTAAGAGACTTGAAAATTTAGTCAGTTAAACAGCTTTTTGGCCTGTATTGGCTTAGTTCATTTGTCCCAAATGTAGGCTTCTGAAGCCATTTATGATATGCTGGGGTATCCAAGACATACACACAGAAGTGACAGATAAAGCAGACCTATGTCACCCTGAAATGGCAGCTGGAGCATTTTAAAAATGGCATGAAATTAACACATTTAAGCAAATTGTTCGAGTCTCAGTCAGTGTATTGACCATAAATTTTATCAGTTTACTTAAATGTAGGCACCTAATGCAAATTTACTTGCCCTAGAACATACAAGCTATCTCACTTTTCTGGTAGTTAGGCCACAATGCTTTCAGGAGGTCTTTATAGTGCTGAAACAGACACTGGAGAACAGACAAAAAAACACCCAACACCAAAAATGGTACTAGTATTCTGTGTGTAGGCAGCTGAACTAAATCCTGCATAATGTGGGTGAATCTGAATTCCACCTCCATATAAAAGGATGAAGTATACAGGGAAGACTAGAATGATAATGATCCTAGTGCATACTGCATTAATGTGGTTTTTTGCCAATATATATGTAATTATGTACTGTGAGCCTTATGTAACACAGAATAAACTGTGCTTTATGTTTAGCAACATAAGGCAAGAAGCATAGAAAGGTAAAATAATGCTTATCAACCAACCCATTTAAAAGCTACAAAATAGCACTATTTAAGCAACCCCTTTTTTTTTTGTTTTTCACATAAAATTTCACAGCAATAACAAATCATCTTTTCACTTGGTTTACTATGCAATAAAATGATAAAACCTCCAAGACTTTTCTGAAGTGATACCACTAGCAGAGATACTAGGTGGGGTTTACAAGAGCGTAAATCTTCCATCTGCCACGTATACAAGTGTCTCTGCCTTCACATTTCTGCTAAAAATGATCCCAAACTCACTTTTTGGAACACTAAAATGGTGGGCTGGATATACTAGAAGAAGAAAAAGTTGATCTTTACAGAGAAATTTTATTAAAAATTCATAGCTTGAATTTTTGTGCCTTCAGCAGGTCACAGCTGGGAATCAGGGAACAAGTGAAAGAAAGGTATAAAATTCTAGTTCTACATTTATTTTAGCCAATAATGTAATGCTGCCACTTATAACTCACCTAACTCACCTATGATTAACTCTGCAACAATTTTGCAATAAAATTAAATAAATAATTAAATTTAAAAATAATTTTATCTACACGCAGAACCACAGAAGAATTCAAGTATTTAGCTAAACTGAAGTTAAATTTAGTCACCTGAAAGCAACATTCTGGAGCAATTGTCCAAGTCCTATCACTTAATCCAATGTTTGTTGCCACCTCTCTCTTTTTATCTGTGTAGCGCATATTGATTTCATTTGTGCCTTTACTTGATTCTAGAAATTTTACACACTTCAATTTTCTCATTGAAAGAACAAAGATTTTGTATTTTTCATTTAAAAACACCCACCATTTTCTGGTTTTTATCTATTTTCTTCTTGAAAGTGTATCTTCAGATTTATTGCCATCTCATCAGATTTGGAAGTAATCCAGATTTCAACTGAAAATTATAAGGCAATAATGTGATAATAAAAAAAATATATACATCAGAATGTTAATTTATATTCTGGCTATCTGGTTGGAATTCTTACCATCATTTCTCCCCACCAAATAATATATTCTTATTTGAAAATGTTCATAATCCATGTTTATCAAGCTCATTGTTTTCTTGTAGTTGCTGCCTTCCAGTTTACTAACAGTAGAATGGTACCCTAATTCCTTGGTTAGAAATGATAACTGAGTAGCTTTGACTTGCAAATGTATTTTTAATTAAAAAAAAAAAAAAAAAGGACAATAAGAATTTTAACTTGGGGAAAAAAAAGATCGATTTTCGGGTACTGTGCTTAAATAATTCATCAAAAATAAAATGGAGGCGATGGATGACATAAAAAAGAACCATGATGGTTCATTAGTCTTGATGGTATATCACACAATGAAAGAATGACAAGATATTCAATAATTCTGAAAGAAAATATGATTTTAAATGTAAGCTCTATGTTTTGAAGCATGTGTGTTTAGACAGAGTTGAACAGCAAAAGGAAATATAGCTTAGCTTGTTGCGCTATATATTTTCATGTGTGTGTATATCTGACATTTTGTTTCCAAATTAACATCTCTGAGGCTGTTTGAAATTGTTACACTTTAAAGAAGTATGCAGAGGTAGGTTTTAATTTAATTGACTGTTCAGAGGATTGAGTGAAGCTCAAAGTTAAGAGCAAATGCAAGTCAGAGAAAACTCTGCTTCAGGGGAGAACTTTTCAGCACATTATTCCTATGTTTTCTAGAAAACACTGTGGTCTGTGAAGTATAGTTTGCACTGAATACTATCACTGTGTAAGCTTGCACTAAATAATTTTTGAGGAATCTGGATTTATTCTGTCTCTCAAATTTCCTACATTGGTGTCTAGTTCAGAGAGCTGGCATACTGTCTCCAGCATCTGATGTACCTCACTCCCAGACCAGCACTTAAGATGGGTATCTTAGTTTGAAGGATGATTCTTGTAGCATTCCCCCCCACACACACACTTTTTTTTTCTTTTCCTCAAGCAGAACAACCAACTTTGATCTAAATTTGCACAGGGTCTAAATACATTTTGGTTTACTTTGTTTTGGCTTGTTCTCTTAGATGCCTGTTCAACTAAAGGGAATTTGTGCTTCTGGCCACAAGCTGTTGCTTTGTCCTATGTTAATCCTGCCATTTTGCCTGTAGAACATTATGCCACAACTTGGTGTATAAAGTCTCACCAACCTTTAAAGGTGACTGTAGCACAGGAATCAAAATTGAGAACTGAACTGGATTTTTCATGGCTTAAAGTCTGAGGAGTCTCATCCATGGAAGACCAGCTACTACCAGACACTCACATAAGTTCTAGCTAGCATATAAAAAAGCATGCATGTGTAAACACTACATGTAATTTTAGCATAAAATGAAATACAGATACCCATGAGAATAAATCTATAATTTAAGGAAAGAAAAATATACTGGTTTTTGTAATCAAAGTTGTTTATATAAACTAATCTGAAATTCTTGAGCAGAAATTCTGATGGAAAGGCAATTCAGTCTGTCTCCCTAGAATATTGGAACAATTAACGATAAACAGACATAGTAAAATGACAAACAGTCCCAATGATAGGGCTGTAAACTTTACGGTTCTTCTGCTTTCCAGAGATTTTCCACAAATTGCTTAGTTTTGAGCCTTTGTATGTTTCTTCTGTATCTTTTAAATAGTTTACTATTATATAGAAATTTGAATACTGTCCTTTTATGTCACCCATCTATGGGACAACCTGTCTGAAAGTGAAATGAATATGTGCTTTGGAGTATTGAGTACCCATGGAAGCACATCACAATTAGAGTTATTAGGATGTCCTTTAGTAGGATGGAAAAAGAGTGAGATGGTTACACAGTCCTCTCTTTTAGGTAAGTAGGTCATCTACATTTTGTACAGAAGAATACATAGATCTTCATAAGAGTAATGCTTTATTTTAATTTAATTTCAGTGGATAATTCCATTCATATTTTTATATAGTAAATAAAACTGTCTGTGATTGTAACAAAAATAAGTGCTTCAATATCTAAAATTTCAACACATCAATGATGCCTTACAACAATAAAAATTTATTTCTGAACTCCTGTTTAACACAGGACATTGTGACAAGGTTCTCCAATAATGTATGACTTTTCCTTTGTTATCAAAGAAAATGTCATGTTTTGCTTTCAATCTCAGAGTAATAATCTTATATCTGAGTTCAGGGACTGCATTTTCGAACCATCATATTTTAGTGTGAGCTACTGACAAGCTGATATATGAAAAATATGAAAAACTCTATCAACAAAAAGTGTATCCAAAGGACCTTTAAAAGTAACCTTAAACTCAGTAACTGATTGTAAGCCTATGATATTGGAACTGCTCACAGCTATCTCCTAAAAGACATCTGTAGATTTCACGTACATTTCATAACAGCCTAAGTAATGCAGGCTAACCCAATTTTTGCAGTATCACACTTGTCAAGGCACCCAGATGATCTGTGCAATCATATGGATTTATGATCCAAGAAAAGTAGAAATTCCATGAGGGCATGATAATAGAGAGAAGAGCTGAAAGAAATACCAGTTCCACAGAGAAAATAGGAATCAGTTTCTGATAAGGACTTGCAGTTCAGATATGTTCATACTTTCAGAACTATTTATTTTATAGTGAGCATCCTATTACACTTCCTAAAATAGTTATAAAATAGATGTTGTTTTCCCATTAAACAACAAGCTCAACCTAATGGGAGAATAGAGCTCATTTTCACTCCTGGGATTTTACTTACTTAAGGAGATTGTGGCAGTTTGCTTCAGTGCACCACGCAGTTCAGATTCACTGGCTAAGCGCCAGATCAAAGAACTACAGTACTGTTCAGAGTGCTATGAGCTACAATCTGACTTCCAGGATCATGAAAGAAAATGGAAGGCAAAAGCAAAGAAGTAAAAGATGAACAAATTGCTTAAGGTTATAGAATAGTGGCAAAGCCCACTGATATATAGAAAAAGGCAAACAAAAAAGCCACACTATAACTCTCTGGTAGTATTTTTCTTTTCATTACAATGAGGGAAAAATACTTTTAAAAAATGATCCAAGTATATGGTAAAACAGCAGTATTGGTAATGGAGAGACAATATCAGGAAGGATCTGGGAGATTGGATTACGTGCTAAAAATATTTTCCCTAAATCTGAAAACCCATGGCTATGAACTTCAGAGAGCCCAGGAAAAAGTCCTGGCAGGTGATTGCTGTAACAACCCAGTTGCAGAATGTTTTTGATTCAGTAATAAAGAAGCTTGTCTTTTGCTACTGTGGGCAGTTTTAGACATCAAATCATATTTCTCACATCAAGCTCCAGTCTAAAGTTAAAATATTTAGCTTACAGTATTTTTTATTGGTACATTCTTTTTCCCATAGGAAAAACCCAGTTGTTTGCAGGTTTGATGGGTAGAACTATCCTGAAATGCTCAGCATCTATATTTAAGGTGATTATTTTATACTAGACTCTGTTTATACTCACTGTTACATGGCAGGAGTGAGATGAGGATTTCATCCTTCAGGATTGTTTTTCCTTCTTAATTGTAAAAAGGAAAATAAAAAGTCTAAATGTATGTTTATATGACTCAGTTCAAACAAGTTTTATTTTATTGGTTTCAATAGTTAAAATACAAAATCTTGTGGAAGGCAAGGGAATATCCATGTGGTAGAAAGATGTTCCTGTTTAAGAATAGTGACCCCATCATGATGATGATGATGATAATGATGATGATGATGATGACAATGGCCCTACAAATGACAGCCTTTCTTGCCCAAAATATTCCACACTTTTTTACCTAGAAGAATATATTGAGAAACTCTGGGTTACAGAATAGTGACCCAACTGACATCTTGTGGCTTTTCATAGTCTGATAAAAACTTCCCTTCCTTTACAGTAGTAACCTCATGCTTTAGCCATAACAGCAACTTGGAGCCTAACTGTATTTCCTCTGGATGCTACTGTGCAATCTCCTAGGGAAACTGTTATATCCACTATTACTTGCTGGAGTGTTGGTGATCTAACATTCTCTAAATCCTGGTGTACAATAAAAAAAATGCAGTTTAAAAGAAAAAAAGCACATGGGAATAAACTGTAGTCAGACAAAAGAAGAAAATTATTTTCTAGCTTGCAGGTATATTGAAACAGAAACTTAATACGTACAAGTAAAACAGAAAATTAGGAACTACAAGTAATGTATGAATTACAAGTAAAACTGATGCATAATTGAGTTGTGTCCCACAGGGAGACCTTCACCTTAAAATTCATCCTTGAACAGATGAAATACCTGCTGCAAAATTATGTCAGTTCTGTTCATACTGCTAAATTTAAAAAAGAAAAAGGATAAAAAAGATAAAGTAAAGATGAAGATAAATTATAAAGAAGAAAAGAAAAGAAAAGAAAAGAAAAGAAAAGAAAAGAAAAGAAAAGAAAAGAAAAGAAAAGAAAAGAAAAGAAAAGAAAAGAAAAGAAAAGAGAAAAAGCTAAATATCTGTGTAGAGTTTCAGACTCATTTGATAAAACAAACCAGTTACTTTGTGACAAGATTCAGTCTTTAGATTAATTTAGATAGATTTCTTTGGTTTTTGACTTTTGGTTTTTTCCTATACAGAGACATAGATTGTAGTTAATTTTGCTACAAGTAGAAACATCGTCAAACTGCAATATGGCAAAACATGAAGTTGTTGTGTAAATACTTAAATTCATGAAACTTGTTTATTGGCACTTTTCTATTTGCAACACATTTCTGAGATTCCAGCATTATTTCCTGTTCATAGTGATTTGTGTCTCAAATTATGACTATGTTTCAGGATGAATAAAGGCACTATAATTCTGTATTAGGCAGTCCATCACAGTTCATTTCCATTTACTTAAATTATGTAAAGAAAGGATGGTGTACAAGGACTACAGAAGACCTTCTAGCAAACTTTATCACCTCCTGCCACTGGTCATAAGAACAAAGTGGAAGAAGCTGTGACACTGGAAGAATGATACTTGGCAGCAATGCTAAATAAAAGAGGATCAAAGAATGATGTCTCCGAGTACAAGTAGCATCCCCGGAGTCATCACTCTTTATAGCTGGGTCATTCTAGAAAAAAACTGATAAATACAAACCCCAAACAATCCAACACAGTCAGGGAAGACATTAATGACTCTATTGAGTGTAGTTGGCAATGTTTTGTCAGCAGAGCACTTCAGGGATGGCCTCTGTGAAGAGAGGCTGGGACTGCCCAGGTGGTGGCATCTCAGAGATAACGTATTTGAGAAAGACAGGCAATGAGGATTGAGGAGAAAAGTGAGAAACAGTCCTGCAAACAGCAAGGTGGAGGAAGAAGGTGAAGGTGGAGGTGAAGGTGAAGGTAAAGGTAAAGGTGGAGGTGGAGTGGGGGGAACATGTGGTCCACACAGCAAGGCAGTGATTCCCCTGCAGCCCATGAAGAACCACTGGGAAGACAATATCCTCACTGTAGCCTGTGGGTGACCCAATACTGCAACAGATGAGCAGGCCCCAGAGGAAGCTGTAGTCTGTAGGATAGACCCATGCTGGGGCAGAACAAAAGTGTGAGGAGCAAGAAAAGCAGAAAGAACATGGTACACACTGCCCCCCCCATTCCTTGTCTCTTCTGTGCCACTCAGGAGCAGGAGATAGAGAATTCACTAACAAAGGAGTGAACCTGAAGGGAAGAAGGTATGTATGGGAGAGGATGATTCATTTTTTTGTTTTTGTTTCACCATTCTACTCTGTTTCAAATAAATAATACATTAAATTATTATTCCTTGAGTTGGGTCCTGTGAGAGTAACTGGCAAGTCATGTCTCTTTATCTCAACCCATCAGCTTTTCCAGCTTATTTTCTCCCCTTGAAAAGGGGAGGAGCAGAGAGGAAGAGAGCAGCTGAGTAAGGGTCAGGCAGGTGGCCAAGATCACTCCACCATGGTGATGAAACAGGGTCTCTAATCAGTATCCCAGTGTGAGATTTGCACACTGCCCTTCTCTTGTTTAAAAGCAATGGTAAACCCAAAGATAGAAGGTATAGGGAAAAAGCGTCAATCACTTTCTCAGGGTCTGAAGAGAAAAATCTTTCAGTGCAACCTCAGACTTAAACTGAATGAAAAAATGTTTTTAGGAAGCTACAGTTGTATTCTGTCAAGGCATGGACATCTACTTTTGTAGATTCAGAAAATATTATGGTCATTTAACCTGACCTCTCGTGTAACATGGGCCATAGTATCTTATTCAGTGACTTCTGCAATTAATCTTTAGCCTAGAAATCCTGTCTTTTTTCTGATTTAGATCAACTATGACTGTTGTGTTTATGGGCTAGCTTTTATTTTAGTTAAAAATAACTATTAGCTGGTGAGATTTGAAAATTTAGGAAATTGTTCCTTTAAACCTCATGTATCACTGCCTCTTTTATAATTCTGGGATGATTAGTTCCTTGATGTCATGGAGATAGCTGCCTATATGTTGCTTGTGACCCTACTCTTTCTTGTAGTCTCTTGGTAATGTGACAAGAAAAAAACAGCAATTTTTTTGTACCTCATTCCCACCAATCCAGATATCAGCGCCTGATTTAACCTACAATTAAAAATGTCAGCCTGTAAAAATACAAGCACCTTTTACATTACTGTGGAACTTGAAATACTGGAGTCACATTTAGCTGCTCTAACTCAGTATTTTTAAAGAGCATATTATGTAGTAGAGTGAGGTACGAGAAGGTAACATTTTCTAATAGATCAAATATATACAGTAAACCTATAAAAAGCTAAGGTGTGCAGATCCACTGCTTTTGACAGAACATCTGTCAAATTTACTGAATATACATAATTTCTGATATTAAAATGAGCTGTCCCCAACTGCAGGCTGCATAAGTCTTCATTTAATAAAAACAGTAGCTCAGTTACCATACCATTTTAGAATTTCTAATACCAGCATAGAGTGTATTTCTTGTTTGTGTAAAGAACTTCTAGTGCATAGATCAGGGGAATAAAAGAATAGGCAAATTAAAAGCAGAATTCCCACATCCCAATTCTTTGTAGCAGAATTCGAGCAGCCCCGTGCATGCGCATACACCCACAGAGAAGGCTGTGGGTGGTAAATTCATTGACAAGCAGTTAAAAATAAAAGGCAAAGCCCACTTGGTTAATTGCTCATGTTGCTTGCTTTCACAGTTGTCATTTTCTCAAATGAAAATGAAGTACTCTTTTCCAACATAGGCTTTTAAGACAACAGATATGTTGAGCTGTTTACAAACCATTTCCCAAAATTTTATGACTAGAATATCTTTAACTTTCACACGCAATATAGAAGAGAACCAGAAGAACAATAACAGTAACCACCAGTCTTAAATTTTTAAGTGGATGCGTAATTATAAACTAACTTGTTTGTTATCAGTGTCTCAGTACAATGACACCTATGAAAATCAGGTAAGTTGAAATTATTATGTGATATAGTAGGATGAAAATCCTAAATTTTTTCACTGCTTTCCAGCAAGCATTTTGCAGATATTTAGCTCAGGTGATCAGAGCATTGTGCTAATAGTGTCAAGGTTAAGGGTTTGATCTCTGTAAGAGCTGTTCATTTAAAAGCTGGATGTGATGATCCTTGTGGGTCCCTTCCAACTCAGAATATTCTGTGATTCTTTGTCTAGCCAAAAGTAAATTCACACATTCCATGATGAGAGCATCTGTAGTGCTTATAAGGTCCAACTTGTGAGTGGACCAAAACTATTCCCTCAATCAACACTATTTTCTCAATTGATTGACATGATTGGTGAGTAAGAGCAGCCCTCACGTGGTATGCAGCTGGTGAATGATAAACTCCAAGCACTTATTTTTCTCCATTGACTGTAATAGAATCTTTGAATGACAGTCAGATTTCTTAATCTGCATTGTTGATTTCAACAGCTGCATAAGACGAATCCCCTGGCCATACTGATCCACAAATTCTTGGAAGGCATTAAGAAAAATTTAGTTATACAGAAGATGTAGAAAACATCTTGAGGATGTGATTCTAATTAACAGATTTTATTCTAATTAATAGAGAACTGATTGGGAATATGGATATAGGACCTACTTAGAAAGACGAAGTGTGAAATGGCTATATTTATAGTCTTCAAAATAGGAAAGCAAAAATGCAGTAGAACCAAAACAGGAGGGCAAACTTCAAGAGAAATAGGAATTTTTATGGAAAGATTTGACAGAAACTGTGAACCTTCTGAATAAAAAATATGAAATGTTATGAGTGATAAACCTGGTTAAACTGCATGATCTCAAACAAAAGAGGAATACATTCAGAAAATGGAAACTGGATATCTGAAGAGCAGACAAAACTGTATTAGTAATAACTACATCTACTTGCTGGAATACCTTATCTTTGGGGTCCCTTCTAAACTTAGGATTTATGAAGTACAGTGGCCTTTTGCAAAGTGTCAGCTTATATTTATCTGAATACCTTAGGTAGGTTAAATGATTTTTTGTTCCCCAATTCCTTTCGTCATCTGTGTTGTACTTTTAACTTACCCTCTCACCTCCAGGCATGTTATGATGCAATTTAATAAATCAAAAATATCCTGAGGACCAAACTAAAACTGGTTTCCATTTGTTGGTTTCTTTTTTTTTTTTCCATCTTCTGCTCAGTTTTTACTGATTTACTGCAATATAATATACTTGAAAAATAGAACAGTTTAAATTAGTTGGTGGAAACAGATGTTGAAAATTCTTGCTGTGGACTGCTTATGAACATTTTTTTCCCCCTAAGCCACTTGTTTGAAATTATATATTTAAATATTAGGGACATATTTTCCACCTGGTAGTTAATTCAGCATATTACACCATAAATTCTGGTTTCTCATTAGCTGTATGGCTTTTTACTATGTAGGTAAAATACAGAATGAAAAATCAGCAATGGCTGTAGCTCCCAGTCTTCAGATAATTTTCTTTCAATTTACTTTCTCCTTCCTTTTATTGAATCTTATGGAGGAAGTTTGTGCAGGAGCTGGTGGCAGACAAATAATGACACCAGCACCTCTGCAGAACTGCAGCTTATAGGGGATTCAAAAACAGCTGCAAAAATAAGCAGCAGCTGAAGTTTGGAGTGTCACTGAGCACACAGAAGTGAGGACAGCTGGGTTAGTGAGGTAAGCAAACACCTTCATAAGCCTCCAGACAATTCAGAACTGCAAGGACTATCTAATAATGAATTATAAATATTTATTTTCAGGAATGCATTACCTACTTGACAATTGTTTAGAATTGATAAAACAGATTTATTTGTGATTTTTTTTTAAATATCCCTGTCCATCATTTTTTACTCATCAAAACAGTTCTCACATTTTTCAACTGTTTGTTTTTGAACGAAAACTATTTTTGTCTAAAGTAAGGATCTTTTGTTTTCCCTGAATCTATAATACTACAAGAAAAGTAAAAAAAGTAACAGGCTACATTTAATTATTCCTTCATTAATGGAAGAATTTAGAATATATTTAATGAAATTTATTTCTGAAGCAGAAATACCTGTCAGAAATCTAATGGTTTCAACCAAAACCAAGAATATCCCTATTTTCTAGGCAATGATGACAAAAATTAGCATTACATCTGTACTCTGCATGACTCAAATGGATCTGGAATGGTGGAAGCATAGCAGGGAGAGATAGTTCAAGGGGTTCAACTCAGTTATGTAGACAGGAAGTTCGAGCAGATGTTTGAATATAGTATCTTATATTGATAGTGTTGAATATTGATGCTAGACTTCTATGCATTTCATTTTCTGGCAGAAATATTGGGTTGGATTTTTCTTTTTCTTTTTTTTTTTTTTTTACGTTTCTATGAAAATGGAATTCTAGTTGTCTAATCAGCACTACTTTCTGGTGCCATTTCGATTATTATTTCCAAATCTTGATTTTTTTTCTTTTCCTTTAGAGGCCCATTGAAACTTTTATTGAATACATACACTCCTATTTGAGCTCCAGAAGTGTTTTCAATCATTCTGAGGGCTTCACATGTATCTGCCAACTCATGAGCTCATGATTGTAAAGTACCTTTTGCTACAGGTGTTGAAATCAGTAATAGAGCTTTCTAAGCTTTCTTGAAATGGTTACTCATAAAAAAAAAAAAAAAAAAAAGTGAAATGCAGCTATCTACAGAATCGGTAAATTTCATTTTCCCTTGTATTTTTTCTCTGTCTTTACAATTGTTTGGCCTCTGGTCCTAGTGTAGTTTCACTGCCTACACATTTGATAGCTATAAAATATTTAATGCCAGAGAAGAAAAGGAAAAAAGACAACAAACACTTTCTGTCCTAATTTATGTTCTAGTACTGTCACTAACTCTTACAAAAGAAGCATCTTACAATCTGTAGAGGAAAAATGTCTAAGTTAACCTTTAAATACTTTAGATAGTTTCTGCCTTCTGTTTCAGTGAAACATACTGAAGGAAACTTCCTTACAAACTGTTCTTGAAAGGATACTGTGTCCCTTAACAAGCCAAAATAAGCATGTACAATAACCGAAAACCTTCTATTCTTGAAAATATTATCAAATCTTATGCACAGATGGATTGAGAGTTTAATTACAGCAACCTTTGAGTGTCATAGACATCACTGTTCTTTCAGAGCTGATAAACAGCAACAAAAATATCCATCAGGAGCTAGTTTGACAGATCTATATCAGTTATGATTGCAACAAGCTGTTATTTCATTTATGACACCCAAACATCAAAAAAAATATTGCAATATCCTTAATACTATAAGGATGCCTATTTTCAGATATCCAGAGGTGTTTTTAAAGTACAGTAGAAAAAATTATCAATATGCAAAGGCCTAATTAATATTTGAGTTTACTTAAAATAATGTTCTGAGTACTTGCTTTTTGGTGTATATGTGTAAACAACATACACACCTTTGAGCATCCCCACTGCTGAGATGTTGCATCTTGTTTTTCTGCAATAGCATTCCAGTAATAAATCTGTGGTCACAAATACAGAATAGCAGGATATTGCCATGTATTTTTCTAATATTGAGCTAAATGCTTTGTTAAGACTGGAATGAATCTTACTATGGTGATAATGAATACAAATGACATAATACTCCCTTTGTTTTTCTGTTTTCTTTACATTCTAGTAGTAAACAGTTTTTGTATTTGGTAAAATTTAAAAAAAGTAAATAGAAGATAAGCTAATTACATATTTTATAATGGGAAATATCTTTTCAAAACCATAGGTAGTGAATAATAACCTGTGCAAGTATCACTGTGCCACAGCGGAGCAAAACAGTAACTGTTATGAAGAAAAGCACTCAATAAAGTAAATATTCTACAGAGCTTATGGAATAGCTATGTGTAATGTCACAGCACGTGTCATTTTAATTATCCTCAAAATAATATACAACACATACCATCTTGTCCATGACAGTACATATTTGTAAGTCCTGCTTATATGTACTTGAGTCCTACTTTATTCCAAGAATCCGTGTGGGTTTGCACTTCCCTCCAGCTTCTACAATAACTTGCAATAGTATGAAAATGTTTAAATGGGGGAATGCAGACAAGCTGAATTTATTCCAGTAGTGCTTAGAGGTGGCTATGTGAGCTAGCTGTGGCAGGAAAGCCAGTTACATTGATGTGGCACTGTGCATGAGCTCGTATATCCTACTGTACAGCATAACTTTGGATCAGAAATGTTTATGTGCCATCAGTACTTTAATTTGTTCACAGAATGAATTAGAATCAGGATGAAATTTGTGGTTTCTGAGGGAAATATGAGGACAGTTGTATTTTCCTCATGTTGGTAAAAATTCAAAATACATTGGTTGATTTATGCTGTTCATGATAATGTAAACTGAGCAGAAGGAAGACAAAGTTCCCACTCTAGTTTCTACTGTAACACTTGGAAAATTCCTTAATCTAGAAAACACGCTGAAATTGTTTGCAAATATGACAAAAGCATTTCTGATTTTGTTGCTGAACAGAGGGGTGTCTGATTAAGTGTTTCATGTTCAGCATGTAAGCTTGAAAAAAGACCATTCTGCACTTCTCAGACATTTTATTTCTACATGCAGATGTTTTACAAAGACGATAATTTTAAGACTTTGATATTTTCATTTTCCTATCCCATTTTAAAATATCATGGTGAAAGGACTTGACATAATTATTACATCTCCCTTGTGTTTTATGGATAAGACTTATATAGCCAGGTGCTTCTTGTAACCACTTTTAATCATTCATTTCTAAAAAGGCAATTATAAATTCCCTATCCATGGTAAACATTTAACCTCTCATGTCAGCAGGGCCTATCTTGTTGTTCTAAAGAGATTTTAGCTGTGAAGTGCAGATGGATTGAATTAAGTGTTTCAGCTCCCTGGAAATTTTATGAGCGTCCTACCAACATCAGTCTAATCAGAAAACTATTTCCACTCTTCTGCCTTAAATAGTATCAGTCCAGGATGTGTACAGGGAGGGGGAGAATTGCTTTAACAAATTTCACTACCTAGTGTCCCTCAAATTGTACAAAGTGACATTGCTGCTGAATAGAAGGTGCTGACTGTTATCTGTGGTTAATAGCATCTCTTGCTAACCCCCATTCAGCTGCCAGTTAGCACAAAGCCACGTCTGCACGACTTTTCAAGGGTCTGCATTAAAACACCCAGACAATCAATGGTTTCTGCCCCTTCCACAAGGACATTGGTTTGTTACCATTGCTAGATGCTGTCAACAGAAAATGACACAGGAGTCACAAAAGGTAAAATGGTGTCAATTTAATCAGAGAACAGACAAAAGGCAAACAATGCTGTCCTGGAAAGGAGTGTAGCAAGGAGACTCAGAGGTTGGCGTAAGCCACACTTGGCAGGTCCCAATGAAACCAGATTGAAATTCAATGATACAAAATCCAGCAATGTGACACACAGGATGAGAGCTGTTGTTTCCATTCAATTAAAATCAGCGACTGCTGCTGGCGTAAAATAAATTTGACAAAATACCAAGAGAATCTGTATTGTAGGTCAAACTATTTTCCTCCTAAACTGAAAGAAAATAACTGGAAAATGAGTTAGGGCAATTGTTGTCTAAATTACACAAAATAATAATAAAAAAGTCATCCTGCAATTTCCTGTTCACTGTGAAGTTAAACAAAAGTCTACTGATTGAGATGATTCCACTGTAAAACAAAGTAATTTAAAGTGTTTACATATTTATGAAAATAGGCTGCAAGAATTTTAAGATTCTTATTTTTTGTAATTCATACTGTGCTGCGCACATAATTTCTCAAAAACCTGGTTATTTTCAAGGATTTATAGAAAAATAACATGATCTTTCTACTTATTTGTGATAAAATTGGTTTTACAAACAGTCTAGTTATGCATTTATTTAATGTGTGTGTCCTATACTGACAGGATATTGTAACCTGACTGTATGTCAACACAAAGTTTGCAGTTTCCTCCTTCCTCTCTGTGATGGCTCCTGTAAGGAAAACTTGATGCTCAGCCAGGGGGGGATCCAAACGGGGTCTGATCTGATCTGATCTGCCTGGGTTAGGAGAACAAATCTCACATTAGGAGAACGAATCTTGCATGTCCTGTAGCCTAGATCCAGGTTTGCAAACATTTAGGTTTCAGGTTCTCAGGTTCTCTTTGTCTGATGCTGAGTACCAAGCAAGAGTTCTTTTCTAGCTGATGTAAATCCTGAGGGTTATTTAGTGTTCTGAAGTTCTGAATCAACTAGAGATGCCATATGTCTCTCTCCACTGCATACACAAGAAATGTAAAGATTAGTTTTCTAATATTATTTGGGATAACTTTGGTCCTTTGTGTGTGTACATGAAAACAATAATGTGATGAATGATAAGGATGATTTTTAGTGCTCAGAAAACTCCCCAGATTCTTTTGTCTTCTGTGTAAATTATTAAGATGGGAAGACATTAGGGGAAAAAAAGAAACAAAGCAAAACTTACTTTGTTTTTTTGAAAATATGCTTTTAAAAAAATTAGGATTGAAAGATGCTCAAGACAGTATAACTGCTATGGTCAGGTGAACCAGCTGTTTATCAATTATTGGTAATATATGAATGTTTATATTAATGAGCTTTTTGACTAATCAATCCGTTAAACTTTCTTGTTCTGTTGTACTGATTGTTTGCTATAGTAAAAGAAAAAAGACTTCTGAGAATTTACAAAGAGTTTTACATATGTGTAATTTCTTGACCTACATAATAAGTCTAGAACTTATTTGAGTATTCTGACAACCTTTCTGGACATCTGCGTGTCATTTCTGCCTGTAAATGACTTGAAAATAAATGAAAGTAACTGTAATCAAAATGTCTTTGTAAGATGTAAAGTGACGAGGGCAGGTGCCAGCCTGGTAACAGCTCTTCAGTCATATGGCATTCTACTGTGGGAAACAGCTGGACTGTGATTTATGAATGAGGATTCGTTAAAAAAACATCAGTATTATCCTGCATTGACAATTAATGTGGTGGGAAGCCACCTAAACTCAGATCCAATGCAGGGCAGACTGCTGGCCTTCTGAAATAGCATGGTCAGCCTCCTTGACAAGGGAGGAACCTGTGATACAAACAGTCACAAGCAAGTAGACAGTGAAAAGAGTTGAAGATACCACTGCCAAAACTTCATGTGTTGTTCAGAGAAAGTCACTTACCCTTACCTCTATCTATCCTAACATTAGGTACCCAAAAGATAAGCTGTTATCATAAACTAAGTGCATATGCCTCCTATAAAACAGATGGAAAGAAGCACACACATTCCATACTCGAACTTCAGATGGGATCACTTGTGCCTTGGAAGTGCATCTTTTTCTCTATTGACAACCATTTTGTTTTTCAACCTGAGGTGCTTACTTTCAGGAGCTTCAAAGTTAGATAACATGAAATGAACACCTAATTTAAAGATGTTCTCATTCATTTCTAAGCAGCAACAAGTTTTATACAAAAGTATGATTTTAGAAAGCTACTTTAATGAGTGTTAACAATGTAACATGTCAGAAAATACGTCTGGAAGTTATCGAGTCATGGTGATGAACATATTCTTAAAAGTAAGAAAAAGAAAAATTGAAGAAAGCTTTTCCATCTTCAAATGTACAATCACTGGATCTCATATATGGCAGAAATTTTGAACTTTGATTTTATCTATTTGAAGCAATATCTTAATTATGGAGTGTGAATAAAATTGAAACTTTTGGATCTGAACTGGTTTTTTACTACAAGTAATTATCATGAGAAGTTTTGAAATGTATTAACCTTTCTATTGATAACTCTGTCAGCAGAATTCTTTAACATTAATGAGAAAAAAATTTTAAAAATAGATGTTTTTTAAAAATACATTTAAATAGTAATTACACACAAGGTAGTAAATATCAACTTCCTAAGAAAAGCACAAACAAAAAACCAAAGAAACAAAAACCCATCAAAGCTCTTATTATTTTACCCTGGATTTTGTCAGGTTTTTGTTGGGATTGTGTTTGCATTTGTGCCCACACATGGCTATCTGTATGTGTGTGTAAAAGTATTCCAATTATTTGTCACAAGCCTGGATTCAAGACTTTTTCCAGGCAGCACCTTTTTCACTCTTGAGGTAGAAGTTTAAGATAGAGCAAGTCAAGCACATCCTGAAAATTCCTATTTAATTCTTAAGGGAGGCTAGATGATTACTTTATATGGGTACCTACAGAGCAGAAAAAAAGTTAATCCCATCCTATGCATGTTTCAGGAAAGATGTTACACTTAGTTTCAATACAAATGTCAGCAAAATCTTGCATATGGAGCTCCAATAGACAGTCAAAGACACACTATGATTCTTGTCTAGATTTCCTGATAACATACCATTCTTCTTTTATTCCCATATGTTGAAATGCAAAGGATGAGTTTTGATTCATTGTATTTTGAGAGTAAAGCACTAACTACCTTAATTAATATATTTTGGCCATTAAACACCTTGAGAGAAAGCAGTCTGATTTTGTTTCTGATCCAAACATTTCATAGCATTTTTGTGGACCTTTGGATTTTTGACCAGAGAAGTGATCAAAGACGTCAGAAAAAGCAAGAATATTTCAAAAGTAGTAGCACAATAAATTACATATTTTGCCCCTTTACAGATGAAAAGTTGCCTATTATTGATGTAGTAAATGCTTTTCAGTTTGAATGGATTTATTTCTCAACTGCACTGACATCTCAGAGCAAAAGAGAATAACATGCAAAAACCTTAAGCAATAAAGCATCAATCTTTAAAACACAAAGGGACTGGGACAACTCAGCCACTTATTACAATCCACTTCTCCATGCCTGAGCAAGATATAAGATTGAGTCTCTGCAGAACTAAATTAAAAAAATACAGTTCAGGAGGTGTTTCTGATAGTTGTATAGCTCAGATGCTCAATACTGGTATCCCAGGTGTGAGGAGCCAATTCAGGCACTTTGAATTCAGCCATTTTAGTTTGCCTCAGCTGTGGTTGTCAGGGCTGTCAGAGGCATGTGGGGGCAGGGATCATACACCTGCCTCTTGCAGGAGGCAGCCAGGAGTGGGGAAGCTCCATCTCTGGGCAGACTGTGCCTGGCTGCTCTCCACAGGAGGCAGGCAGTAGGAGACACTGCTGAGGGACTTCTCCAAACAGGTCACAAAGAGCTCTCCAGCAATGGGCGGCACAGGAAGGTTGGATCGGAGCAGTGGTTCCCTGTTAGTGGGCAGACTCTGGGAGGGGCCAGGAGATATGTAACAATAAACACTGACTGTGTTGGGGCACGCTACTGCTGCTCCTCATGGGGGCTCGTTACCATTCATTTGCTGGGCTGCTCCTTTGCCCTGGCCCCAGCCTGCCTGCCTCCTGGCTCTCCTGTCCTCGCTGGCTCACCCTGTCCTGCCTTCCTGTGCCCCTGATAGCTGCCTTGACACTTCACCCCGCGTTCCTTCCTGGACTGGTTCCAACCCAGCTGTGCCAATCCAGCCGTCACCACCCGCTCTGCTGCCCCGATCCGGTTGCTGCCACCCTGCCCAGGGTCCTGGTGCTTCCATCCAAGCACCCACTCACCTTGTGTCCAATGTCATGGCTGCAGGATCCACGCCTGTGGAAGCCACGTCCCTCTGGGAGCTGCGGGAGCTGCGCTGGCACCCGCCCTGTCCATAGGGAGTCAGTGTGCACATCCCCCTGTCGCCCGAACTCCGACAGCACTGCCCTGACTCTCAGCCCTCTTTTTCTCTCTGTCCCCTCTCTCTCCTCTCTCCAAGTCCCTTTCCATTTTTCCTTTTTCTTTTCTGTCTCTTCTAGCCCTCTTTCGCTCAGGCAGCTTTTTTTCCTTCTCCATTTTCGTTACCAATTTTGCCTCATTTGGCTTCATTTTGTTCCTGACCATCCATTTTTAAAAGAACTTGCAGTTCCCCACAGTGGAACCTGACACCAGGTTGTGTCCAATACTATTTTATGGCTATTTTGGAATTAAGTATTAAACTTTACAAATTATATTTTTCTATAACTTAATTTGGTGAAAAACATGATATGACTGGATTCAGTTGGGAATGACTATTTGATCACAGGGGCTGGTAAGAGAGCACATGACTGCAACAGAGTATTCAGATTGGATAAAATCCTGAGTAAGTAACCCGATATCTGGGTTGACTCTCTTTTCAGCCAGGGACTTCCTGAAGACCTTATAGCCTAAACTATCAAAGAATGCTATTCAGTTCTCATCACAACAATACTTTCTTATTCCTCCCCATTTCAAGAATTACCTAGAATTTCTACAGTTCAAAAATACTTTTCTGCTTATCTGGACACTGTGTCATGAGATATATATTCCTTGTTTTTCCTCTACAACCTAAACTGTGCCAGACAATATGAGAGACAGAAGCATCACTGAAATCTATAATTCTACAAATCTACACATTGCTATATTTTCTACATGGCAAACAGTCAGATATTTTCCTTCTCAGGAAACTATCCTCTATTCTGTTCTTGCATTTACCTTTCCACACCCTTATGAACCCTTGTACAATAGTTGCTTCAGGGAAATTCAGAATTTGAGAATGTTATAGCAAAAGGGAAGGAGAATTACATAAAGGTCTGTAAATTAAGAGCTGTTCCACATTGAGAATGTACCTCGAAATCTCTTCTACAGTGAAAATGTAACAATCAAAGGAAATAAAATAGGGTGAAGTTGAGGGCTGTGTGAGGAGTCCTCATCAGAACATGGGAGAAATAGGTTGTGAAACATGCACATACAGAGTACAACAGTATTCTTTTCAAGAGGCAACAAGAGTTGGACAGCCTGAGCACCTCTAGGAGAATATGAGAGAATCTCTGTGTACAAAGAGGAGCTCAGCTGAACCCTGAGAGGCAGATGGCAAAATGAAAAGTTTGGATGTAAAAGAGCTACTCAAGACTCATTATTATATGTTGGCTTTAAAGTCTTTATTGAGTTGCTTTTGCTGTACTGAAATTCTACTTCAGATTATGATGTGTTAAAGGAGGCAAAGAAGTGTGAAACCAGTGATAATGTGGTCGAAGCAAAAGAAACAGTTCTGATGCAGCCTCACCTCAGGTGCTGTGTGCAGTTCTGGGAAGCACAACAAAAGAAAGATATAAAGGTATTAGAGAGTGTCCAAAGGAGAGCCGTGAAGATGGTGAATGGCCTAGAGGGCAAGCTGTGCAAGGAGTGGCTGAGGTCACTGGATTTCCTCAGCCTGGAGAAGAGCCTGAGGGGAGGCCTGATTGTTGTCTACAGCTTCCTCAGGAGGGGGAATGAAGAGGTAGGCACTGATCTTTCTGGTGACCAGTGACAGGACCCCAGGGAATGGCATGAAGCTGTTTCAAGGGAGGCATATTTTGGATATTAGGAAAATGTTCTTTGCCCAGAGGGTGGTTGGGCACTGAACAGGTTCCCCAAGGAAGTGATCACAGCACCAAGCTTTGACAGAGTTCAAGAAGCATTGAACAAACTCTGAAAGATCTTCCTCATTTCTTACTACCATGTATGCATAGCCAAAATCAGTCAAGCAGGAAAATAAAGAGATAATGAGCAACTCAGCATCTATTTGCATTCCCAAGGGGCTCTGTGCATTCAGATGTGTTGTTTCTGCTGTAATTTTAATAGTTAAAAGGAGGATTTGCCTTGAAGTCCTGGACGAAGGATTATTGATCCAGAAGAAAGGAAAAATAACAAAGAAACAAAATTACCTTCTCACCCAAAGGTTCAAAAAATTTAAAACTAGATTTTTTTTTTCTTAAAGCCCTCCATCCAAACCAAAGGAAACCAAACCAAATCAAAAGATAAAGAAAACACACAAGAAAAAACTAAAAAAAGCCAAAACCAAACTACTTTGAAAAAACCCAAAAAACCCAAAACAAATTAGGAATTAAAACAGGATATGCAAGGAGTTGTCATGCATAAGATAGATCAGGGGGGTTTTCGAACAGATGGATAAACTGACAGATACTTGCTAATTTCCATGTTCATAGTTAAAACAAGAGCTTGCTTTTCGGAAGGAGTAAAGAAGTTGGAGATTTTTCAGGATTGTGAAGTAACTTATTTCTATTTAAAAGCTAAAAAAGTTTTTTTAAAAAAACCTAAAAGAGTTGAGGATATACTGTTTTTTAAGGTTATTTAAGTGCACTTACATTTGCAAACAATTACTGCAACAACTAATCAAAAGTGTGAATGAACTTGAATGAATTCAGTTCATATCATATGAACTCCAAATACTTATATTACACGCCTTAAATGGGTGCCTAAATTTATTATGTATTTATTTCAGTATGTTTTATTTGTTCTGATATTTCTACATGCTGAAGTAAAAGCTTCTCTTTAATACCCTGCTTTTATAGAAACCATTTGTTAATCACTTGATGTAACAGCAATGAATATCATTGAAGACTATGCTGAAGCTTACTGACATAATTTCTGAACAAGAGTAGAGAAGGGAGCAGAACTTTTATCTGTTTGTTCTGATCTAATGTCAGCAATGTGGAGGTGGACAAACCAAATACTTATATTACCACATAACCTTTTTCTAAGATGGCATTAAACTCCTTCAGTTAGATAAGAGATGCACTAAATATTGTTATTTGGCCCAAATTGCACCCTTGTCCGGTGTTTAAAACTATGTGAACTTCTCAGTTTTCAAAGGCCCTTTTTTCATCCTTGTTTCTTCAAATAATGATAAAAGTGGATGGTGACATATTTATATTCTATAGAGCTCTACAGGAGGTATTTACAGCATGTATTTGTCATACAGTTTTGCTAATTGAAACATAATGTGCAGATTATGCACATCAAAAACACCTTTCCAGTGACTAAATTAATCCATGTTATTCAGAGTACAAGCATGGTACTAGTGGTTCCTTTTAGAAATCTGGCTTTCTAGATCAGTTAAACATCAAACATCCCTACTTTCACACAAAGTGTTTTCATAATAAACAAAGTACATCACTCAGATTTTATGTCTTCTGCCTGTTGTGGAAACTTTCTGTAAAGACTTTGGTGACGCCTCATGGAAAACTTTGAAAGTTCTTTTTTTTTCCAAGTAATTCTGCAAATATTTTCAAGTATCTGCTTTTCCTTTCTCATGGTAAGATTCATTAACTAAGACGACAGGTGATGCATCTCTGTGATGAGTCTTTCCTTTCAGGTAATATTATTTGTTCATGATATATATTCTGAGTCATGATATACACTAGCACTTAATTCCTTTTATTATTTTAGGCAAGGAAGGGGGCATTAATGGCAGTAATTTCCGTTTTGGTCATTGTAGTTGAGAATGTCAGTCTTAAAATAATGTATCAAGCCTGGAGCATCTCTAGAGAAAGAGAGCAACAATTTTTTATTATTTTATCCTCCCCTGCACCCCCACCTTATCCTTCCCCAGATTATGAAATAAGTTTGTCATTCTACCGTATGGGTAACCCAGTAACACAATCCCTATATGTGTGGGCTAAACATCAGATATGGCACAATTCCAGTTTATGCTTGAGCCTTTTACTCTCTATAGTGCACACTGTTTTCATATCTTTCTGTTAATTATGTTTTCCTTAGATGACAGCTGACTGGTGAAAAGAAAGGGTGAAGGCTTGTGGGAGTAGGAGTGGGCTGTTTAAATGTGATTGGAAGGAACTTAACTCTGCATAAAATTATATGCCTGTGTTGGGTCAATTTGCCACCCATATACTTTTTGCATGTAACTGAAAAAGAAGAGAAACTGGAGGGTGCGAGGAAGACTATAAAATTAAATATTATAAAGATATAAATGAAGAAAGAATTTAAAATGAAAGGCATTTTTTTCTTTCTAACCAGAGAAGGGGAATGTTCCATGGAATTAAAATTCTAAATGTTGTCTATTTCTTCATCTCTAAGCATCCTTTACTGGATACTCTTAGTGAAATGTGGGTGGCACTGCAGTTTACAGATATGGCATGAATGGTCTTTATTTTCTTATGTGGATTCTTTCAGAAATGAGAATAATGGGTTCCATGAAGGACCTTATATAAAATCTCGATATAATAATATAAAGCTTTTTAAATGTAAATAAACTACACATCTGTATTTTGTTTTCTTCTACCCCTGCACTGTGTCCATTCCCAACCAATGAAACAATGGAAGAAAAGAGAACAGAAAGACATAGTGGCTTCACAATGAAGGACAGTTTTACACTTAAAGTACAAATGCACTTGTTATGTTCGTAGTACATCATATACTCTCTCAAATTATACTGTTTAAAACAAGTCTTTGCTATTTGAGATTCTGAGTACAGATAGAATTTTCTGAGCATTTACAAGTAAATTTGTTTCTTTGTATATGAGTTAATTTGAAAATTTGTTTTAAAATTTTAGCATTTTCTTATCAGAATATGTCACAAATCTTTTAAGTAATAAAGTAGTTCTTCTGACCTGCTACTTAAACTCTCACTGAATTTTTTTTTTACACAGGCATTTCCTATAATCTGAATACTCATTTTAGGATTATATCTTTTTTTTTCCTTTTTCTAGTATATATAAATGACAATTTAGTTTTAGTGACTTGAAAGACTGACTACCTTTTTTCTCATAATGTCACCTAATTTACCTGTTAAACACGAGATTAGTATTACTTTTGAGGAGATATGTAGGCCACATTTTATTTACTTTGAAATTATTTTATGCTCTACCCCTCTTTCAGATACGTTACCCAGTTCTACTTTTTTTTTTATATAAGGGAAGAGAAGTCAAGTTATTACATCTTTTTTGCTTAAGGCAGGAAAGCAAGTGTTGTATACCCCCAAATTTTAATTTAATTCCCTTAGATGCTCATTAGCCTGGACTTGGAAGGCTAGAACATTTATCCTGTTGATTTCAAAGGTTACAGAATTTCAAGTTCTTTCTGTTCTTGCATAAATAGGTGAAAATGAGAATACTCTACTCCAGTCAGTAGTTCAAAGATAGCTGATTAGGTTTTATAGAGCAACAAAACTAGCAATGCCAGTCTGTGAGCTCAATTCAAGTTTCCTTTGACAAAAGCATCAAGGCCAGCTGAGTAGAATAGAAGTGATAAGAATGTAGTTATCATTCATATTATCCATTTGTTATTCTTACCTTTTATCTGCCACAGATTGCTAATAGCAGGAACTTGACAAAAAAAGACTGAAGGCATAGTAAAAGTAAAACCCTTCAATATTTTGGTAGAAAAGTTCACCTGACTAATGGGTTTTTTAATTCAGGTTTTTCTGTGTATTGTGATGAAAGACATATGAGTTTTCTTAATAGTATCCAGAATACTGAAAACACTAGGTCTTTTATCTGGGGGAATCAATTTATCAATGACCATGTTCCCTTGCTTAGAATCATGCATTTCTTCAATTTGATCGTAATTTTGATTAGGTTCCCTCCCTTCAGCTCTGTGATGAGAACTATTGTGGAGTAACTTGCCAGAATCAATAAGGATACCTGATGTCATTCCCATTTTTGACCACAGCTATACTCTTTAGGTCTTTGGCATACTGAGAATTTAGTAAATTTGAAAAAAATGCTGTTTGGAAGTCTTGTGGGTGAAATTTTCATTTATCATTATTTTTTGACATGTCTTTTCAACAATGTTATCATCCATGATAGTGATGATGCTACTCATTTGCAAGTCAAAAGTATTAATTAAAGTTACATTTCACTTAGTGAAAAGGCTTAATATCATAACATAATATCATAACATGTTATTTCATTAATGATCTCTTAATTACATTCCAAATAGCCTCAGACTGATTAATTTCATTTTTTAATGTTTATCTACAATTAATCTTAAAACTTTAATTAGTATATTTATTCAAAAAAAGGTTTTTATGAAGTATTCCAATAAGTTAAAAAATTATGAGTTGTACATAATTTTCTGTAATTTGACAAAATTGAAGGTCTAATTTATTGATGATTTTACATGATAATTTTTATCATAGCTTTGAATTAGTTTTCTACATCTATCTTATTTAGAGTTGCTTTGCATTAGGCTGGAAATCATGCACATTAATTCTGTTTCTGTCAATCTGGTTAATATTGATATCTGTAATGAGTAAGGAGCTTTCCTGGGTAAAAGGGTTGGTTGAATTAAAGACAAAGGAATCTGCTTCATCAATGAGAAACCTGGTTAAAATACTGATATTTGAGTAACACTTAACAGGCACTATGAAGTCTAGTCTTTGTCAAGGAACTGGGGGAAAATGATGGTCTCCCTTAAATATAAACATGCATAGTACATGGATGCATAACATGTGCATGAATATTTTTTCATTTCTAGAATAAATCCCCTTTAAAATTATGAAAAAAGCCCAAGCAAACTACAGAACAGGAAAAGGAGCCAGAAATAATGCACACAATTTTGAAAATCCGAAACTAATAAACTAAGCCAATATGTGTGCGCATGCTTAGGTATGCTTTCAAGTGAGACTCATATTTAGCACTATTCAGGTTCCAAATAGAGTGAGAATGCAGTAATGCAAGTTTCTTTTCATTGTCAGTTTTGCCTTCCTCCTCCTCCTCCTTCTGTTGTTTGTTCATTGTCTTTACAAACACAGGAAAGATCTGAGTGTAGAAAATAAGCTTTTTGATGTCCAGCAGAAATAGGACTATCCAGCTCAGTTATGAAATTTTGTCTTGCTGTACTTATTAAATTTTCTCAGCAGGTTTCTATGTTCTGAATGCTCAGCAGCAGCCAGCTCTTCACTTCCATAAAACAACATCTAAGCTCCATAAAAGGATCCATTATCTGTAGAATCCTAAATACAGTCCTTACACAGAAGAAGCACGCAGAGGAAGCACTCTCATCAGGCACCATCTGATAAGAGCATCATAGGAACATCATCTGTTCCTCTGGCGGGGGTGGTTAGTATCTTTAGCCCAGTCATGTAGAACTGTGATAATTGAGGTGTCTCTGCTTGGTCACAGCCGGCGCCGTTCTTGTGCAGTTTGCCAGCCAGTGGGACTAATACAGCCGTGCTGCACTGAAACTGCAAACTGTGCCAGAATGCACAGAAGTATCACTCACAAAAAGGTTTTGATGCTTTGCTCATCTAATCATTTCTTCTTGCTTGCTAGCAACTGTTGCCAGAGATTTCTTTCTGGCTTTAGGGTGAAATTATTAATTATAAAAGGCCACTACAAGGACCATGGGCTAAGTGGTTCAGTTAATCGTCTCAGGAGTGAGAAAATTTTAAGGTCTACACTAAGTTATTTAAAGCAATAATGAAGTTTAGGTCTTCCTAAAGCCAAACAAGTACCCTCATGCCTCAGTGTTATTGAAGAGATTATTTGCTTAGTGATAAATTTCAGTATTTTGCTGGTGGAAAATGAAAGTAAATTTCAGCCTTTTGACATTTTATATGTGAAACTGAATTCTTGTTCACCAGATGGTGTTTATATTTTTTATAAAATTTACTTATTTGCTTCCCACAGCCCAAATTTATGGTGATCTCCTGCATTCTGACAGCTCAAATACTTAGTTGTTTATTTTTACCCTAAAATAAATCAAATGGTGTTCTTTGTTTGAAGTCTGGTGCAGCTCATAACTTTTTCTCTCATGTAAATTTTCAAAAATACTCCTTTTCTATGAATCCAGATGAAAAGTGATATTCACAGCATTCTCCTTGTACAATACAAAAAGAGAAATACAAGAATACTTTACATAAGCAAATGAAGTATCAGATTTCTGTTGAAACATATCTAAGGCATAACTCCTACTGTTCAGCTGACAGCTATATTTCATCCTCCAGTTCCCCAAATAATGGCAAATTGTACAAATGGGATGACCAGCAGGCAAAGAGGGTTTATTTCCTTAAACAAACAAATTAACATTTGGAATGACTGAAAGTATCCCCAGTAGTCTCTAGCTGCTAATCCACAGGACTCCCATAGTTTCTGTGTTGTATTTGCACCTTCTCATACCTTGGATATCTTTTGGGTATTCATGTGTCCCTTATCAGTACAATTACATTCTGAAAAGTTATTGTAAGTAGAGGATGTCTATTGGATATTTTGATTATTTAATTTTTTTAAAATTAACATTAATATTTCTACTGGTAATTATGTATTCTTGTAACCACAGTAACATATGCTTCAAAACTACCTTTGATATCTACATGCAAGCATATAAAGTTGGCAACTTAAGGAAAAATCATTAGTTAATATTTGAAAGTTATGTAAACTGCCTTGATATCATATTTAACAGTAGCAATTTTCATGGCATCTGAGCACTCAGGAAGGCTGCCAATCTTCAAATGAGTTCCCAATGCCAAAAAGAAAGCACAATTTATAGTTGCTGAAACATAAAGCATCTGCTGTGTTCTATATTCTTTTCCTATATTCTTTTTGCTATTCTTTCTTTTATCATATGCAAATCAGGGTTTTTTAAACATTTTTCTTACCAAGCTTTGAGGTTAAATGTCTCAGTTCAGAAAACTATGCTTATGTTTTTTTGTTTTTTTGTTTTTTTGTTTTTTTTTGTTTTGTCTTTCTCTTGCTTAACAAAGAGGGCTCCACAGAATTTCTTTCCGAACTCTCTTATAAGTCTCAGAATATGAGCTTCCGATGTTGCCTGGGAAACAGCTTTAGGTAAACCAAAAAAACCCCACATTTAGTTTGGTATAAAAATGTTTACTTGGAAAACTGTGCTTTTATAAGTTTAGAGTTTTAAGTATGTTGGAACCTATTAGGCTTGTGCAACTGATAAGATTTCTACAAACATGGGCATCTCTATATTATGAAGCGTTCTGGTGGGCCCTTGGCCAGAAAAGCATGAAATAACATTATGGACTCACTGGACAGTTGCCATGGAATTTTCCACGAGGCAGTTTGTGAACTGATTATGGATCCTTCATAAGCTACAGAGAAGTGCAAAGGGATCATTAATTACAGTAAAATCAGGCTGAAAGTTGCAAGTATCTGCTTTTAAAAAAGCATCAAGATCAAATGAATCAAGGACTTATCAGTTAACCCAGCTCCAGACTAAGAACTATGAAACTCATAGGTGTCATAAGAATTTCTTTGGAGCTGTTGTGTGGATGTGTGTGAATAGATGCAAGTTTGTCTGGACTCTGATACATCTCCATGCTGGGCTCTTGGGGCTGAAAGCCTTCTAAAGTGAACCTGGTTCACGATCACCTTGCTTGTTGAGTGAATTTGAAACTTTTTACGTATACATGTGTGTACCTATACCCTCTTCACCTTTATAAAGAGAAGAGTTCTGATTATGGCGGAATTCATGGAAAAAAAAAGAGAATTTTGAAAAAAGAAGTGTGAAATAATGGAAGATCTTCATTGGCTGTAGAGAATGTGTTCATAAAAGATCTTTGAGCATGTTTTTTTCATTGCTGTTGACACCTTTGAAACATTTGGGATGAGATACACAATTCCTATATGACAAGGTATTAATTTTATTTAATATTTTTAATGTGTGCATTACATGAAATGATTTTTCCCACCTGTTTCAGGATGTATGTATGACACTATATAGTAAAAATTATTTTCAAGAAAACCTCAAAATAAAAATAAAAATAAAAATATAAAAATATTTAAATTCAGCTTTTGTTGTTCAGAAACTTACCTGTGACAAGGTATAGGAATTTTTTTTTCCCAAATTTTTTAAAATATATGTTCACTCATTAGTTTCAATATGCTCATTTTTTACTATCCTTGCAATGCCATCTGTGTGGGACTGTGTGTAGTGTGTGTTGGTGTGTGAGAGAAAATGTAGAACAAAGGAGTACAAAAACTCTTGAAACACTTTACTATTGCAAAAAGTAGCAAAATTACGCATTTTCTGGTTACATATCTTGCTACTCATCAGACTTGCATAAATCTTTTCAAATGCTCTCACCAATGATTTATTGTGTTCTAGCTGTTCAGTATATTAAAATCATAGATAGTAAAGTCCAGAACTAGTAATCTTACATGATATTAATTATGCTCATAAAATTTCTAATGGGAGAATCAACCCTGATTAAGTACTTTCTGCACTATTAGCTATAATAAATCTAATATAAAGTTGACTTTAAGTATTATTTATATGTACACAATTATGGGCTGGAGTTTCCAACATCTTTAAAATTTAGTTAATTTTTTTATTGGTTAGTGAATTAGCATCATACACTTTATGGTGAATGTGAAAGACATCCAGAAATTCAGTAAGCTCACTTTTATTGTAGTTGCCAAGATGTTGTCCTGATATACCCACACTCTTAGAGAATATTTGTCACAGAGTTTTGTGACGAAACAGGTCACGAATAGGTTTTAGTGTGAAAAAAAGATTTCCATTCCAATACTAAGAAGAGACTGAATCTTTCATCAATATTTTATTGGATCAACTAATGTACAAGTAGTAACAATATTGTTAGAGGAGGAAACCAGGAGGAATCTTTGTTTATATAGCAGTTGTACTGTAATACAAATCAATGTCTAGACTTTAGTGCTCTTGACAAAGTAGTAACAGACAGAGAATTTCTTATAGGAACTTGCAGTCTAGATTGCTCCATAGCCCTCTTTTAAGTGAAAACAAACCAAGTTAAGCACTTCTTTTGCCATACAGACCAAAGTATTTGATGTGCATACTGATATATATGTCTAAGGATTTAGACACTAAAATAAAACAAAAACATAAGAAAAATTATTGTTATGATTACTCAGGACTTTCCTTTTAAATAAAATCATATTTTTCTGGATTTTTTTGAGATCTGATTCACATTTAGGAATATATATGAATATGTTTTAATAGACTATATAAGGTCATTTCATGCATAAGTGTTTGTTGCCTAAAAATAGATGAGATCAATTGAAAATTACGAGTAAAACTGGAGGTATGAATCATCTGCTGTAGACACTGCATCTGTACAACTAGAATGAACCTAGTATTTATCTGTATGGGTTACTTTTTAAAAGATTTCCTTTCATGAGAACTGTTCTTTGCCTGGGTTTGCAGTAACTTGCTTTGCCTTTTGCATAGATTAAGTTAGTTCGACAGCTCAGAATGTTTCTGTCTTTATAAAGTATAACATATACTACAGTTTTCTATAAAAGATTGCTATAACAATGACATAGCTATATTTTCTACTAGTACTGATATTTACCAAGGGGGAAAACCATTCCCTTTTCCTTAGACTGTCTGAATGATAGGTTTTTGTATAAAACAGAACAAGATGAGAGTATCGGTAAATATAAGGGTTTATTAATGAATAATTCAGATATTTTTAATTTTACCGAGAATAATTCAAAGACAGTAATACATTTATTTTCATTGTCTAGTCCTAGTGTGCAAGTAGGTTCAGCATTCTTAGGAAATTAGGTAGTTTATCTTTATCCTTCGTGTAGCACTAGACCTTCAGGAAGATCTATCGTCCTTGGGTGTCCCTCCAGTCTTGAAAGTTCATAGCTGTGAATGCAGATGAACAGACTGAGTGTGTACAAGGGCACAAAGACTTCTTACAAAGAGTGATATACACAGAAATTGGTGTCAGAAATATGACAGTAGTTGAGGACAGTGGAGAGGCCATAATAGGAATAGCATTGTACTTAACATTATTTGTTTCCCCTGCCTTGGGCAGAATAATTTTGCTGATCTGTTCAGTGAGAGAGACAATAGGATCCTCTCAAGTCCTTTCACTTGCAACTGGTTAAAAACTTTTTCGCTATTGAAATTACCAAATATAGGTAATACACTACAGTAATAATTATATTTTAAATAAAACCAAAATTAATAAGCAGCATGCTTTCACAGAAGAACACTTTAAACTTTTACTATTCATCTTTTGTCTTCTTTTTAGCTATCCAGATTTTTAAACTATGATTTGGAACTAGTCTATAACATAACCCCATTATTTTGGCCTGAGAAACTAGTTAAAAATTCAGGTTTCATTTTTTCTGTTTCCAGTAGGAGAAGAAATTGATTAATTTGAATTATGAGTTTCTGATGCAATTATTTTTTTAATAAAAGAGATAAAAAAGAGGTTTTTTTAATTTATGATTCCAGGATGGCTCAAAAAACAAGGGTCATCACTTCTATTTCCTGTATCTTTTGTACTGATAGGCATATCATTCCCCAAAAACCTTCCCCCTGCTCTGAATTCTACTGCTACTACCTGGCTTCTGCAATTATAAATTATTATTTCTCTGCTGACGCTTCGACTCATGGACCTACAGATAAACTTGGAAATTCTGACTGCTGTTCTCATTCCATTCAGATCACATTCCTGAGCAGATTAAATACACCTCTCTTGAGAATAGATTTTTGCCTAATAAGGATATTTGAATTTCAGAAAACATCTTTTTTTCTAGAATATTAAATGAAGACCATTGATTATGGCCACTAGTTTCAATGGTATTTTCTTTATCACAAAGAAAGCTTTCTTTACATTTGCATGGCTGAGTTACCAGCTACAGCTGGGCTTACTAGCATGTAGCTGGGACAAGTAATCAAGGAGGCTGCGTAACACAGGCTCAAATCATTAGCTCGATCATTATCAAACTTCTGGGAGGAAATGGCCTGTTCCACTTAACAGTTTTTCATAAAATAGCTTGGCACAGTTCCTAGTAGAATGCTTTTCAGGTACTGCTAGTAGCACAAACGTGTAGATGTGGCTGCTCACTCTAAGGAGTAAACAGAAGACCCTAATTTCATTATGTGGTCTGGAGTTATGTGGTGAAAAATTATCTGGTTTTGTTTTATTAGGACACAAAATTGTGAATCCATAGTTATTATAAATAACTCATTTAGAACTAGAAGTGGCAGCCGACATCTGTAAGAGATAATGCTGTTTATATATTTTTCTTCATAGAAAGTGAAGCCTCCCCTCTTTCTATTCACTTTTTGCCTTTTCCAACCCACATGCAGATTAATGTGATAGAAAGATCTGATAGTATTTGCGTTTAGACTTGTGCTCAAATTTAGGAAGCTGACTAAAGTGGGACAGTCCAGTGGATATGTCTGAAATGTCTTCTGAACTGAATCCACACTCAGATTTAGCCCTTGTAGGACGGTGTGACAATCCAGTACAAACACTTTATATGTATTATCCTCTTTATTATAGTCCCTGTTGCAATCCTGTCTGCACTGTGAATGCTGAGATTAGCTAATCAGTCACCACATATTTTGATGGGTCTGGAGTGACCAGTCTCAAATTGACTCACTAGCTGTCTGTGACATCATCCCTGTAAGGTTTAATTATCATGCCTCTACATACGAGATAATGTTTTAGTCAGGCTCAGACTGGGATATCAATGTAAAATTTTAAATACTTCCTGCTTAGCTACAAATATACATTAAAGGCAATGGAGATATCAATTTCTGATTTGGACCTTTTCTTGAGTTCATAGTTTATTTTGGCAATGCTGATGTAACTAGTGATTAATTTCTCTCTACTCTACCTGTGTGACATATGGTTCCATTACTTACTTCCCACCCTTTATTTTGTACTTGGTGGCATAAATCACCTTATACTTAATTGAAAAGTCATTGCAGCATATCTTGTGAAGGAGTTGGTGGAAGTTTATAATAGGTAAGGGAACTTCTGTAATGAGAAATTAGACACCTTGCTCATATTTAGACATTTCAGACAGCTAGTGCTGAGTTCAGCTGATCAAAATAGGCATCTATTGCCATTCAAGATGTTATTAGTGTCATTCTTCTTTTCCTCAGACAAAGAAAACAGGTTTTCAGATGTTGATGTTTAGTGTCTATCAGCTCCATGAAGATGTCTCAGGCATCTTCAGGTACTGTCAATGTATAGAGAAATAAATAGAATTGCTTAATTTAGATAAAGTGAATGTTACTCAGTATCATTTCAAACTCTCCTTTGATTTAACTTATTTTATTTGGGTTTTAAATTAATGATTGCCCCAAGACTTGTTTTCATCATTACTATTGCTTGTTTGTAGATAGTGCCATTGATGCCTGCACATTTTCTTAAGTTAAATAAACAGCAGGAATATTTTTTAAAAAATATAGTAAATAAGCTGACATTTGTGAAAATATGGAAATGTACCAATGTCTTAATTAATGGATAACTAGATAAATACATTAAATACATTTCCAACAAATTGCTTTAGCTTCTAAATAAACTTTAAAGGAATCTATTCTGACATCAAAGTTTTCTCATAAAAAGGATCATCAAGTGGAGGAACATCAAGGTATATATGAACTAGACGTTTGTAGCTAACACAAACTTATCACCTACCAATAGGCTAAATTCTGAACTTTAATATGAAATGAACTTCCCTTTTTTTGTGCATGCAAATAGAGAGAGTGACAACTTTTCTACCGTGCCAGATGAAGGGGAAAAAAATCAAAAATGGTTGAGGCACAAAGCTATAAATTTTTTCCTGGGTTAGTTGCGTTTCGTGGTGATTCTACTGAGTGATGGAGGTTTCATGTAAAGATCAATGACACTGAAAACTGGTTTATAACTCAGTGTGACAGATAGTATAGTCTCAGAATTGCTTTGCTGCAATCCACCCTGTCTTTCTCAGTTAGCAAACATTATCCCAATTACAGTTATGCCAAATATAGGCAGAACAGATGCTTCTTACAAGCAACAACTAATTTCTAACTGCAAATTTATAAATATAAAAACATTGATTGCCACTTCAAAGTGCATTACATCAATGGTGAGAAAAGATGAAAATATTGTTATACTATTATGTGGCCTCATCAAAGCCAAAATCTTTATTGGTGTTTCTGGGGAAATGGGATTGCAGTGACAGGGCTGAGTAAAGATTAAACTAAAAGGCGGAGAAAATCCTGAGAGAATACATTCAGATAGAATTTCAGCTCCAGCTCTTTTTGGTAGAGAAAGGTACATTAAATAGAACAGTTACAGTTCTCTACAGTAGATGTAGAGTTATAAAATAAACTGTTACCCCCTGAATAGAATATACCTGTAATTTCCACATAAGTTAGTCATAAACAACTTGAAAAAACTGTGAAGTTAGAGATGTGGAGAAGAAAAAATGTAACCCCCTACATTTTTGCTCCTATGGATGATGCTCTTTGGGTACTAGCCATAGTGAATCAACATATACTTTCAGAGAGAACAAAAGTATCTCCTGTGAAACTCTAAGGACAGTTGTACCACGTCTCCAGCCCAGTATCATCGTACTAAATGTATTTAACAGTGGGTGCCTGGGAAGCAGAACATGGCAATCTCTATAAGCCCTTGGAATAGTTTATTTTTCTATAGGATGTCGTTATGGCCACAAAAAAAGGTCTAGATGTAGGTTGTGCAAGATTCCTGTTCAGAATTAGAAAAGTATATGTTTACTTGCTAGTTGAAGCAATTAGAAAAAGACTATAAAACTAGAAATGTTTAAGGAGAAAAAGAGGGGAAATGCTGATAAATTGGAATTATTATAGATACTGGCAATTATGTTTTTATTTCTATGGGAACTGACCACATGTTTCTTTGGTCTTCCAGTCTTTCTGACTGGAAAAGAAAACTGATTGTTATTTTTAATTCAAAAGCATTATAAATTAAATGGACAGCATAACATTTTTTACTATTCATCAACACAGGTTCCTCATAAACAGGTAATGAACTCACCTTCAAGCTTAGAATGGGATACCGGAGTTTGAATTTTTTCAAGTTATAAACGATTTTGAGGCAGTATCTCCCAATTTCTGAAGGAGTACTTATATTTAATAAGGACAACTGTATCCTTTTTTTCTCAATCCTCACTTCCAAAATTTTTGATGAAAGTAGCTATATCTGCTCAATATCATCCTGACCTGATTCTTTAGGGTGTTTTTGCTGTACTGAAGAGTATATCCTGTTCCAGCTGAGTCCTTGAGGAAAGCAGGGCTATGCAGATTACTGATGGAGCTAAGTATCAAACAAGCACACAGAACTCAGCCATGCCAAAATGGCAACAGTCCTGGCTCTTCATGGCAGCAGCATGCCACGTACCTTGAAAAATTCCCTTGGGCAATCTTACATGTCAGCAAGCTCTTCTCAGGATATTTTGAGGATTATAGACTTGAATTTTGGTACTTAAATTACTTCCGAGTGCCACATTTGGTGCTCAGGAGCCTTATATCTGCAAAACAAAACTTAGATTAGAAATTTTCTCTGCTTTCATGGTTCTTAATTTCAGGTTGATCTTTTATAAATTTTAGTTGCAAGTACTTTGGAATAGAATATGCAGAGACTATTGAGTAATTATTCTTTAAATAGAAATATATATTTATATAAAGATACATTTGTTTGTTGGGGTTTTTTTTCCAATTTAATTCCTGCTTAAATGATTTAGACAAGAGATATTTTCAAGAGGACAGCCATTGAATGAGTAATTAATACAATTAATGAACTCTATTTCTTATAAATTTTACAGACAATGGGAATAAGATTTTATCATTTATAATGTTCTGGAAGACTGGTAACAGCAGTCATGACTTACAAGCAGGACAAATCACACTCAATTCAAAAAATTACATAGGACTCTGATGAAGAAAAAAAACTGTTTTTTCCTATTTATGCAGATTTGTTCAGATTGACTAAACTTTTGAAAGATTGTCTGTTTAAGGAAATTAAGTTTTATCTCTTATTTTCTAGTAGACTTTATAGGTTTCTTTTTGCCGAAAATTATATTTGTTTTATGAGAGCTAGCTATTTCACTAAATAATCCCCTCTTAGCACCTGAGAAAAGCCAAGAGTATAAGTGCAGCATAACTAAAAAAATTATAACTTTTTGGAGGCTGAAGTATTAATTTCCATTCAAGAAGAAGATTTTGACTGCCCATTCCAAGAAGAGGAAATTTACATGGAAGTTTTACAAAATCCTGGCATTTATAAGGAACAAGTGAAGTCAGCCTAGCAATTGTGGCACAATGGCCTTTTCTTTTCAGTCCTACAAAAAAGAAAATTAAAAAAAAAAATAAATAAAGAAGGAATTAGCCAAAAACGTGATATGCCATTGTATAAAGCTATCACGTGCTTGAAGTTTGAATATTGTATGAGATCTAGTGACCTCATGTCTTTCTATTCCTCCCTCTAACTATATTACTATAAATAGATATAGACCTAAAATATACATAGAATATTACATAATAGAATATATGCAATATATGTAATAGAACTACACAAGAGAGAGCTGAGGAAAGGTCTGAAGCAGTTTCTGTACAAAGAAACATGAGATTCCATAGACTTTTAAGACTGCAAAAGATTTTGCTGGGGAAAAAGGTGGAAGAGAAATGGAAAATATATTATATGATGCATAACATAGAGAAGATAGATAAGGAATGGAAATTTACCACATAAGATTTGAATGGCATAAGATTTTTATGACATCGAATCAGGACAAGGAGCAAATATTGTTATTTAAAGTACAGGAAAACTGCCAAACAAAGCATATTAAAGTGGAAAACACATCATTACATGTTGTCATGTGCAAAACCAGAAATGCATTCAGAAAAAAAGACTGATAATATCATAACAAAGGCAATTAAACTTTGTTTAATTGTTTAATTCATGTTTGAATGTGATCTAAAGCTTAAAATTAAATAAAAAAGGCAGCAAATTGTACAGACAAAAGTATTATTCTTTACTTGGCCTGCTGTTTTAAATATCTATCTAGTGCACACCATGAATTTACATGGTGGATTGATCTAACTAGTTTTATATTGCATTTTATTTAAAAAAAAAGTGATTTTCCAGCTATAATTTCATTTTTCTTAATACTTTTTTCACACTTTGTCCATCACTTGTGTTCTAAAATTGATACCTACCTTCATGCTTAATGTTGACAAAGAGATCAACCACTCATTTCTGAACCAGTCCTGCCAACACAGTTTGTTTCCCTCCCAGTTCATCCCACCATTACAACAGCAGCAGACGCCTGATAAGCTCCTCCCTGCTGAAATGGCAGCAACCTGAGAAAGAGCTGCTGCAGTGTTTAGGAAGCACAGACACAGCTGTGGGAGAGGACAGTCCAAAGGAAATGTCTGTGGAGAAAGCAGTTTCTGGCAAGCAGGACGCTTGTTCCTCAAACAAGGATATCAGGCCAACAAACTTCCCCTGATGCTTTCCTCCCCCCTCATTCCTTATTGACAATTTCAAAACCCTCCACTTGTGTTTGCAAATTCCTGTCTCTGTGATCAACACTGTCAATGACACAGTATCGAATTTTTCACCTCCAGGATGAAACAAATCTTTGTCCATAAGGTAGGACAATCCAATTTTGGTTTCAAAATGCTGAAAGATGGAGAAGACACTTCACTCTCTGTGCCTACTTTTTTTTTCTTTTTTTCATTTTCTTTTTATTTGCCCCCCTCCTTGATAAGGTGTGCATTGGGAATGCTGTTAGTTCTTCTCTTGGCTTAACACTTTGAATGACCATATGAATACTTCTGTTTAAATTGAATTTAAAATTTTTAAATTCCATTTAAATTAAAATGAAGTACTGTTCTGTTTAAATAAAATGACACTGATCCATTAGAACACTTTCTATATTTTTTCAATACAATTTCAATCAGCTAGCCCATATAAAAAGAATAAATTCTCTCAGATGGTGAAAACTAACTTTCGGATCTTTTCTTCTACCTGAGCAAGTGATGATTTGGAGTATCTTTGTTTTGGTGCTGTTTCATCTTACATTATTTATATATTGCCTAGCATAAGAAATTCCAGTTTTCAGGTAGGAATTCTGGGTTCTGTAGTAGTACACAAGCAATTATAATATTTAGAAGTGAAACTGTCAAAGTTGCTTTTACTGGTTCTTTCCTGAAAAAATTACTAAGAGATCTTGGTGCTGATATTGCAAACTCCATCCATTTATAGTGATTTAACAAAAATTACTTTAGCCCTCACAACCTACAGAAATGCCATAATGTGAAAAAGATGACACTAAAAGTTACGTTATGTTCAGAAAATGTATTCATCCACTATAATGTATATATTTTCACAAAGAAATGTGTTTTCATCTCAATGACCTGCTGACATAAATGAGGATTTCAAAATCCTGGAGTGATGAGAAGATCTGCTAAAAGAGCTTGTGAATAACAATTCTCACATTATCAATGAACATTCTCCAACACCTAGTAGTGATCTATTTGAAACTCCCTTCTGGGAATTCTGCTTCTCACAGTGCAGAGGGATGGCACATTTAATTCTTCCATAACAAAGTCACAGAGCTGTAGTAGTTGTTCTGAAGGCATTTTCATGACAAATTTTTCTCCTCTTTTCAGCAGTGTATAGGAAAGTTTAAAAACAAACAAAAAAACAAACAATGGTTTTGGCAGAATGCAATGATTTGAATAGATCCCAGCAGTTGCCAAGGGGTAAAGTGGAGCAAAGATGGGGATGAGGATCTACTTAAATGGTTATTCTGTATAATAACCCTATGCTGCTCCTGTGGAAATAATTTCCTCCTTTCCCTTGGGCCATTTCAGGTTAGCTGTCCTGGCTATGTTCCCTCACAGCTTCCCGTGCCCCTGCTCACTGGCAGAGCACGGGGAACTGAGGAGCCCATGACTCAGGGTAAGTACTGCTGAGCAGCAACAAAAGGATAGTGTGTTATCAATGCTTTTCTCCTACTAGCTAATAAAAATTTAACTCTATGTCAGCTGAAGCCAAGATATTATCCACCCTTTGTTCCATACCATAGAAACAGCATGTTCACAATATCAGCTGGAGACACTTGGCTGGGAGGGGTTGATAGCTGCTTGGGGACAGGCTGAGTGTTGTGTAGCAGCTGGCAGCATTGTGAGCAATTTTACTGGGCATCAAATGTTTCTCTTGGGCTTTTTTCCTCTATCTCCTTTTCAATGTAACCATCAATATTATTAGTATTGATTATTACCATTATTTTATTTCTTTTCAGTTATTAAACTGTTCTTATCTCAACATGAGGTTTACTTTTTATTTACAAATCTCTTCATCACTTGGGGCAAGAGATTTGTGATGGGTTTGGGAGATTGGTGTTGAGTAAGTGGCAGAATGGTATTTAATTGCCACTGTGTCAACTCCTTTTGGTTATCCTGGAAATTACACTGAGATCTCCAACCCATAGGACAGTTCCTGGTAAATGGAGCTTGATGGATAACCTTGTTAGGAGAGCAAAAGAATCCCACAGAAAGATGTTTCAAAAACCTGTGACCTTGGTGACCCAACTGGTCTTTGCTACCAGTAGTGTGAAATCAGAATATTTTTCCTCACTACAGTACAAGGACAATTATGTGAACCTATTATTGATATAGATTCTTAAAACAAAACCAGAACAGAACAAGAAAACACACACTCCCCAGCATTAAAATGCCCTGTCCTTTCTTTAAGGTTAAACTGTGCAAATTTTTTTTTTTACATACCACTTAAGGAAAATATTTTGTAAGAGACACAGACTTTAAGAGCATTTTTAAATTGTTAACCTTCCATCTACTAAAAATTATCCTGGCTCACAGAGCAAGGTATTATTCTTATCAAATAATATTTATTTGGACAATGTGAGCTCTCTTCTGCTATTTATCTATACTATTCAGTAACACTGATAATACAAACTTAAACCAAGGTAGAAACACAATTATTTACTGTTGTCTTTTGGATTACTTTCCCTTTGTAGCACAGAAGATTAAACATAATCATTCCAGCTGGAAACACTTTTAAGCTTAATCAAGGACAAGTTCAAAAAATAATTTTACCTGTTATTTATATGGTTTATGAAAAAAAAACCCTAAAACCAAACAAGTGAAACCATTTAAAAAGAATGTAATTAGAATTCATCATAATAAAGTACTTAGATAGGGGGTTTATTTGTAAGGAAACATTTTTTCACATCAAAGTGCTACATGGAATAAATAGATATTTATTTTTCTCTAAGCTAGAATGTATTTGAGGCATAATGCATGAATTTGGTTCTCTTTCTTTCTAGGTTTTTTTAAATCAGTACAATAAGAAAAATACCTTGTTTGCTTACCAGATACATTAGTATAATAATCGTGAAGGCAATATGGTGCTGACTGCCAAAATATTGATCGATTTTTCAAAGTTGCTTTGAAAGATGTATCATTATATTAGCAATTCTGAAAGTAATTTCAATTGATAAATAGATTTCTAATAAGAATTTAGAAGAGCAACATTTTATTTTCATGTCTGCAATGAACATTGTGACTGTTCATGCTAGTTTCCTTTCTATGTCATCTTCCTTTCTATTATTTGCCTCTTTTATTTTTTTCAGAGAGTTTATATTTGGATGCTCATTTTAAAATTTATTTTTGATGACCAGAACAATCTGTTTAAACAAACACTAAAGAAAAGCACAAATTCAATTTTCTATTTTTCTTGGGATCAGCCAGAAATTATTGTTTAATGGAATGGATTTTGGTGAGTTAGAATGACAAGTCTTTTTCTTCACTTTTCTGTTATTGAACTTTTCAAAAACTGTTTATGGAGATTTCAGTGAAATTTCCCTTGCTGCACAACATACTTTCAGTCTTTAGTCCATTAAGGCCTTTGAAAGATTCCACGTCTTGTAATAGTACCAACTCAGATATATTCACTTATTGCTCAGCATAAAACCAGCAGATTTATATTTTCTATTTTTCTGAGCTTATTGGTTATTTTTGTAACATTTGTAATGTTAGGAGGCTTGTAGGAGAGAGTTTGCTGTGGAAATAATTCAAATCCTGTCATAGTTTGTGCTCAGTGCCATAACCCTAGCTGCCCTACAGAACTGGGACCTGAAGGATGGCCAAGAACTCATTCTGCTTACATTCTATTCAGCTGCAAAAAGTGAAGATCTGACAGAATTCAGGATCTGGATTTTTAAATCTGGAATTATACAGAGATTAGCACTTTTAATTTTTCTAAATAAAACAGACAAACCTTTTAATGTTCCAATTTTAACATCTTCTGTCATACAAGATGCAATGTACTGTTCATAATGACAGGAAATTTCATTCTATTAGGAAAACAGTCATACTTTTCCCTTTACAACCACACCGCACACTTAGCAGCTCTTAAGATAAAAAGAGAGACACAATATAATTCCCTAATACCACACTGAATTCTTTTCACTTGGATGGCTGAACAGTTCAGAACAGCAGTTACCTTGAAAATAAATTACTGTGCTGAAAGGAGAATTAATTAATTCAGATAAACTAAATAAACTCTGTGAACTGACTAATGTAGCAGAAATTACTGGGTGCTGATACTGCTGTTTTAATTATTAAGTCCAATTTAATTAATTTCAAAGCTACCTTTTTTGAAATCAACAGCTTGACCAACATTCAGAGTATAAAACATGCCAAGAGCCAAATTTTGCTTAGTAACACTTTTGCAAAGGCTGGAACTGAGTCTTCGTACAACTAAATGTGATGAACTTTAAAAGAAAGTGACAGTTTCAATAAACATCACAGGATCCAAATAATTGTGCGATACTTCCTTGACCGCAAACTGAGAAACCAAATTTGATTGTGTCAACCTATTTCTTTCACAGAAGGAGCTGGACTTCTTGTTAATTGCCAATATGGTTCTGAATATAAAGGGAACTTGGTGT
The DNA here is from genome assembly GCA_013396875.1 of Vireo altiloquus. NCBI lineage: Eukaryota > Metazoa > Chordata > Aves > Passeriformes > Vireonidae > Vireo > Vireo altiloquus. The sequence continues at coordinate 79,849 of VZRF01001588.1, forward strand.
CTCTTTGAGAGTTGCAGTAAAATCAGTGATGGTGGCTGCCCATGCTAGACACAGTGTGATTCAGTCATGACCCCCTGTGACGTCACTGAACATAACAATGAGTTACATTACATTTATTAGTTAGTGCTGATGACTCTGTACCCAAGGACATAAATAGTATAACGTTTATTTATACCATACTTTGTTCCCTAACACATCACACATGAAGGACTGTTTCAGATAGTGTCATGATTGAAGTACTTATTTCTGCTAGGGAATGTTCAGCAGGGATTTTACTATCTGTACACTACTCTAAAAAGACAGAAAGGAAGGTATAATATATTTAAACCTGTCTTTTGTAGTGATTAGTTCCATAAAATGCTAAAAAAATATACAGCCAGCAAATTTATATCTACAGCATCACAGAGCAGACAGCAGTAACATCAATACAGCAACTAGAAGACACATTCCTGCAATGATTTTGTTCTCTAATCCCTCATCATTTTGTTTGATTCTTAAAATGAAAACACCTGTAGCAATGATTTCTCCTGACAAGCTGAAAAGCATTGAACAGAGAACAAGTTTAATAAAATGCTTTAATTGCAGTCTTTAGTATAACTTCACCATGTATCAACACCTCTTATGAACATCTTAATCACTTGCTTTTTCTTGTTTTCACTTGAAGCAAATTTAAATTTTTTGGAGAACTCTACACACAACTTCAAGGATGAGTCACGAATGTCTTTGAGAAAACCACAGACAAAACAGCTTTAGGAAAAGCCCTTATGAACACTTCATGCCATGTACTTGAATTAAAAACATTTAAGGATAGAAAAACGTCTACAAAAACTTTTGAATGCAAGTATTTCTGCACTAAACTTGCTTTACCAGGATATTCCTTCTGAGACTGTCTGCTAGAAAATAATCTGTCTAGACCAAATCCCTGCTTAATTAAAAAAAAAAAAAAAAAAGAGTGTTTAATTTTAAATAATTTAAAAAAAACCTTAAAACTCTTTTTAAAAATACTTTTTTACTCTTGAGATAGAAGCAGGAGATTGCTTACCAGTTGCAAGGTAGTTTACATAGGCAAAACAGACTACTTGGGGAAAAAAATTAATTTATTGCCAGTTTAAAAAGAGTATGATTGTGAGAAACACTAAAAAAAAAAAAAATCAACCCCCAGACTCCAAAACGTTTTGTCCCATCCCCACTGTTTTTCCCAGCCTCAACTTCATTCATTTATTCCCAAATTTTCTACCTCTCCCCCTCAAGCAGTGTAGGGCAGGTTGCAGTAACTCATAATCATTTCTGTCTGATGCACCCTTCTCCTCACACTATTTCCACAGGGGTCTTTCCCAAGTCTGCAGTGTGGATATCTGCTCCCCTACAGTCTCTTAGCAGGCTGCAGGGGAATGATTTGAGTTGGAAGGGACCTTAAAGCTCATCTGATCCCAATACCCCTTCTGTGGACATCTGTCACTAGCTCAGGTTTTGGAAAGCCCCTCCCACCCAGCCTTGGGCACTTCCATGGATGGGGCATCCACAGCTTCTCTGGGCAACCTGTTTCAGTGCCTCATCCCCTTCCTGAGGTTCTCATTGACCAGCCTCTCAAACTGCTCAATATCCCACTGGTTCACATCCCTTCCTTCAAACGTATGAACCCGACTCCAAAACTGCTGCAAGTACTCTCAATCCCACTATCTATGTAATTAATAAAAATACTCAGCAGCAACAGTCCTAGTACAGACCCCTGAGGGACAACACTTGTTTCTGATTTCATTTGGACATAGTGCTGTTGACCACTACTCTTTAGATGTGGCCATCCAGCCAATTCCTTATCCATCAGATGGCTTGGCCTTCGAACCCACATCTCTCCAATATAGCCACAAGGACGCAGTGTGGGACCTTAACAAATGCTGTACAAAAGCCCAGGTAGGTGACATAAATTGCCTGTCCCTGGTCCACCAATATAGTCACTCCACTGTAAGATTAGTCACGCACAATTTGTTCTTTGTGAAACCAAATTGGCTGGGTTTTGTCAGCTCCTTGGCATCCATATTACTTGACTTACCTTCCAGTAGAATGTCTGGTCCTTCTTCATGTTCATATGACTGTTTCTCTTTTTTTTTTTTCTTTTATGTGTTCATGATTTTGTGCAGTATAGTCTGCCTTTTCCCAGCATTCCTGCCACTTCTTTCAAATTATAACATGTTAAAATAATAAAATTTAGACTTTTTAAACACACTGGCTCTTTTGAACAAGATTAAATTTTAGTTATACAAAAAATTTATTTTGAAAAGTTGTCATCTATACAGCAAAAAAAGAAAGCAATGTTGTGACTAAAAAACCTTCCTTTTAATTCTTTTAATTGAAAGAAAAGTAGAATTCATTTTCTATAATAAATAAAAAAAATTAAATGCTCATTTTGATAGTTTTATCATATTTTTGAAAAATAAACAAAAAGTAAGTTATATTTATGCTGGTAGATACCAGTTCTGTGCATTTTAAAGAAATCAGATTTGTATCACTTTGTATACCAAGCTTTAGACATAGAAATTATCTCTATTTTTCTGAAACTATTTCTAAAATTTAGGAATTGTGGTTTTAATAAGTGTCCCCCATATAAAAAGTTTGGAGACACATGAATCCATAAAAAATATGAACCTGATCCGAATAAATGTTTTCTGGAATTTCTTAGTATCATTTAGACACAACTATCATCTACAATTTCAAGGGTGCAGCATGTGTTCTAACTTGCAGAACTCTAACTTAGAAAAACATACCACGGGCAGTTTATTTCTTACTTGATTTTTTTCTACCTACCCTTTAGTACCAGTCCAGTGTAAATGAGATAATTTTAATTTTTAAAATAATTTACCCTACCTATAGGTTTTAATCTAAACTATCTGCAGAAATAGTTTGTTCTTCTAAGATCTGGATCATAGCGACTTGCAGTTTCCCAGATGGAAATTCTGAACAGCTGAGTTTCTGCTGTTTGCTTCCTGGTACAAGAAAAGGCATTTGTAGATCAAGCAAGCAGCAGATGGAGAACAATTGGAGTATATAATTATTCGGCCTGGACTCCTTTTAAATGGGAAAGCTGAACTCTGTCTGTTTGGCTGGGAAGACAGAGGAATAGAGTAGCACATGGCAGATAAACCTTCCAAAGATCCTTTAAAATAAATCTAGGCAAATATGTGCAATAACTCCATCAGTTAACAGGGTCTCTTTTTCTGTGAACTCCAAAATCTGGCAAGTCATTGTCGGTTTGCTTTTGAAGGTTGAGATTAATACACAGCCTACCCAAACACTTCTGTATTAATAAACTACATTGATTTCAGTATGTTACCTGAGGACTCCATCTGGTGACTCTCCTTTACTTTGCCAGATTTTGAAAAGCTGCAGCCTTACTGTGATCTAATGCCAAAATATAAAATCCACTGTAGGAAAGTGTTAACACATTGTGATTCTTGCTCTGTGGAAGTGAATAATTGAATTCTGTGACTTTTTGAAACTACCCTCATAGGAGCATTACATTTTGTAAGCTGACATCTAACAATAAGGCTATGTGCCAAAATCAGTGTCTAGAGAGCTATGATTATTTTCATTAATTATTCAAGATTATGTGGACATATGAAGGAAAATACAGAGGGCATCAAAACAGGAGTAATAAAATATTATGAGAAAAATAAGCCAATCAAAATAACTAAAATACCAGTAAAATCTGAAATTAGAAATAAATAGAGGACGGTAAAATAAGGCAAATGGGAAGCATTATATGCTCTTAAGATACCTAAATTGCTTTCTGAAACTACATAATCAAATCAGAAATTACTCATATATTTTCCATATAATAGTCTTCCGAGTAAAGAAAGACTAAGGATGGAGAAAAACAAAGGTAACCTTTGTATATACCAGCAAAAATTAAGATTAGAATTACAACCACGTGTAGTAAAACTTAGTTTAGAAAATAAATGCTCTAAACCAAAATTAATGTAATGACTGAAGAAAATTTTAAGATGACTGATGTTTTTACTGTGTTAGAATCTAGGAAAAAAATCAGACTAAAGCCAGGAAAACTAGGAATAATAAGAGTAGTTAAGCAGGAATAAAACCATAGAAGAAATATTACCTGCTTCCTCCTGTTTCTTGGGTTTTGTCTTTCACCTTGTTTGAAGTTTCAAAAGTTAAATTATTTTCTATGGAACTGTGGCAAATCAAATGCCTTGGATCCAGACATAACATGATGAAGAATTCAGCTTACATTTTCTTTGCATATTCAAGTATTTAAGCCCTTTTTTTTTGGCACTTTGGAAATGCTCTAACTGAAAAATAGGATATTTGTGAATATGTATGAGGCTCCCTTACCCAAACTCATTTAAGCTAATTCAGGAAAAGCAGATGGTTTCTTCACCTGTGCATCACAAGCAGTCTGACTGTGTGCTTATTCCTTGCACTGACAACAAGACTTCCACAGTACTCTCGTGGCCTCCTTTCTAGAGCCGAGTCAGGCAAGACAGTGCCGAGGCATTTAGCTGATCCAAACTAAGATGTGACACTTTAGGGTACAAATGTGCAGCTGTGTGCCCTGACAACTTCTGAAATCGAGCAATGAAGTACCTATGGGATTTAGGCCACGTATCTGATGGCTGACAGAGTTTTCTCAATGTCATTTAGAGACTGGGATGACTCACATTCCTCACCTTACATCTCATTCAACTAAGTCTGCTTTTGGGCAGTACAGAATGATTGAGCAAAATTAGGTAAATTTCTCCTAAATTATGAATCAAATACACCTAAAAATTATATTTATACTTTCTAATATGGACTGTTTTAACAAGATTATTAGGATGTTGCTCTTTGTGATCACCTCCATTTTCACATGTGAAAAAATAGATTCCATAGCTGCTGTTTTTAAAAAATCTTTCCTGAGAAATGAACATTTTCTCCTGTATTTAGTGGTTCAGATACACAAGGAGATAGGCTATAATCATAAATAATTAATCTTTTGCACACTTTTGAACTTTACTGTATTTCATAGTTTCAGTTTTACGCAATGGAATGCAATCCTTCAGCTGAAAGATTAAAGAATACATGCAGAAAGAGCAAATCTATTCCTCATTGAAAAGCAGCAAAATTAGGATCTAGATTATTTTATATTTTCTTTCTTTAAAGAGGAATGGGTACTATTTTGCTTCAGCCAAGCTGACGTGGGTCCATATGCACACACCATTGCACAAAGGCATGTTGGCACAAACACAACTGCACATACAGACGTGGATAGAGGGAAGTACTGAACAAAAATAACAGATGTTAATGCTTTGTCCTTTCTAGTAGAAATGCTGACATTTTTTAAAGTAGCCTTAACAAAATGCTTACATCTGGTATGTATTTAATAGTCTTTACTACACTCAGTATGACCAGAATTTGTATCCCATGTGCATTAATCATAATTACCGATGTGTAAGATTTGTTCTACCAGAATTAAAATTCTATTAATTGGATTTTATATATTAAATACACTGTGGAGTAGGTAGAATGTATAGAGTAGAAATAAAGAATTTTTAGCATACTTAGTAGACAAAGTGAGAGATGCTCAACAAGAAATGCTCATTTCAAACAGTTGCCCATGCACAGTTTACAGCAGAGAATTATCTCCTGGTTATTGTATCTGACTTAAATTACAATAAATAAAAGGCTCCCATCTTTTCTAACTTGAATCTTTCATAATCTACATAAGTACATTATATACTATCCAATGTTGTAAGTATAAGGACATAAACCTTTTAGTCTGCCGCAAAGAGTGCACTTTTGTAGTCTCCACTACTGAAATGTCACGGTTATCTTAACACATAACCATGAGTGCATTGTGCCCAACATCATCCTAACAGCTATTTTCCCATTTTCATTATTTGTTTTTATTGGGCTTTTTTTGGAGGGATGGATTTTTGTGTATGTTTTTAATTCAGAAAAATACAATACTCAGTTGAAAGAAACAAAATAAAGTTACCTTAAATTTCATGGTGCTAAGGCAAGTAATGGAAGTAATGGAAGCTACAGGATTTAGAGCAGAGCTGTTACATGACAGTCAAATATATAAAGAAAATATGGTGATTAATGATTCCTGAATCTGGTTGATGATGTTTAGTCAAACTTTCTTGTTAAAAATAGACTCTATAAAAGAAGAAATAGCCAGCGTGAGGTGACTACACTAAGCATGTAACATGCAGTTAAAAGCATTGGGACACACATCTATACATGCCTCATGGCTATACCTGTTACTGATACAATCTCAATGTAATGTTAATATGAAATAAGTCATCAATGATAATTATTTGGAGAGGAAAAGTAAATGTACCTAAAGACTGTGATTACTTATTCTTCAGCTGGGAGAATTCGTGGATTTACATCCCATGCTGTGGACATGGGAGAGAAGAGTTGGATATGTACCATAGCAAATTTGTATCTATTCTGTGTTTAATAACCTGACATTGAAGTCATCCTGTACTACAACTATACTAATATCCTGAAATTTGGAAAGGAGGAAGATTAGAATGAAAATGAAAACAGAGAAGAAACATTGTCATATTTCTTCTTGTTCCTGTTTTAGCTAGAGGAAGTAACATTTTTATGTCTCTTCGCTGTGGAGGTTAAAACTAGCAAAAGACAAGCAGAATCAGATGATCTGTCACACTAAGTAAACAGGAGCATAGATTTCTGTGTCAGTTGCTGAACTGTCCTTTTTATTTATACATAATTTTGGAACACATGGTTTTCTCTTGCAAGAGTCTATAAATACTGAAATAATCTAAAATCCTCAGGACAAGGAGAAAGTTGTTTTGCTTGGTGATGTCTACAGATGATTTTACAAATGCACTAGCTATGAAAACAAACAAACAAAAAGGATCACTGTTACTAAAGATCATCTTCTTTAGTGATAGAAAAATCCAGACACATTTTTATGCAGCACAGTCCCTATGCAGGCTTGATTTGATTCTTTGTCTGCTTTTATTTTTTTGCCTAGTGATATGCTTGCTTTATTTACCATATTTCTTTTTCTTTCTTTTTTTTTTTACTGTTCTGTTTATTTCTCTTGTGAGGTCTGCTTCAGTAATCTGAAGACGCCATGCTGAAGCTTCAATATGAATAGCATGGATACTGGAATTGACAATACAAACATATGATACCAGGCTCAGGAAAGCCTGCAAGTGTCTTGGAAGACAGCAATAATTCAAAATAATCTTGTCAAATAAGATGTTTGAAATAATAGAATGGAATTCAATAGAGACAACTATAAGATACTCAGGCAGAAAAATATGTTGCACATGTACAAATTAGGGGACAACTGTTTAGGTAAAAATTCTGCAGGTCTCCAAGTTAGAGAGGGTGCCAAGGTCAGCATGAGCCAATAACAAAAAATCCCAGTGATCGTAAGTCAGCAACATCAAACAGTGGAAATTGTGATAAAGCATTTATTGTGGCATACAAGAGATATACAGATACCCTTTTAATCAATTCAGCATTTATGAATACCCTTGCATGTTCTGTGAAACTTTTGTTCACTGGGCTTCATAATGAGTATATATCAACTGGTGAGAGAGCCAACAGAACAAAAATACTAGTTGAAAGTCTTGATTTTATAACCTTCAAGAAAGGTAGAATAAGGAGAAGATTTAGGCCGGATGTGTTAATAGATTTCAAGAAAAAATAAATACTATTCAAAGAAAGGGTTTATATACTCTCTGTTACAGAAGAGAAGTAATGGGCTTAAATTGCAAGGAAAAAAGGCTCATTGTCTAGTATAAGACATTAGAAAACACTTTGGGAAGGAAAAGCTAGTGAAGAACTAGAAAATTTGCCAAAGAAACCTGTCAACCTTCTGCCATTGAAAGTACTTTTAAGTAGATTAGATAAATGTCTGTCAAGAATGGATTCATTTTCCAAACTCTTTTTCATACTTAATGTAGTATGAAGATTCTGAATTGACTTTAAATGAAAACCACTTTATTCTTCATTCTGTTCTCTACATGTTTTCCTCCTTCCAGTCTTTGATATTTCTGAGATGCTTCTTATTAGTTTTTATGAAGATCTAAAAATAATTAAGTATAACACTGAGAATACATAAGTGCTTATATTCTTGTTCTCCCTGTGTTGTATTTTAAATATTGTATTTTTGATTTTATATCTCCTATTTTGTTGTGGGTTTTTTTCTTCTTTCCAGCACACCATCTCATTTCCTAGATGGGTGAAACCATATTGCATGTTTATACACACTGTCATACCAGTGCTGATTCTGAAGCTATGCGATACTAAACCTCTATGAACTTTCCTTACTTCTAATCTCCATATCCTGCTATCTTCATCTTCCTCTGTGTTTCTCTATAGTGCTCAGAAAAGAGAAACAGTGTCTATCATGTAGCTCAAAACTTATCATTGATAACCTAGGTAATTATACACTCACATTCTTCATATATTCTCTTACCTTCCTATCACTACCTTTAATATCAACTCCTTTTGTTGTAATCACTGTGCATACTGAGATTTGTATGAGCTGACATATGCAATCAAATTTTACTGTTAATTCATGAAGTGCTGGAGCAAATTTATATTTACTGGAATTGTGTAGAACTGACAAAACAAACAGGAATACAAAGAAAACATGTAAATGGTCATCACCTTTGATACAAAAAAGACTTGTGTATTAACCAGAATTTTTAAACTCTGGTTCTCTTTCTTGTTTATGGTTTTCGCTTTGTTTGGGGTTTTTTTTCCCAACAAAACTGAAATCAACCGATTTGCCATTTTCCCCAGTATAGAGAAAAAATTTATAAATAAAAGATTTAAAATTCAGAAAAATAAAAATTTTTGCATTTGAACAAAAGCTATAAATGCAAGTTAAAATATACTCACCACTCAATGTCTTACTTACACACTCAACTTAGTGTTAAAGTTGAATTTGTAAATCAACAGAAGGAGAAAGGAAAACACCTGTGATTTTTTGATCATCTGTGCATTCTGTAAAACACATCGGTCTGATGATACATCTGGGGAAGGCTGAAGGTGTCAAGTTTGGATGTATGCTCTACATATTTAGTTACCAGCTGATATATTAATTTCTATAATTTAAGTAGGCTGCTGGGTAATATTTGTGGTAGTAGTATTCACGGCTTGCCATTGAGAAAAGATCTGCTAAAAAAGCAGAAATGTATCTGTAAAGAATCACAAAACATTTCTATTCATATTTTTCTCTTATGAAGTTTCTAGAAAAATTATAAATTATAGTACTAAAGGACAATATTACAGTTAACTGTTAGCAGCATAACTGCAGGGAAGTGTATATGTTCATGCATGTGTGTAGTCATCTTAATGGAAGTGAAGCAAAAATAATCAGGTAAATAGGTTATGGTTCATTAATAATTGTCAAGTAAAGTAGAAGAAAAAAGGAAAAATAAGAAGTCAGACACTTCCACAACTGAATTCATGCTGGTCTCTAAACACAGTTCACTAAATCACAGAGTGGCTGAGGTTTGAAGAATTCTCTGGAGGTGGCCCTTTGCTCAAACAGGGCCATATAGAGATAGTTGCCGAGGACCATGTCCAGACAACATCTTAAAATCCCCAGGGACAGCGACTCCACAGCCCCTCTAAGTAACTTGTGCCAGTGCTTGGTCACTTACCTCCATGAAGAAAAGTTTCCTTCTGTTCAGCATGAACCTCCTGTGTTTTGGATTGGGCTCAATGCCTCAGGTCCTGTCATTTCAAGGCATACCTCTTTCAAGAGTCTGTCTCTGCCTTCTTTACAGGTTCGTTTCAGATATTCAATGAGATCTGCCCTGAGCCTTCTCCAGTTGAAACAGCCCCAGCTCTCTCAGCCTTCCCTCCTATGGGAGAAACTCCAGATCCTTCACCACCCATGTGCTTCTTTGCAAGTACAAATAGAAATGAAACTCCAGCATATTTGAAGCCCAGAACTGAACACAGTGTTCTGGTGGCAGCCTTAGCATTGCTGAGAAGGGAAGGATCATCTCCTTTGAACTGCTCTCAGGACTCCTCCTCATGCAGCCCAGAATACTGGTGGCCTTTGCCACAAGGGCACAGTGCTGGCACGGGTCCAATCTGCTCTCAGTTTTTTTTTGCTCCCACCAAGTCCATTTTGCAAATCTGCTCCCAGCATGTGCTGATGCACTGAGTTATTCCCCCCCAGATGCAGGACTTTGCACTTTCCTTTGCTGAACTGTCTGCCATTCCATTCTTTTCTGAACTGAGCCGTGCCACCCACAGAAATGCTGTGTAAAGGCCTTGCAGGCTGAAGGAAATCAGTGCCTTGGTTGCTGGAGAAGTCACTGCAGGATGAAGGGCAAGAGCATTTAAGGGTGCTCAAATATGTCTAAAGGATATTGTTCAGGGCCTTGTGGAAATATGTGAGACTGACTCATCGTAGGATGCTTGGGGGAAGACCCAAAGATGGGAGAATGGCTGGGTCGGTCTGGACAGGGAGGAAGCAGCACAGAAAGAAGAAAAGAAAATCATGGGCTCATGGGAAAATTCAGTTTAGAGAGGTTGCCGGGAGGTCCCTAGTGAAGCCTCCTGCTCAAAGCAACATCAGAAGGTGTAACAGTGTGGTTCAGGGCTCTTTAAATCCTTGTCTGGAGAAGCCCAAGGGATGCAGACAACATAGTGTCTCTGGGCACTTTGCTACTCAACAACAGCTGGAAATAACACTGAAATTAACTTTATATTGTTTCAGCTTTAAAAATGAAAGCTTTCAATGGTAAAGAATTTTCAATATTTTTATTAAAGTCCAAAGCCTTACCAATGAGATGGTGAGGTGTTCTGGATGCTGAGAGAACAATTCTCATTAAAATTACTAGTGATCTTGTTTTGATGGAATTAGGGTAAGATTCCTCTCTCAAGTTTCTTTACTGAAAGTTTCTTGTCCACTTATGTATGTGTGCAGGCTGAGAAAGCAGATGTGACCATCCCAACTGAAGGGCAGATCATTTCTTTGATCTGCAAAATGTATTGACAAAACACTGAGGTTTTGATTCCTTACAGAAAGAAAAAGGAAATACGATAACTTTTTTATCTCCTTCAGGTTTGACTTAATCCTTCCACAAATCTGGTTGTGAATGTAATGTTCATGCTCATATTTTATCTTCCATATTGTCTCTTAGCTTAATTTCGCTTGGTTTTTTTTTAATTATTTTTTTCTTTTTCCTTTTATTTTTTGCAAAAGTGGAGCAATGAAAAGGCAAGCTTAAATGTAGAAGAAAAGGTCATTAGACACTGTTTTAGGCACTGAGCTTCAGAACTCACTTGTCATTTAAATTTATAACAATTTTCTCTGATATTCAATTCTTCCCAGCCAAAATTTTATATCAGTGAAGCTTCATAGATGTTTTTTCATCTGCTGCTGAGCATGCTTATAGCAGCTTACCCCCATTAGGGGGTTCATTAGGGCCATCTTCCCATTTTCTCCTAGCTAGTAAGCATGCTTGAAGCTTGTTCAAAATGCTTTCCCTTCTCTCTTCCCCTTTTTAGGGCAAAACTAGTTGGACAAGGACCTTTTTGTTCTGCTGGTACTACCTGCTGTTATTTCACAGATGACTAGCTATAACACACATAATATGATGAAGACTTCATCTCACATTTTCTTTCCATATTCAAGTATTTAAGCCCTTTTTATGTCACTTTGGAAGGGCTCTAACTGGAAAATAGAATGTGAATATGTATGAGGCTCCCTTACCCAAACTCATTTAAGCTAATTCAGGAAAAGCAGATGGTTTCTTCACCTGTGCATCACAAGCAGTCTGACTGTGTGCTTATTCCTTGCACTGACAACAAGACTTCCACAGTACTCTCATGGCCTCCTTTCTAGATCCCAGTCAGGCAAGACAGTGCCGAGGCATTTAGCTGATCCAAACTATGATGTGACACTTTAGGGTACAAATGTGCAGCTGTGTGCCCTGACAACTTCTGAAATGGAGCAATGAAGTACCTATGGGATTTAGGCCACGTATCTGATGGCTGACAGAGTTTTCTCAATGTCATTTAGAGACTGGGATGACTCACATTCCTCACATCTCATTCAACTAAGTCTGCTTTTCAGCTTTTTTTGGGTCTAGCCTAGATGCTAAACTCCATGTTAGGAATCCTATATAAGAATGGTTTCATAAACTGTAATGAAAAAAGTAATACATGACTGCCTTGCCAATATTAGTAATGACCACACTAAGTGGTCATACATGCTTTTGTAGATCACATTCTTAGCAATCTCTTTTTTCACAGGTATTGTAAATTCAGTCAGGCATTAGTCATCCTGTTTGTTACTTCATACAATGCAGCATAAAACCAGTCTTTGAGTTTAATCCCTAGCCTGAAGCCCAAGCTTCACACGTAGCTGTACTGAAACTGATTATTTCGGGACCCAGGTCATGCCCTGTCGCTGTTGAGACAGACACGACATACACACACTCTGCCCTGGGTGGAAGCAAAAACCTCCCTTTAGTACTACACAGTTGCTTTTATACAATTTCTTATCTGTTTACACAGTTTTAAAGCACAACAAACATAATTCAGCCAATCACCACACCCCACTACGTGAGCACACAATGGTCACGCAGCACGTTTTTCTACCCCTAATGGAGCTGCCTCTCTTTCCCACAGTCCTTCTCTAGCCCAAGTGACAGGCCCGAGCCATGATTTTACAAAGGCAACAAGGCCTTCACTTTATAAGGCTTTATCTATATGCAACAATGCCTTAAGTACTTATCCTGCTTAGTGTGTTTGTTCATTCTTTAATGCGCTATTGTAATAATTTTTATGCTCTTGTAAATTTTAATTTTGAAAAAAACCACACTGATAACATAAATTAAATGTGAATATGATATTTTATCAGTGTTAATTAATAAGCCAAGTATGTCAAAAGTTTTCAAGAGGATCATGTTCTAAGTTTCATTGCAAAATGCTAAACTTATTCCAATTCTATTTATGTGAGTAACACAAGTAAGGCTACTGTGCACAGGTCCCAAAAAATTTGCGTGTAAACTTTTATAAATCATTCAAAATCAGGAGAGATCAATGATAATGTTACCAAAAAGTGGTTCTGAAGCTAAATAACTGTTTAAATTCCCAGGTAAAACAACTACAATTTATTTTCTTGGTCTTACTATCCATTTACAGTGCTATTCCACTCAGTCATGCCAATGTACACAGATACCTATGCATACGATAACATATTCTACCTTTGTTAACATAAATAGAACATATTAGTTCATCTGAAATCTAACAAGTTCATTAACATAAGATATCATTATGCCAGCAAAATATATTGGATTTTGCGTTAATTTTGTAACTGCAGCTATACATTTGTAAATATTAAAATGATTTAGTATGACTACAAAAGTAGTAGTAGAATCCTCATAGACACCATTTTTATCACCAAGTCTTTTCAAAATGGGGATGGACAGATTAAAATTTATACACGTTTTTAGTAGAAGACAGGGAGATTTTTATTTTTGTGGCCTTTTTTGGAATATCAGTTATAGTTATTGTGGATCAAAGAGCTGCCATGATTTCTCAGACTATTCATATGCTTCTTTCAGCATCGGCAATGGTCAGGCTTAAGAAGCCAATGACTTTTTTCACACTGATAGATGCTGTTAGCAAATAAATAAGTACAGAACAGATTTTATTTTTTTTTCTATATTCTTTGTATTTCTTAAGTAATGTTGCCAAATTTTCAATAAGCTGCATAGAACAGGCATTTAGCATGAATGAACACACAAATTACTACACTGTGGGTATCTTTCATAACGCAAGAAACAGCTCAGTTTTAAAACTTGAGTTTAGGCACTGCTTCCTGAACTACGACTTCCTGCAGGTTAAATCCATTTAGAAGAAATTCATAGAGAATGCAAAAGATATATCTGTGGTGGGATCCTTGTAAAGAGGAGAAAACAAAGTATTTCTTTCTTGTATCTGCGATCCAGGTAGCAAGAGATGATGGAGTACTTCCAGAATTAAGAACTGCCCACCCTGCTGTCCTCATGAAAGAGGTGTGGCTTCTAAGAACTAAAGCCCTACTTGAGTCTTGCTAGTACTGAAGGTCTCTAATTCAAAATATTGGAATCATAGAAATAGTGAGGTTCAAAAAGATCTTTAAGACCATCAAGTCCAACAGTCAACCTAGCATTACCACTATGTTCACCATTAAATGTTAAAAGTGCATCCAGGGTGGAGAAAAAATCTGTGACCTGTTTTCATTGAATGAAAATAAAATAATAAAATTTAAAAAAAAAATAAGAGATGTAAAAAAATCAATAAAATATAAAAGAGGATCTGGTCTGTGCTTTCATTAATTAAAATCTTGTGGCACATCAAAACTGTGCAGAAATCAGAACGTATCAGCACAGTCCATTTGTGTCAACAAAGCTATCTCATTCGTGCTATCTGAGAAACATTTTAGATTGATTCATTTAGTTTTGAAAGATCTATTTTAAAAAAATCAATTAACAGTCAGTGGAAAAATGACTTGGAACTCTTGTTTTTCTAAATGTCTCCATCCATTAACGTCTAGTTAGGCTTTATATTTTAGCATAAATGTAACATCACATAGTGCTAGGCAGCCTGATGATTAGGTCACATGTTGCAGATAAAGGCACAATTCTTTTAGGAGAATCAGACTGAGTTTTACATGTGTCACAAACTGGTATAAAACTACACTGCTTGCAGTGGTGATGCCTTAAATGGCTGTCTAGAAACAGAATCTAGACAGGAATAAAGGAATAAAGGAGGTATTTATTTGAAAGGCCTTCAGATGTACACTCTGGGCTCCAGATCGTCCTGCCTCCGTCGATCCCAAAATGGATGACAGGTCACAAGTTCTTCACATTTTTTTATTAGCATAAATTCACCAACCAGAACACAGCCAATGATGGAATTTCCCCAAGCTTGCTCCCCCTCCCAAGATGATGGTTTACAGTTCTTGGTCTGGGTGTCTTTGGAGAGCAAGTTACAGAGGTTTGTTATGTCTATCTTAGTATAAGAGAACAGCACTTAACAAGCTACAGGAAACTTCAGAGTTACACTAGCAGTACAGGATTTTTGATATTTGATCAGTGGAGCTGCTGGGGTTGCCTTCCTCTGTATCCTTACACCTCTGAAGTCCCATAGGTATACATATCACTAAGGATGCTCAAGATAATATTGTTTAGCTCAAGAATGGAACAGTATCTTTATACTCTCCAGTAAATATTAAGCTCAGTCTACTTTATGTATTACCTATAGCCAAATGCATCTTCATTGGTTGGCCCAACAAGGGAGATGCACAAGCATGTAATTTATGAATAATGATAAAATTTGAAAGTTAAGCTCTTTAGTAGTTTAAAAACATTTCAGGCATGCTCATATGCCATTCATTACAAGTACTGCCATATCCAGGTGTCAACATTGTAGAGATTTTTAAGACTTCATCTTGTGATATTTGTATTTGTAGTGTGTCATTTAGACAACTAAACCTCAGATAAATTCTTTCTGTAGACCTGGCTGTTTCAATTTACTTAAAAAAAAAAAAAAAAAAAAAAAAATTGTTATTTTTAGAAGCTGCAAGTAAAGGACAGAGATAAATTTTGGTGGGCATAAACCATAAATGCATGTCAGCTGTTACTCTGCGAACAATTGTTTGTTCTTCAAGCTAGTTCTTAAATGAATTTTTCAAAATGAGGTTATCTCCACCTTTATGACTAATGTATTATAGCATTTATCCTTTTGTACTGCTTTTCTGACCTGTCTTTAGTCAGTTTTACAAGCAACTGATGAGATGTCAGTCTTTGTCAATGCAGAAATAAGATGGTTCTTGACATTGGGGTTTTCTCATTGATTAAATGGTCATGGTGTATTCACAGCCTAAATGCTGCCTTCTGGTCACTGTCCTTTTCTTGTGTGGAAAATGACCTTTGTGAATAATTGCATGCCCCAGATGTGTCAAAATGAGGAGGATGCAGCAATCCAAAGTGGTAACAAATTGTCCACTGATTATCTTGTAATCTTGGGGAGAGGAGCAAAAAACAACCAGAAATAGTTTTTTGCCAGTTTATCACTGAAAGATAATTTAAGATCCATTTAAGAAATTTTATTTTTACTTTGTATTTTGCTTTAGAATATTTTAATGGTTGCCTTGTATTGCTTGTAATGATAAGTCTAAGTACTTTTTGAGCCACAGGTTCAGTCACTGCAACTGTAAGTCTGTTTTAAACTACCTATATGCTTCTATTTGTGAGGATATCAAAGAATTATAAGAAATTTATAATTTTATGACTGTTATATTTTATTCCAATATGGAATCATCCCTAAGAGTCATTATTTTGAGTGGGAATTTCTGGAATGTAGTTTGTTCTGGCTGTGCTCCAGCATCCTTTAATTTATCATCTGTCCTGTAGGACTTGAATGTGGCGTCAGTGAAATGATATAAAATTTCTTCCTTTACAGTGCTGAATTATCCACACTCAGACCTGAGCAAAACTTTGCAACTAATAATTCTTTCTGAAAATAATTTACCAGATGCAATTAAAAACTTTCCTTGCAACTTTGTTGACGTAACAGAAACTTCACAAAAACGAAGCAGATGGGTAGGTTGGAAGGCTCGTGTGAGTGCTTGTTTTTCTGCCTACTCACATACCAGTCCAATGACTGACACGTGGCTTCCCTGGCTCCCTGAAATCCCACCTGTCTGGGTGTGGGCTGCCCAAGTGCCTGGGAGCTCTGGCTAACTTATAGTACCACTGGTAATATACAGGAATCCCACAGCTCCATGGATAACCTAGGCTGCATGGTTTTCTGGGCAGACCGATTCTTGGCTGACCACGTATTTTTCTGGATTTCTGCCCAGAAAAGAGGCATGGCCCCAGTTCCCCAAGCTAGTTGGGCAGATCTAGATTGCTGGCCTACAAATGACAGAAAACATGGATTCTGCCTTCACTGAGACAAGTTTATCTCAAAATATTATTTTTGTTAAAAATTCACCTTTTTAATTCTTCATTCTGATTCAAAATAAAAAAAATGCACCGAATTTTAAAATTGCTACAGAGTAAAAATTCGGATTCCAGAATCAAATGACATTTCAAATAATAAAGGAATTGATTACAGTAGTCAAAATCTAAAATCAAATGAGTAATAAAATCAGGTGAAAACGAAAGGCATTTTTATTTAGGAAAGGAAATCACAACTTCTCCTATAAATGTGGAGGAAAATTCAGAGTTGTAACCTAACTGTAACTGCAAAATCACATAGTAAGACAGTTCACAAGTCTTCCATGTTGTGATTTCTCCAGAAGTCGCTACGTTCATTCCTCTCCATCATGCCAGTACAGAGATTTTTTATGCAGCAATGAAGTAGAAAAATATCTTAGAACAATTTTTTCATATGCATACGGTGCCTCTGCTTCTACGTACCACAGATGCACATACAGATGCCACTGTCACAAGAATATCAAACACCAGTATTTTTTTTTATTTTTTCATATATTCTAGGCCAGGATCAATGTTTACTTCTGAAAGGATGACATAGATCATGGAACATCTTAAGAAATTACCTCATTCAGAATACAAAACAGAAAGCATCTTATTTTGGAGTATCGTCTGCTTGGAAGATACACAGCAAAATTAACAATTTACAAAATATGTTCCTGGGTCCTATTATTTATTTGTATAATTTAAGAGAAAGAAAGGACTATTCCATAAAGTGTGTGAATGAAAAAAGGTAATAAAGAATGCTTTTATTTTGCTGATCTGATTGCTGGTTATATTTGCAAATAAAAGTGCTTCTCATAAGTAAACCTTTTGGGGTTCAAACATCAAAACAATTAAAAGTTGAGATATTGCCAGATATAAAAATTATTACTTTTTAGTCCATGGACCACTGAGTAAGGAAGTGCCTTCAGTTAATCAAGCAAAAATCATAAGGCCGTATATAAGCTATCTTGTTAGGTTTTACTAGGATTCTTGTTTTCTGTTTAGTCTTTGGGGCATATAGAAGAATTCACACAGTTTTATCTGTGTGAAACAGAAGAGTTACACAGATGACAAAAGTTTAACACATTCTAGTGAATAGGGCCTCTTAGACCTCTTCACCTGCAGAGCATCTTCTGATCCAGACCTGGCTCCCAGAGATGACAACACAATGCACATTGTTCCCAGACTTGACTTGTTGCTGCTAAACTTGCCCTTATAACCTTAACAAACACTTCATGGTAGAATGAAGGGATAGAAGATATAGGGGAGGAGGGGCTGGGATCCAGCACTAGCTATTCTAAGACTGCCATCAGCTTAAGGCTTCTCTCTGCTGAGAAGACAGCAGTCATGACCTTGATCACTCCACAAAAAGTAGCACTGATATCAGTAGTTCTGTACTCCTGATGGGATCTGACATGGAATTCGGTCAACTATCATCATAAATGTTAACAGCAGCAGAGCACTAAGCCCAGGGTACCAGAATGAGTAACTCCACAGTGCCTTGACAAAATCAGCCACCCAAGCAACATTATAACTAATCAGGCATGCACCTAAGGAATAGAACTTTTACAGAGTAGATATTCACAGGCATACTTGGACTTGATTGTTATTTAGTAGGAAGTTTTTAAGGGCCTAAATTCCCCCTCCTTAAGCAGGATATGCCTAGACCAAATTCAGTTATCTGTTCAATCAAATTACCTGACAGGACTTAGATACAAATAATCCAGAAGAAAACCTTGAAGCCTTGTCAAAAAAAAAAAAAAAAAAATCAAATTATGAGAAAAAAGGATTAATTTATACACAGTGATGTAATTGTTGGGGGAGGGAAGGAGGAGGAGGGGGAAAGCACAGTTTATTTGAAAACAATAACTAACTAATTTAGATATTGTGAAGAAAAAATACACTTATTGGGGTGTTTAGAGTTAATATGTAAAGGTAGAGTTACCTCTAACCTTCTGAAGATGTCTATAATCCCTTCTCTAGCAAATATGGTCTTTGTCCAGTTTTGAAGGGAAGACTGCCTGTCATTCTTAAAACACAATTAAATGGAATGGTACTTTGACAAACACAGAGAAAATACCCATGAATATTATTTTCTAGAGGTTGAATGGAGTATGGATATAACGCATGCTAGTCTGGTTTTCATTTGAACATTAAAATACTGAAGTCATCTAACACTTGGTAGCAAATTATGTTGTATGACTCAAATTTTACTTTAGCTCTGCGCTTATAATGTACCTACTCACAAGAAATGGAAAATTATTAAATACTGTAGTGCAATTCTCAGAAAATGAATGGAACTTTCATATCAGTTATTCGTTTGTAGAAGTCATTTATGGGAGTCTTAAAAGGCTAAAAGCTTTTTGTGCTGATTATGTACATATTCTGCATATAGATTATTTACATGTGAAATGCTGCCTTAAATAGGTTTCATTGTATTCTTTCAGAAAAAATGTGTATTGGAGTTCTGTGACTGAGGAAGACATAAAAATATTTGTGTTCTCATTTGCACTGCTGCAATTTGGCTGCTGCTTTAGCAATATTTTAAAAATTATATGGAAGTAATTCATTTCTTCCTCTTCCTGTGCATTTTAATACAGTCTAAAGGTTCTTATCAATGTTCCTTCCTATCAATATTTCACTCAATTTCCCTAAATGTAAATGCTGCATTAGCAACAATGTGCTTTTAGTACATCTCTACTTCAAGCATAGAGGAGCTAAACTGTTTGGGTGATATCCAGGCACAACACTCTACAGATTCATTAGGTTGCTGTACTTCATAGAGGTTGAGAATCATGCTTCTTGTTTTCAAAGGAGACTCCTTAGTCTTCTGTTAGTATCCCTACTGATACCTATTTTATTATTACACCATTCCTTAAATGCTGCTGGTTTTGGCCATCACTTCTTGTATCCCTGCATCCTATAAGAAATGAAAAAAGACATGTTCTTTAGAAATTATCTTTATGGGAATAATCTCTATTTCTAGAATATTTCAGAGCAGTGTTTCTCCTTTGATTCTTTTTTGTATCATACCTGAACCAATTATAATCTCATTTCTATCACAATTCCAAGAAATATTGATTATAATATTTTGCTTAAGAAAGAATTTGTTTTCCTTTTCAGAAGCATATAAATCAGCTAGAGGCAAGAAAATCATATGTCATGGCTCATTCCTAGAGGCATATTGAACTGATTGCAGTATCTCTTGTCACACCAACCTAAGAAAGAAAGCAGAAAAAAAAAAAGGAAAGGTGGTTTCCTAATGAAGAAGGGCGTAAGTTGGAGTACATAGATGAGAAACTGTTCTTTATTCTGAGGATCAAATTTTAATTCCAAACACATTTATTAGGATACTTGAAAAATAAATTATACTAAGAAAACTAAAAGTGAAACAACAGCAATAACAGAAAATATAACAACATTGTAATCCAAAACTGTAAAGATGTGTGTTTAATTCTTATGATGTTAAAATGGTTGAGTAAATTTTTGGGCTGCATTTAACTTATGGGATACAGTTGCCCAGTTCTATCTACTACCTAATAAATCAATAGATTTCTGCATAAGTCTTTTGTGACTTGTGTGTTACCTGCTTTTTGGTGACTATTGTTCCTGAAGGGAGTCTAACATAGAGTCCTGTGAATTTTTTTTTTCCACTACAGAGGACACTGGTCCCTTTGAGCAATGAAAATCTTCCAAATCACCCTCATAATGGGAAAACTTTGAGAGCTAGAAGGATTGCAATTTGATGGTACAGTAAACTTTAGATGACAAGCTTAGTCAGAACAAATGGCATAAATCCCTTCTTTTCATTACCTTTGAGTTTTCTTGCTCATGGGTCTATGCCATTTGACTAGTCTCACTACAACTTTGTGACATGTGTTCCATGCTCCTATTACTATGCTGACAGTTATCTTTCCTGAAAGTCATGTAGGGCAGTATCTATGAATAAGAAACTAGCTGATAATATGGTAACCAAAAGAAAGGAAGTATTCTTTCACTGCACAGGAAAAGCAGAACCATTTTGCTGAATTGACAGCTGCAGTCTGCACCCAACTTTTAGTACTTCAAGGGACTCAGGAAAGTGCTAAACTGTTGAACAACATAATTTTGCATATCTATTAAAAGTATCTCTCCTTTTTTCAATCATGTATTCTTAATAAAGTACATTAACAAACTCAGAAAAATATTAAAAAGCCATATGGGTAGAGAAAGCAACTGCTCACAAATGGGCAGAATGAATGATTTCAAAAATACAAAAAAATAATACTACGTGAGATACAAATTGGGAATGCCATGCTATATGAGCAGTTTCAAAGAAAGGGAGGAAATTTGTGGTGGCCTAACAGTGAGCCCTGTGGCTTCTAAAAGAGCCAGTTAAAACAAAAGAGGCAAACATTGTTTTATCACTACCAGGTATTTGCACAAAAAGTAAATTCAGCTGATTTAAGCTTCTGCTGGATATTCAACAACAGACATTATAGCTCTAAGTATATATAATGTCCTAGAGACAAGATCTTCAGAACAATTTAGCACAACTCATAAAACAGAAGCAAATGGCATATCTGGAAGGTATCCTCCTGTAAAATGCACTGCAGGATGATATTTATTGATCCCTAATTTGGTTAAATTGCCATAATTCAGTGTTGTATTACCCTATTTCATCTTTGAAGAATGCCATAGCCTCGCTCCTGTTTTTGCCAAGGTCCCTTTAATCTACTGTGTCCATAAAAATGGACACATAGGGAAGTAATGATGTCATTTTTTTTCCAGAATGAGAAAAATAAAGATATAAGAGAATAGATTGAATTTGTCTGCTCCTTACCACAGAAATCATACTGAAATGGGAAATTTTCACTCACAGTTGAAAAATAATCAGAGTCACAATACCTGACTGTTGAACAAGAGGCACTCTTCTTGAGCTACTTCTGTTTCTCATCATTTATCATTTGCTTAGTTCATCACAGTTTTTACAGATTCTGAAGTAAAAAAATTACATAAATGCAGACTGATATTTGGCCTATCTACTGTAATGTAGTCAAATATCCATCAAAATGTAAATAGCTCTTTTCTGTCTGTTGTGACATGCATCAAAATAATGTAATTAATGTTGTCATAAAATGCTTAATAAAATCACTGTTATTAAAAGTTAATTGATAAGAATAGAAGACCTTTTACTCTTTCATTCTAACTCATCAAGGATTAGAAAAACTTTTAGAAAACACTTCTGTAGCATAAAAGTGAAATTCATCAGTAAAACTTATATTTTTCCCCTATAGTACTTTTAATATTAATTTTAAAATCAGTCAAAAATCTTTCTTTTATTACAAAAAATCTCTGTATTTTGAAAGTAAAGAGAAAATATACTCATAAATATTGCTGTTATTTAATATTATCAAATGTTGTTCAATTCTTCTCTACCTTTCTGTTTTCTCTATTTTTCTGAGGATAACTGGGAATTTGGAAGGTATCATTTGGAAACTTTGGGTACTGCAATTCAACATGTACAGGAGCATAATCTCAGAAAAGTTTAGAAAGCTGTATATACAAAAGAGCATATTTTAAAACATGACATGAACTTTGCTATTTATATCCTTATAGGTTAATTCTTACAAGATACATTAAATAAGTATTTCTTCATTATGTCAAGTTGGACTAATATTACAAGCACTTTGCAGTACTTTGACAGCCTGTGGGTACCCAAAACTAAAGATAAAACTAAACCAGATAATTGATGAAGTATCAAAATACTGAAAATGCTGTACTCTAACCTAGTGGGTAAATAGTGGATGGAAAGGTCACCGGTTGGAAGATAAAATAGATTGAAATGAATATAAATTATCTTTATGATGCTGAAAAGCTTGATTACTGAGATTGTGAGACACAATTCTGTCCAGAAACAATGTAATGAAGATTAATAAAAGTGGCCTGCCTAAGTCCTGCTCTTTGAAGTTTGAAATACAAGGCAACATTTGACAGCTGGATAATAGTAATAAAAATATCATTTGGAAAAGGATTTTTCCTACTCAAGATCTCAATATGTAATATAAAAATTATCTATTATTAAAGAATTATTTTATGTCTTTCTATTTTTACACTTATGGATATTATTTAAAAGGCTCGCAGGCATGAGAAAGAAAATAAGGAGCAGCTGTCCCTTTAAAAAATTCTCTTTGTTTCTGGGATGATTTTTACTAGCAGAGTTTTGCAGGAAAGTTGTTGCTGCTTCGTACAGTGACTAGAGGTCTTTTCCTTTCTGCTGTCTCTGGTTTAGATTAGATGCTCAAGTATCTGCTTCCCTTGGATTATGCAAGGAAGAGAGTTGAAGGTAGCTTGGGCAGATCAAATAACCCATGCACACAAAGCCAAAAGCCTCTGCTAATACTTGTTTCTAGAGTGACTGGATGTGTTCTGGTAATCTGACTGGAGGATTTTCTATCAGTGGGAATGTTTGTAGTTGCCTCCAGATAAGTTTAAAATGTATGCTCTTGTTAGTAAATAGGAGGAGCTTGTTTAAAATGTCCAGGTTTTGGCAGGCTGGCAGGAAAGAAAAACTATATGTTGTGGTGTCTTTAAAATAGCTGGAGGGCAAGACAGAAACTATTCCAAGCCACATTGATAGAAACTCAGGAGAATGAATTAGGGCAATTTTTGTTCTCCTTTACACAAACATAAATCTGGAGTGACTCCACTGAAATAGATAGCTAATTCCTATATTATCAAATATAATTTCTTCTTTTTATTATTATAGTTAGAGAATAAGTAATAATAACTGCTGTAAGGCCTAATTAATTTGCTCAAGGCTTCCCTTTAGAGTAGAATTTATTGATAATGTGCATTTAGCTATTATAATAGATTATCTGCCCTTTTAAATGCCTTTCTTTCATCTGGCTACTTTTCATTCAACCCTACAGCTAATTCTTTTGTTATCTCAAGCAGGGCTTCATTGTTATAGGGCAACACTGAAGAACCAGCTGACATATCCCTTTTTCCTAGACTGGGCTACAAGACAGTCTCTACAAAGAAGGCTGTCTGTGCATATGACTTTAGGGTATGATGCAGCCCCATGTTTTTGTTGTTTAGGTTATACGATGTTCACTATCCAGTTTTCCCAACAAAGAGACATGACACCTGCCCCAAGCAGTTTGCAATCTAAAATTAGATATGCTACAGTGAGTAACAAGTAATGATTTTTGTTGTGGTATAAAAGCTGGTGGGGTTGAAAAAAGAAAAAAAAAAGAAAAAAAAGAAAAAAATAAGCTATTACAATAAGTTTACATGAATTTTCAGTTTCCAGATCAATTGTAGTTGTAGGTATTGTATTAGCCAGTCAAAGGGTTTCCAACAGCTAAAATTATTTGTCTGAACTAGAGATTGTAAATGCAAAATAAAGAGCACAAGAGGACACTAGAACAAGATACCATTGAGATGTATAATTTATCAGAACCATTAAATCATTCTAATTACTATGGGGGACACGATATAGCTTTAACTGGATACAACTTTAGCTTCACAGCATCCTGCATTAGGATCATGGCCAATTTAGGATATACAGTACCCTGCAGTAAAGGGGATGCAATTAAATACAGGGTCAGTGGAATTTTGCATTCAATGCTCCATAAAAAAACTGCTTTCCAGCACATTCCAAACTTTTTGCAGTGAGATGTTAAGTGGTTTGCTAGAGGTAGAACATTCGAGCAAGATGTACAAAAGATCTATATTTTTAGTGTTTGCTTTGTAATTGAAACTGGCATAAATGCCAGTAGTAAATTTTACCTGTCTGGTATTTGTGCAGAACTTTGGCAATGTAAAGCAGTGGTATGTTTGTTCACAAGGAAGTATTCACTTTGTTCATCAGTTAGAGATAAGAAAAACCAAAAAAAAAAAAAAAAGTAAGTACAATAGCTCTAAGTGACCCACTTGGTACATTAATCTTGACTCCTGCGTCAACTTTTGCATGTTAGAAGTTTATTCAGTTCATATGCCAAAAAAATCTGAACATGTGAAAGAACTGGGGATCAGCAGAGCAGGAGGATAAACAGTGTGTTTTTTCCTGCAGTTCAGATTCTCCACCAGTCTATGGTATCTGTTGCAAAGACTTTGGTATGGAAATTTACCCCTGTCCTGAGGCCAAACTGCAAATGTCCAATTCAACTCAGTTTCAAGGTTATTTTGGGAGAGTAGAAATCAATAGAATATTCTACTAACTGAGGACTATCCCAGTTTACTTAGTTTATCAAAAGTAAGATTACGTCTGGTAAAAATAAATAGAAGGTATTGGATTGGATTGGACAAGTTCCTGGATTTTCAGGAACTTGTCTTTTCCCATAAAGCTTAAAGTCTGGAAGGTAGTAAAAAGAATTTTATAACATTCAAAGTAAGGTGCTTTTTTTAGAAGAAATAGATATCATTATGAAATGGCAATAACCTTTGCCTCTCTAGGTAATGGAAATACTGTAGGAATTCATGGACTAATGGAGCCAATGGATGAAGTGAATGTTGTTGAAAAAGGACTGAAAGAGAAGCATGTCGAGTTATATTTAGGTCTTCTCAAGAATCTCTAGGTTTTCTATTTTTCTGAATCAGACATGCAGATCTCTCTGCTTCCTTGCCTTTGCTTCTCCAATTAGAGTCTTCATGTGTAACTTAGAGATAAGTCTAATTGAAACTCTCAAAAACTTCATCTTCTGAAATCTCTGTGATCTTCATTCTTTAGGTGGTACATAAATAGGCTTAACCAGTATCTCTTCAGCTGCACAGCTACTTACTTATTTATTACTCTTTTATTTCTCTTGTACTGCTTTTGTAAGATTTGATTTTAAACTACTGTCTAACTAGAACAAACAATTATGCAAATGAAAAATTAGATCCTTCAGCACTTCAGAGAACTGCTACACATTTAATTGCTACAAGAAACCACAAAGAATCAGTTAATTCCAGAATAATTCAACATCTGCTAGCAAATTTAAAGAAGATACTGAATTTATTGTAGATCTGTAAATACTCAGCAACTTGGCAGGTGGTATTTTTATGGAGCAAAGAACAAAAAGGAAAAAAAAAATAGATGAACTCAATTTTTCTGGATAAGGGACATTGCTGCAGAATATATATAGAAAGTATAACTTTTTGGTCTCAGGATGTCTTTGTTGTTGCTGTTCATATGTTTTTTAAGATTTTATTGCAACTTTGGAGCTCATTCCATTTGGTGTTACATATGGAATTGTCGGTGTTAAATTTGCTTTTTCAGTGATTCAGGTATCACGTTTCTCATATACTGCAGAAAACATCAGGCAGTTTATTTCCATCGGATATTATAAAGAGTGTTACTGGCACAGCAGAGCCTGAGGAAAGAGCAAGAGATCTCATGGAAGGCTGCTGATCCCTACAAAGTTCGGTTTATGTTGCAAAGAATGACACATGAAGCCTCTTCTCCAAAGTGTCATCTGAGCTGGCACAATTTACAGATGACAGGCAGATGCATATTGTGTACAAATAGCTGAGAGGCATAACTGCAAGGCAGGATCACTCGGGATTGCAGATGGTAATTCTTGAAACAGGTCGTTTGTCAGGATGACGTTTTAACTTTATGGTTCTCAGTTTGTTCTCATCTTAAGGATGTAAAAGTTGGGACAATTAGTCTTTGAAGTCTGAAATGAAAATTCAAAATTTTAAAAATATTTTCGAATTTAAAAATATTTTTGTAACAGGTCATCTGAGAAAACTTTGAGAAAGTGACCACTCTCATGAAAACCTGTTGAGGCTAAATTGATTTATCTAGTGAGAGGTTATGGATATCTTCCATTCCTGTAAATGTAAATGATTTGCTGATGTTGCACAAGACTTTGCAAATAACTGTGTCCAGGTTGCAGAGAGGAGGCAGAGCTTAGCGCCTCGTGGGCGTTGCTATTCTATGCTATTATGCAGAGGGGGAATGAGAATGCAGATGCTGCTACTGAGAATAGTTGTTGGCAGCACACAGCCCTTTACAAACCTCAAGAGGATTTACTGAAACATCACTGGGGAACCAGAAGGATCAATAAGATGAAAAAAATGTCAGCTTTAATTTACAAAATGCTGGGGATTTTTGTTCCACTTTCCCTCCTACTCTTGCTGTTATCTACAGAAAAGTCATTTGCAGACAAATCGCTATGTTAATCTCATTGAATCAAACTGAGGATGAATTCTTAAAAAGGAAAGTCTTTAAAACGAAAAACTATTGAAATTAAAAAAAGGAAACGAGGAGAATTTTAGTTCAAGGTCAGCTATTCCTTGTTTGACAATGGCCAAGACTTTTTCATATGTATATCAATTATATGGTCAGAAACACAAGCATTGATACAATTATAATTAATAATTATAATTAATAATGACATTGATATAATTGCATATTACATATTATTAAAAAGATGATTTTTAAAAAATTATTAGCCAGCTAGCTAAACAAATATTAGCTGGCTTTTGGCTATACACTTGTTAGAAGACAAGGGTAATTAAATTATGTGCAGTAAGGACTCCTACAAGATCAAACTCTTTAATTATTGGTTCTGTTCATCCTTATTCCATTTTCTGACTATGCACTTGGAACATTTTTTCCATGGCAATTCTGCAGTCTCCAAACAAATTCTGAACACAGGTAAAATTATTTCAATGCAAGACAGAAATTGCCAACTTATATTCCCTTTATTTCTTTCAAAGTGTTTTGTCTTTATGAGAAAATAAAGAAAACAAAAAGTCTGCAGTGGAATACTTTGTTTAGGAAAGATCTCTGCTTAGACCTGCTTCCTTTCCAGTTTATTTATCAAAATTCACCCATAAAAAGAAGGTTTACAGTGTGCAAATGAAACTTGCCTATAGAGTTAGGGTCTGATCATAAAAGTAGATCATAAAAACCTTTATATGTTGACTGAAGAACATTTCTTAACATGAAAAATTAAATTCTATTGAGGACCACCAAAATTTTGAAAGTATTATAATATTCTCTTTTTTCTACATATTTTCACAATATTTTTACAAAAGATGGCAAAACATTTGTTATATATCCTGGTTAAGAATAATTTCCTTAAACTCAGGAAACTTGCTTTCATATTTAAGCTATGTATTGTACAGGATGACAGAAAAAACATTGTAGAATGATTTTTAGCTCCTTGTAGGGTATGACATTCATAAATATTTAAAGAGCAAATTACCTGTCTCTTATAAAAAACTTAAACCATTGTTGAAAATTACTTTCTATAAATTCTACTATTATGTATAATCTTACGACCAGTAAAAACTTTCAAATAATATATTGGAGGCTATAGTTCGATAAAAAGAGATAGAATTTGTCTCTTATCATACTTTTAGCTGAATACTGAATTAGGATAAAACCACAAATAACCCCTGGCAATGCAGAGTGCCACTGCAGATTCCTGTTTTATCACGAAGATGTGGGTTATGTTTTGCATAATAATTACTTGAGGTCTTTTTCTCATCTGGAAATCAGAAACTGAGTATGTCAGGACAGTGGTCGCCCATATGCAATGTCAAGCTTTCTGGGATGGACCTTTTGTTTCTCTCCGAATAATTTTTGTCCTGTGGCCCTGGATGTAAATCAAAAGTAACATATCTCAGATTTTGTGTATTTACTGATAATATTGGAGAGCTTTTTTCTCCTCAGATTTAGTAGACTAGGACACTTTGACATGATCCTGAGCAAGAAGAAAATATCAGCTGGGTCTTAGAAAACAATCAGTTGCTTGTATGTGAGACATTGTTCAAGGTGTCCTATTTTGTCCCTTTTCTGTTTTCTTGGCTAAATACATCTCATAGTCTTCATGTGCTTGACTGGAAGTGAGGGGACAGGACTCTTATCACATTAGAGCAGGGGGTATGATGGTCCTATGACTATATAGGGATTGACAAGGGGAATTGTTGCCATTCTGTATCCTCTTCTTACAGCTCCCCACTCTGCAACCTTTTTGCTAGTTCTCTTGCAGTGACAAGGCCAAGGCAAACTTCCAGTTTCAGGTGAGAGAAATTACTTTTTCGTATGGCAAAATTACGAAATATATGTCATCTTTCTAGGTGAGTCAGGGTTGAGCTATTTAGTGGTGAAGACACTCAGTTTTTCCTGATTCATTTATTATTATGAGGCTTGTGAGTTTGGAAAATTATGGACTTCAAGCCCCATGAACCACTGCATTGACTGAATATGGATCCCACTTGCTTACTTCCAACAGAAGAAAGAGGTCTATAGACACAATTGCTTCAACACAAGTTTCTCAGCATGTGCATGGAATAATTCTCAGACCATAAATATGAAACCTTGTTATTTCAAGGCAAAAAAAGGCAATAAGACTGCAAAACAGGATAACGTAATGTAAATTGGTAATCTGTTCTCCTCCTAAACAAGGAGGTCCTTTCAACCCCCTATTTTCATTAAGCTATTTTATCTGCATTATGGTGCTACATGATCCAGACTCTTCTGCAAGGATACTTTCTATCTTCTTTGTCATTTTTACACAATATCACTTTCTCAAACTAGAACCCCAATCTTGTTCTGTTTTTACATATCACAACCCCCCATTTGGATGCCTTCTGTTTCCGATATTCCTTTACTGTGTTCCCTTGTTTGAAAGAGCAGATCCCAATATTGTCTATTGTGATCAGTGTAGCAGAGGAGATGTGGGAACCACACCATGGAACAACGGCAAGGAACCATTTCTTATCAGTCCAAAGTGGCACCTACAAAAATGATAAAATCTATTATCTAAGAGAAGTAGCTATGAAGTTCATCTAGAAGCTCCTCTGCCCTTTCCTCTCTCCACCTCCACTTAAAAGCAAAAGCAAGACTGAGAAAGCATTTCATTTGTATTTTTGAAGGTTTTGCTTATTTTCATTCAGGTCCTTAACACTTAAAAGGAATGTTCATAAGGGAAATTTTAAAAACGTGCACGGTATGGGAAGTGGAAGAATTTGAAAGGCTATATTAATCTAGCTGGAAATTACTGAAAATAAATAAATAAACATATGCCGCATCTGGGGTTTTCCAAATCATACTGTTCACTTGCAAATTGCCCAGGTGATCTCTCTTCATACTCTGAAGGTCATATTTAATTCAATATACTTTAGTATGTCAACATACGTTTCACTGTTCTAGTCCAATTAGATTTCAAAATAGAACAGGTGACTGTAATTTGGTCAAAATACCTGCCACTGAGAGAGTGGAGGGCTCATCCCAGTTTGGTGTCATCAGCAAACTTAGTATTCCTTCAGGTTCTGCATCCACATTGTTAATAAAGTTGCTGAAGATGTTATGACCCCCCACAATGAGGTCACAGGAAGCCAGGTTCTTGTTGATATATTTCTTGGGGCAGATGAGAGTGAAACAACAGTGAAAGATGGGCGTTTGTAGATATATATATATATCGGGTTTATTTTAGAACAATTTGGTTACAAAGGAGAACAGGTGTGTAGCCATTTTGGCGGTTATTATCTATAGTGATTTAGATATACAAAGGTGTGGAGACATTTTTGTTGTTATTATCTATAGTAATATGAAAATATAAAAGCATAAAATATTACATGAGAAAATATATAAGGGAAAGAAAGAGAAGGAGAGGATAAGGAGGCCTCACGACAAGACTTGGTCACTGCAATTTGGATGTCTCTTGTTCCAGTCCTGTTGAAGCAGTGGTTGCAGACTGGATGAGTCTTTCACACCTCCTAAAATGAGACAGCTGCCTATTACATAAACGCAGGTGATAAAACAGATGGATAACTTTGACGTCGTGTGATTGTCCCGGTACTTCCCTACACCCCCATCCACAAAAGGGAAGATTAACAGCTGAATTCACTTGAGTACAAAGAGACGGTACCTGCCTTGAAGGATTTGCCTCTACCTTGTTTAACACCCAGCTGTAGCCTCTGACTGCTTGAACAACTAATATTCCAGTCACTCTTCTGGTATCACTTGTGGATGCCCCAAACCTCGGATGATTGAACAATAGCATCCCTTTTATCTTAAGTTTCTCCTCACAGTCCAAATTCCCGTTAGTAGGCATACTGGGGAGGAACGGGCTTTGGTGGTTGCAGATGGGCAGCTATTTCTTTGCAGCTTGCTACAGTGGGCAAAATCCAATGATTTTAGCAATGTTTAAGCCATTAACCATTTCAGTCTCATGCAGAAGAGAATGAGGCCTAAGATGGAGCCCTGCAGAACCCCACTAGTGACAGGTCAACAGTCTGATGTTGTTGGAAATGACACCAAGTTTAAAATTTTTTATATAACTTTAGTTGGAAGTTTTGTCCCCCATTTGCCCAGGAGGGAAGGAATTGAAGTTTCTTTACGAAGAACTGCTGTACCACTTGAGGCCTGATGAGCTTAACATCTCAACAAACTGGGAGTAGCACAGTTGATAGATGAATGATCATGACCATTAATGAACATCAACTCCAGACATCACCCCAGGCATTGCTGAAGACTCCTGGTCTGGGAAAAGATAGATAAGAGAACAGAAGAATGAGAATCTAATCAACATCAAAGGCAAAGGGATCAATAAGTAATAGGAAGCCAAATACTAAGAACTCTGTAACTTGGGATCAATGAACATTGAACCAATGAATTTTTCTAGGTTTTGACTGTATAAGGATGTGAAAAATCTAGTAAAAGCCATGTGTGAAAGAATGATTTTCTCTGCACAACCTAGGCAATGTGAAATGATTTCTGTTGCACATCCTAACAACATCCTGTCCAGAATAAAGTAATGCCTAACACTAAATTCTCTAACACTAAAAAATGTTGTTGGAAAGTGTTGTGCAGTTTCAGAGACAATGACACTCCATTGGCTATAACCCTTTGTGCCCAACCTGAACCAGTTGCTCACCCATCACATAACATGGTTGTTAGCTGTGTGCTGGATATTTTATCCAGAAAAATACTGTGAGAGATAGTATCAAAAGCTTTGCTGAAGTCCAAAAAGAAATAAATATGTCCCAAAGTGCAGATACCTTGAAACAGCAATTTCATCTTGGAATAATTTTCATTATTTTGGTGCATTTATGTCCTATACAAACTATTCTTTGCTATTTAAAAATACATTTTTGTCCTTTACAACTCTTTTAAGTATTAAAATTTCACTGTGGTAGTATTAAAGTAAGTATTAAAATTTCAATGTGGTTTCATTAACATCATGAAATGTTTAAGTAAATATTAAAAACCCATTTCTGCAAAAAAAGCTGTTCCTTCCTGCACATATTAAACATGGCTCCAGGTTTCAGAACGAGGGAAGGAAGCTACTATATTGCCAAGGTAAAGATAGTTCCCATTTCCATAATCACAACAGGACAATTTTGAAAAATACAATCTAATCCATCTGTTTTAGTTTTATAAATATAGACATTTACAGTTCTATGTCAGGAAAAGAAGTTGCCATTCAGACATCTATTTTCCTTAGTTTCTGATTTTTCCAGATTTAAGATTATCGTGTATTACAAGGAAGAAGAGAGAGGTTGTGGCTGCTGATTTGTTTTGTTTTGTTTCATTTGCTTTTATTTCCATATTGTCATCCAGAATGCAGGTAACTGAATACTTCAACTACTTCATTTCCATGGTCTAATGTTATGAATGGTTCATAATGGCCAACATTCAAAATTTATACTCTGCATTCTATGCTACTGAGTGTTCAGCAGCTCGGCAATGGGATAGTAATTTTTGGAGACTATAAATTGAAGGAACAGATGCAGTGAAATAATCAAAAATTCCTTGAGATTGAAGATTCTCTTCCAGCCCTCAAGATGTGGTCTGCAAGA
Organism: Vireo altiloquus; assembly: GCA_013396875.1. Lineage (NCBI taxonomy): Eukaryota > Metazoa > Chordata > Aves > Passeriformes > Vireonidae > Vireo > Vireo altiloquus. The sequence continues at coordinate 112,623 of VZRF01001588.1, forward strand.
AAAGGAAGAAAAGGAGCTCAGGAATGAAACATGAGCATGAAACTTCCACTACATGCAGTTTACAACCTCTTGCTTAAAGGCAACTTTTTCCCACACCAGAAAGTTAGATAATACAATGACTGTTACAAAATCTGTTCCTAGAGAAATCTGGAAAAATACAAACCTAGACAGTGTAGAGATGTACTCAATGAATTAGTAGTAAACATAATAAGGGATAAAATCAACTCATGGCTGGATAAATACAGTATATTGAGGAAAAATAACCAGAATTTTTCTGCAGGGAAATTATGCTTTACAATGGTTTTGGGATTCTTTGAGACAATCATGGAGGTAAGATGATCTGGGCTGACACCATTCAGAGATTAAACAGAATTATTTCCAAAAGTCCTTCAAGAAACTAAGCAAAACCTTAGATCTTAAGGACAGAATAGATATGTTCTTGAATGGAAAAAGGAAAAGGGAGGGAGAAAGAGAAGAGAAAAGGGAGGAAGAGGGAGGAAAAGGAAGGCAAAGTAAGGGGAAAAAAGGGAAAGAAATGCAACTCTATCCAAAGCAAGGCAAGACATAATTATTTATTTCCATCTCAGAGTCTGACTGCTAGAGTGCTTCAAGAATCTGTGCTAGATGCAATGCTCTTGTACATATCAGTGCAATAAAGAAGAGAGCTGATGGTGGAAAACTGGACAAGGCTGAGTGACAAAGCAATGAAATTTCTGTAGTTAAATGCAAAATCATGAATACACGAAAAATCTTTTTTCAGATTTAACAGTCTTGGATTTGAATGACTGTAAGTATGGCTGGCATTATTTTAGATAATCCATGAAAATATCTTATCTGAAGTGGCTATGATGCTTTGCATTTTAACTTTTATGTTTTTCAAATCCTGTATTGCCTAGCGTGTAACTCTGAAGTTTCTTGTAGCCTGTTAACTTCTGCTCTCTTTTGCTAAGATAGACACAGCAAAGCCTTTCCCGGCCTGCTCTCCAAGGAGATTCAGTCTGTCCTAAGCTCAAAATGTGTAAACCAACACCTTGGGAAGGGGGGTAAGATTGGATAAATTCTATCATCAGCTGAAGATTTAATTGCAGAATTAACCCTGTTATGTAAATGAACCAAACTTATAAAAGTGTGAAGAACTTGTGACCTGTCATCCATCTTGGCAGCCTCTGGACTCCCCAGGGTGTACCTTTGAAGGCCCTTCAAATAAATACCTACCTTTATTCCCTTATTCCTCTCTACTCTCTGTTTTTTAGGTGGCCACTTCAGACATCAACTAGAGATCTTTGGATAAACTATCGAACAAAAACAAAAACAAACAGACTCAAAATAAGGAAAGAAACATACAAAAAAAAAACAAGAAAATACCCCAGCAGAAATTCCTGTCCCTAAAAAACACAAACAAAAACCACTAAACCATATCACTCCACAATTGTTGAATATTGTGTGCAGTCCTGGTCAACATCTTGAAAAGGCTGTAGTAGAACAGGAAAAAACAATTACAGAAGAGAGCAAAGATGACCAATGTTTTTGAATGTCTTCCATACTGGAAAGGACTAAGTAAAAAAACTTAAAATTTTTAATAAAATTTTTTTCCACATAAGATATGTTTAAACTTCATAAACTTTGCTCCAGAATATTGGTCCATTGCTGCAGAATATTGAGTATGGTGAAAGTTTATGGTGGTTTAAGAAAGGAACCAGACAGATTAGTGAAAGAAAAATCCAGAGACTACTTATCTGGTTCATGAGGTTGCTGATCTGCAAATTGCTGTAGTCTGAAGAAGACTTGTCTTTCACATTTTAAATTGGCATTTGTAGGCTGTATTGAGAGACAGATACGAATAGCATGGATCTTTAGCCTGCTCCACTCTGTCTGTTCTCAAATGATTATAAAAATATGTATGGTGGAATTTTATCGATGTTGTTATTATTATTTTTGTTCTCATATTTCTAACACTTTATTTTCTTTTCCACAACCCTGCAGTCTCTCCTAGAAAGCTTTCGGTTTACTTGATTTTTAAAACAAAGTGGTTAAGTTCAAGTGGAAATCTCAAAAATAGTTGTAATGAGAATGTTAAAATCAAGGAACACTGAAATGGAAGAATTTTAATATTAAGAAGTAGGTACAAAAATATAGAACAAGGTATTAATCAAGTACTGTAAGATATCTCCCTAAAAATTGCAGGACACCTCCCTAAGACTTGCAGGACAATTTTATATTGAAAAAATTAAATTATTTGATGGTTATATTTAATTATGAGAATCCAGATGGTATTGTTGAGGTGTTGTTTTTACTCATCACTAACTGTCCAACTAATGACTTAGTTTCACTTGGAACACAATAAACAATGCTATCATCAAATCAGTTCTTATTAGCTGCATCAAAACAAGCAGGACTTGTTAACTACTGTGTCCAGGGGGAACATGAATAAATGAATGCCTGAAGTTCCTGAAAATAGCGTCACTGCACAGATTGAGTGAACCAAAAGAGTCATGCATTTCAAAATTGAACTGTAGTAACAAATAAATAAAAAGGCATCACCCCACAGTGTAGGCTTCCTAACCAGGACAATACTTGTTTAAACATACCACTTAATGGGAATATTTAGAAAAAGTCATTAATAATAGATGTTTCTTAAGAGAGTGCTTATTTGTAGAGGATAATGAGGATACATAATTTTGTAAAGGATAAATTTGTAGAGGATACATAATTTTGTTTTCCCTTTCCTACAGAACTTTTCTTTAAATTTATTATGCATAGTAACAATAATTATAATAGTCTTGTGCAACTGGTGATCATACCTATCTTTAATATCTCCGAAATACTTACATACACGTGTATGTATACATACTGCTTCTGAATCATGGCAGATCCAGGACTGCATGTATTTAGAAGACATTAAATACTCCTGGTTTATTGACTTGAAGAAAAATATTGATTTGAATCAAATTAAACCCCAGTGAAGCTGATTGTATTGTTTGAACTGGTTTCAATAAAGTTTTGATCAGTTTTTCACATTAGGGATCTAGAGTAGGTTTTAGGTGATTATTTTGAGAGGATAGCCCCGAAATATGGTCATTTTAATAGTGAGAATTTTTTCAGATGATGAATATGTAGAATGTAAATTCTTTATGTAGAATACAAAAATTTCTTGTGGAAAAATCCATCCCACTGTAAAAAGAAATTATGTACCAAATAACTGGAAAAAAAAAAAAAGTGTTGTCCTTGGAGTATCAGAAACACTGTTGTTCAGAGCTGGAAAACAAAATGAATTATTGAGGTTTATGAAAATCAGTTACTTCTGTCTAAAGGCAGTCTCAGAAAGGACTGTGGCATATACACTTCCAAAAAGAAAATATGTGGTAACAAAGTGTCTAATCGCTGTCAACAGCACAAAATTAAGTGTTCAGAGGCTGAAAAAGCTCTAAATGTGTGTGAGGTATATTTACACAGTACTGGAATGTTTCATTCAAAGGAAGTAAGAGAAAAGTTGTTTTTACTACTTCCTTAAGGTAAATCAGATTTTCTTTATGCTCCATATATTTAGTTCTAATTTTCATGAGAAAATAACTAGCTTGTGTGTGTGGAGAGAGGGTTTTACAATATCTTTTCTGTCTTTAGAATTAGCATCACTTAGTCCTTCTATTGACCCACTTTCTACATGTGAATGTGTCATAGTTGCTTGTGTTACACTTCCAGAGTCACTTTACACAGCTCTCCCTGCTTCCTTAGTCTTTCCAGCTTATTAAGGAATCATTATCTTTGAAAATAATCTAGAAGTTGTAGAAGTATTGATGACCTATTTTTTTTTTTCTCCTTGAAGGTTTTTTTGAGAATTATCCTAATTCAGGCACTATTATTTTGCATCTTTACAAATGCATGTTCTTGGAGGACTCGATAATGTAATCTCTCATTAACAGCACAAAATAAATTACAAAATATGAAATATAGTTTATCATCTCATATAAACAGTGTACAAACTGTTCCTCTAAGTGGATGAAATCAGAGTATGTGTTTATTATTGCCCAAGACTCTGTTGTCTTCTGGCTGACATATGGACACCTTCCAGTTCTCTTAATTTTCAATGCTGGGGGAACATAGTCACTGAAGGTGACATGTGGCATGTGTCACAATTATACCTTTGAGATCCAACAGATGTTCCAGTAAGTCTTGTATCCCTTTTGAGTTTATTCCTTGATTCTTCAATATAAGTTTGAAGGAGACTAATAAATATGCTTAGGTGTCTAATGGCCACAGTTATCATAGAATCTGGGTGCCTAAATGCCCTCAGAATCTGGCCTTATTCAATGAAACAGATGCATACAAATATAACTTGAATTCCAGCAAGTAATTTGTCTACTTTTAAGGTTTATGAAAAAGGAGAAAACATACTTCAGTTCAAAAGAGTTATTAATTTATCTGTACAGTGCTGAATACATAGTCAGAAGTAGCAAAATGCCACAACTGGACTCAAAATTTTAAATCTCTATAAAATTAATAATGAATAGGAAGAAAGTGCTTTAACAGACCAAGAATTGCTCTAGTAATCAGAGTAGCCCAGATCAGACCAGCCCCAAATTCTGCTACTCCTTGTTTTCTCCCAGATGTGCAGGAACATGCATATGATCACTGAGAAATATCTCCCCTCCCCTAAAAAAGTAAAATATGCTAGTAAAAAATTGTATTCATTACTACCTGTTGGCCTGGTATAAAGAGTTATTAACCAAAACATTGCCTTTCAAAACTCACTTTTGCATTGGTATTTTAGCAGCTAAATTAAAAACTGTGAAATCTTTAGGATAATGATTAATTGTGGCAATAAGAAAGAGTAATCTGTAAATAGAAAACTCAGCTTGTTTATCAGCAAGCACGGTATAATCCCATATTTTAAGTAAAATGTAATACAAGAAGATGAGCAGAGCAGCTGAACAGTGAGCACTACTGAAGCTGGATGTTAAGAGCAAAGAATGGCATATGTGACACAGGAAAATTTTGGGACCTAGAGGCAAGGTCAAATTGTCTATAATGTCTCTAACCATAGAGAGTTCTCCGCTTGCAGCCTCGGAGCGGTGAAATCTTCTATGTCATATTTCTTACCAGCTCCTATATTTCCTGCTTTGACTGCAAGATAACCTCTGGTTATTGTGGGATGTTGTTTTGAGATGAGCACTGTCAACAACATGCACCATCTGTAAGCATCTGTGCCATTTGCCTCAATTCACTATAAATTGTGCTCTTCAGGCTCTTCATTCAAACTCTGTTGTTGATTGTCTCATATAATATGTAGACTATTTTATTAAAAAAACAAAAAAGAGTACCCAGCTTAGCAAAGCAGAACGCATCTAATCAACTGCCAGTTATGCAGGTATAAAAACAGGTCCTTTTCCTTAAATGATGTGTAAATTGGAATTTTTCTGGATTTCAGTGGCTGATACATCTCCTATTAAAATTTTGACTCGTGGTGTGTTTTAAATATAATGATTAGTTAAAAAGGACATAATGCAAACAAAAAACTCGAAGCCACAGAAAATTAGAAATCTTTGTGCAAGTGAGACGTGTGAGTTTTCTTTAAAGTCTGAGAATCTGAACAGTGAAGTCAACTAATCATGACAGGACTTGGTCCTGACCCTTCTCTGACCAATATTTCATTTCCAGGTCTTTTTTATTTAGTAAGAGTTTCAAATTGTTGATTTTTCACGTAAATAGCTGATAAAATTTTGTTGCGGTTTAACACTTGTAGGCAGCTCAGCCCCACACAGCTTCTCAATTATTCACCCACAGGTGGAATGGGGGAGAGAATGGGAAGGGTAAAAGTGGGAAAACTTGTGGGTTGAGATAAAGACAATTTAATAGGTAAAGCGAAAATAGTGCGTGCAAGCAAAAGAGAAAAAAACTAATTAATTCATTACTTCCCACCAGCCTGCAGATGTTCAGCTATTTCCAGGAAAACAGGGCTCCATCATGTGTGGTTGTTACTTGGGAGGACAAATATCTTAACCCTGCATGGTGCCTCTTTCCCTGAGCTTTTATTGCCGAGTTTGATGCCGTGTGGTACAGACTGACCCTTTGGTCAGATGGGGTCAGCTGTCCCACTTGTGTCACCTCCAAGTTCTTGTGTGCCCCCAGACTTCTTGATTGTGGGGTGAAGTGAGAAAAACAAAACAACTTCCTTGATACTGCATAACCACTGTGCAGCAACAGCTAAAAGAGTGGCGTGTTGTCAACACTGTTTGGGGTCACAGATCAAAAACCTAGCACCATATGACCTACTATGCAGAAAAAACCCAGCCAAAGGCAGTACAACCTACATGCCTCAGTCCATACAGTATATGCCATGTCCAATACATCCTTATTAGATTGTTGGAGCCCTGGAAGCTGAGAATTTTCAATTCTCTGTGATGAAAGGCACTGATCCACAAGAAAACCTTACATTTGATCTGAGGCCTTGGGATAAGCTTCCAAAATTTAGTGATAACATTGAAATCAGGTGTGGGTAGTTTGAATAGAATGTGTGGTGTCACAGGGTGATAAATGTAAGAGTTAATGTTTTGGAATATAGCAATACATGTAATTATACACATGTCAAGATGGAAGTTTTAAGGTGTCGGCCAGATGCTTCTTTTTCACTTTCTTCTTCCTTCTTCGTGGGTTCAGATGGTGTCTTGTAATTGGATAAGAAAATCTGCACTGTTGAAATCAGGAGTTTGAATATTGGGTCAGAAATAAAACTAATTTAGGTGGCAAATCATTATTGGATAAATTTTTCTTGAAAAATCTTTGCAGAGCCAGAGTAGCGCCATTATAGCCTTGTTCCACCTTGTTAACAGAGCTCACAGTTTCTAAGACTGTAACATAGATAAGAACTAATAAACAACTGAATCCGAACAAGAAAATCCCACGTCTCCTGTGTTTCATCCCAGCTATGGAAAGTGAGGGTAAGAGGCAGAAAAAGAAGCCCACGCTCCAGCATTAGACATTTCTTTACTTCCCAGCCTTTGATAAATGCACTGACATAATTTGCTTAGTCTATGAGCTGTGTTCTCTCCATTGTGGTAGTCACTCAGGGTGGGAAACAAAGGATGTTACACTGAGTTACCGGGCACCAAAGCCAGCTCATGATGGGTCAGTGCTGCACTCACACGTTTCCTGAGAGGCTCATCCTCCTTTAATCTCCGTGTTTCCTACCACAGCACTTCCTATAGCATGCAACTCAAATAATGGGTTACAAGGGCTCAAAGGTACATCTGTTGCATATCTAATTATTTTGTATTCCTTCCTAAGACCTACACTTCTGATGCTGTTCCATAAGGAAATTGATGCAAAATTTTTAGGTTAAGAAAAGAACTTGAAATTCCTTTATACATATATATATAAATCCCCCAGTTTTGAAAGGAGGAATTTTCAGGCAGGCCACTGGAAAAAAAAAACCTGATACTGAGGTAGGGTAAATAAAGACATCAAATAAATTAACTAAACTCTATTTATTTGTATCAGCTGAGAATTTGCCCCTCAAAATTATTCAAGCGACAAAACTCAGATAAAAATACTCTACTTAAAAATGAGAACAGAGATTTAAAAAGATGCCCTCTAACTCAGACCAAAAAACTAGGATAATCTCATCTACCTTTGAAGGGGTTTTTTCTCCACTTTCTGGTTGTGATATGGATCCCAGGACAATCATCAAGATTACTAAAGTTTTGCAAGAATAAGAAGAGATATATAACATCTCCATAGCTTTATTTGAAGGTTGGGAATACAATTTAAATTTGATTCTAGGAGTTAATAAAAGGTCATAATTACTTCATTTTAAACAAACAAACAACCTCCTCCCCCAATTAAACACCACCAAAAACTCTAAAGAAGAGTTGAAAACATCATTTTACATATTAAAATGTATGGAGATTTCCCTCCATAGAGGGGAAAAAAACCAGAGGTTTTTATCGTACCTATTGTTGCAGAGTAAAGCTTTTTAAGCAAAAAAGCCTACAATAAACTTTTAATTCAGTGCTCCTCACAGGCCACTCAGGAATAGTTAGACCCCCTGAGCCCAAAGCATCTTCTTAGCCATGAGTCAGAAATAGAGGGAACACACTGTGTTAATTTACCTTGAGCATTATTAGCTTTATTGGCAGGGCAGGATGAGTAATTGCCAATTGAATTTGACTTTATAGGCATTCAAGTCCTTGGATGTACCTAGAACTTGACTACAGAGCCTGACAGATGGTCATGAATGATTCTTCCTAATTAGGGAAAACTGAAGGAATCTATATGCAGAATTCATGCCTGGATTGTTGTCCATGGGACATATGGCAGAATGCTAATGCATATGTACTTTACACTTGCACTTATATTCGACAGAGAACAAGTACTGATAAGCAATGAAACTCCCATCAGTACAACAAGGATTATGTGGTTAAAGATCACATTTTTAAATTTTATAAAGCAGTTTTGTGTGTTTTGATCACCTGGTGCTCAAAGAGACTATCTTATCTCCTGCACATCTAGGTAGCTACAATAAATATTGCTCCTGCTACACAAAAAAATACCTTTCTCTGAAGTTCTTACCATCAAGAAAGATAAAATCTAAAGTGAAGTGAATAAATTGGACCTATTTATGTAAACTTTTATCATTTTTTGGCAAAACCATAAAGTTTTCATTCCACATGACGAAGTAAGGTTACTATAAATTCATTATTTGTCCACTTTTTCAAAGATAGCTGAAAGAAGGAAAACAAACAGCCACCCAGGCATAAGTAGAAAACCTGCTCAGCAAAATAACTTCTGAGATGACTCTATCTGAAGAGTACATGATCTGTTTTATGCCTTGGAGCCTGGGGTTCAGGAAGGAACTACTTTGACTCCCCAACATTTGCCTTCACAATTTGAAAGAATCACTGGAGAAGGAAAGAATATATTTTGAATATGCCTAAAACAATGTATGTGGAGTAAGTGAGGTCACACTTGGGAAAGTTTTCCTCATGTTAGAGTTTTTTGCTTGTCAAAACCCTCAAGCAAAACTCTCAACCTTTTCTTCCACTGTACTAACATTCTCCTCATATGCTCTTCATAATGATAGTATATGTTTGCCAAATTATATTATCTTAGTAAATATTACTTAAATGAATAATTGTTGTCTACTTTGTAGCCCTGTAACTGGGTTCTATACTTTACAAATTATTCCTTTAAAATCTTCTGTCTGCTTATCTTTGTAGTTTTAAATAGTTTTTTTTTTTAACAGTAACAAGTCTTACAGCAAATTAGAAAATCGGGATTATACATTTATAAAGGAAAATAAGCCTGATAATATGCCAACGTGATTGCAAATAAATTAAAATTTAATCATTTTTTAAAGTGTATATTGAATGTCATTGAATGTTTAAATGTTTACTGGATGATTTAATTTAGCAGCTTAGCCATGGGACATTCCGACTTTTACAAAAATATAATGGCGCAGGAAAACATTTATTTGAGAGGGAACCCAATAGCTTATAAAGGAGTATATGTATATATATATATATATTTATATATATAAAGTATGAGTAAATTAAACAGATGCAGAGATATTGAAAATATTTTTTATTTGAAAACATTAAATAGCAGATACCTGTGAAAGCCAAAAGTGAATTAGTATATTCCCAAGTATTTTTGTTCAGAAATGCAAGTTGAAAGCATGTTTAGCTTTTAAAACACTTCTAGGGACAATCTACTCAAAGAAAAATTTTTCCTCTCTGATATCAAAGTATGTTAAACNCTTCATAATGATAGTATATGTTTGCCAAATTATATTATCTTAGTAAATATTACTTAAATGAATAATTGTTGTCTACTTTGTAGCCCTGTAACTGGGTTCTATACTTTACAAATTATTCCTTTAAAATCTTCTGTCTGCTTATCTTTGTAGTTTTAAATAGTTTTTTTTTTTAACAGTAACAAGTCTTACAGCAAATTAGAAAATCGGGATTATACATTTATAAAGGAAAATAAGCCTGATAATATGCCAACGTGATTGCAAATAAATTAAAATTTAATCATTTTTTAAAGTGTATATTGAATGTCATTGAATGTTTAAATGTTTACTGGATGATTTAATTTAGCAGCTTAGCCATGGGACATTCCGACTTTTACAAAAATATAATGGCGCAGGAAAACATTTATTTGAGAGGGAACCCAATAGCTTATAAAGGAGTATATGTATATATATATATATATTTATATATATAAAGTATGAGTAAATTAAACAGATGCAGAGATATTGAAAATATTTTTTATTTGAAAACATTAAATAGCAGATACCTGTGAAAGCCAAAAGTGAATTAGTATATTCCCAAGTATTTTTGTTCAGAAATGCAAGTTGAAAGCATGTTTAGCTTTTAAAACACTTCTAGGGACAATCTACTCAAAGAAAAATTTTTCCTCTCTGATATCAAAGTATGTTAAACAAAGGAGATAAATTAAAGCAGAACATGGAATATAAATGGGCATAAGTATAGTGATATTTATGCATAAGATGCTAAGGCTTTTGCATATGAAGAAATCTCAGTTTTAAACTAGATAAAAGAAGTTTCTTTGTCAATCTTTTGAACATTACTTGTGAAGTGATTATACCTACTAAATTATTGTGGTTTGGTTTTAAGGTGTCTTGCTTTTAGCAGGGAATTTCACACTAAAACACTAAATTTAAATGCATATTTCTTTCTTTTTTCTGAATAACTTAATTTAAAAGAAAGTAGAGTGCTAGCAAAAAACCCACCCCCAAACCCTTTTAAAAAATAAGTATTTTCTTTATTAAGATATATTTGGAATCATAAGTGTCACCCCAAGACACTAAAACTGGAAGGACTTTCTGGGTAATGCATTGCAGATTTTTTATCACATGCTTTCTTGCCATATAAACTCAAAAAAATTCTATGCTACCTCTTATATCTAAATAAATATTCATAGAAGCATTACTTATGTGGAAACTTTTTTTTTTTTTTTGATTGGAATGGTTTCTAGTTGCCTTCTAATATCCATGCATTAGTGAATGAACATTATATTTAAATGCCAAGTTGCTCTCCCTGTGAGCTGCTACTATGGAATTTATGATACTGCTGTAGACTCAATAGGAGGATAGAGCTAGAAAACTAATATTGTCACTAGGATTTCTGGACATACCATATAAAATATTAATGAATAAAACTGCATCTTTGGAGATCACTAGGATGGCTTAGGTATGTAAAGAAGGAGACTATTCTCTGCTGAATACATGTGTATAATTTATCCACAAGTTCCAAGGTCTTATTGCCGTTCTGAAGACACAAATTATCCATAAATTCTAGCTGAATGAGCATTTAACACTGCTTTAATCAACTTGTGTTTACCTGACACAAAGCAACCAAAGCATATTGGTAATTCTGTTCACAAAGACTTAAAATAAATTTGTTTACCATCCCATAATAGTTCTGCAGAATGATATTGAGTTCACATGTATAAATATCTGCAGGAATTTTCAGTTGCAGTTCAACACACATATAAGCTTTCTTTTGCAGTTCTGTTTGCCATGATTATTTCAAAATATGCTGAGTCCCCAATGGATTTTCTGAAAGAATTAAGATAATATCTTTTTTTCCTAAGCCATCTATGTTGACCAATATGTTAAAAAAGTATTATTTTTCACATAGAAATTTAAGAATTCAGGAGTATATTTTGTATCAGTATTGTAACTTACAAAGGTTAGCTTCCATATTTACACTAATTTCTTTTCTTATATTCTAGTACATTTACATGTTTTTTCTCCCAAAAATGAGGAAAGTCAAATAGAAGTGATCCTATTATTCAGTTCAGGGTAGGCTTTAGTGATGCCCTTATTAGATAGATTGGTGAAAATTTCATTTCAATGCTCTGTAGAGGTAAAGAAAACAAACTTAGTCTTAAGAAGGCCATACAGAAGACTAGAACACCCTTATAAACTTGTCATTATTACAAATCTATGAGCTGCCGAAATCTTGAATACATTTTTTTGTTCTGATCTCCCAAAAGATATTGTCTCCAAGCAGCAGGAAAAGAGAAAGTAGTCAAATACACGACCAAAAAAAAATTAGTACCAAAAAGAAAACAGCTGGAAATTAATAAGTTATAATATCATAAATAGCATGGAATAAGTGAAAGGGGAAAGTTTCTTCATGATTTCTTCCAATAATGAGCTGTTAGCATGCTAATTACTAGCACTGACAACAGATTAGTGTTCAAGGTAAGAGTTCCCTCCTCGCCAGTCCTGGGGTCTGTATGAATCTACTTTTAGCATTTTCCTACCAGTCTGCTTCATTGTTGTCAGGTCTCAGCTAAAATTTGAATACTGCATGACAGCTTCCCCACAGAAATGGAAAGAGAAAGGTTAGAAGGGAGAAGATATTTTCTTTTTCATTACAATTAATATTTAGGTGCATTTCTGTATCTTATAGACCATACCTGTGGAGTTATTCAACTTGGCTTCAACAATGACAATTCTTTTATGGAAAATAATGCAAGAATGGAGCTAGTAGGCAAAGTGCTATCTAGGTATGGTAGGTCAAATCTATATAGTGGAACTAATAGCTGCTGAATCTTTGTAATCCGCACAAGAATATTTTTCTCTCTTATCTGTAGCTTTGTTGAAAGAAAATGTTCACATAATTATTACATGTCATATTTATGCACCAGAGCAATTTATGTGAGTTTTGCCGGTGATTTCAATTGCCATTTGAGGGATTCATTTTCTTCTCTATCTGTTAAATGAAAAAAAAAAAGCTATTTTTTTTTTTCATGTAAATTGTCTTCCACCATTTCTTCAGTCTCCACAAACCCCCCAAAAAAATTCAAAGATATGCATGCATACTTAGAATAACTACTGTAACGTAGAAATTGTGAAGACTACTGAAAGAAGAACTGTGCTTAGTTTCTACTAGAAGTATGTCTTGGACCATGAATAGTAGTAGAAAGATGAGGATGGGCAAAAAATTATGAAAATAATTTGTGCTTATCAGGATCCAATATGCTTCCCTGCAGTGCCTTCAAAACAACAAATATATTGGCTATTTTTTGACAAATCCTTCCTGTTATCCTGCAACCACAATTATGGTAAACATAAAATATGAGCAATGCCTTGGTTGTGAAAATACTGTTTGCTGAGTTCATTGCTGTGCAATATTAAAAACAAATAAAATTTAAAAAAAAAAAAATCTGACTATACACCAGCAAATCTGGCCTCGTAGTTTTATGTTTTCTAACCTGTTCCTGTGATGCAGACCTCTGTTTTTCTTATTAGAGGATGCATTGATATCTCTTTAAAAGTGTCTTCTCAATGATCACTAAAACATCAAGCAAAGTGTGCTCAGAACTATGGCACAGACAATATCAGTGCTTGGGGAATGGGCTGCCTTTGTCTGTCATGATTTTCTGATCCTCTTTATGCTCACACTTCCTGAGCACTATGGTGTTACTCACTCACAAGATAGATAGGCAAAAACTCACAGCACTGAGTTAAGCTGAGCAGAAATTTTAAGAAACCTCAGGGAAGTATAATATTAGATATCAAACCAATATTTCTAGACAAGTTTTAGCATTGCAGAAGAAGGGGAGTTGTAAGTTTGCTGAAAGAAAAACAAAAACAAAATCATGAACTAGAAATGGATTTACCGGAGGATGTCAGTAAATGTGAAATTAAGGCTCTCTTTTGTTGCTTCCATGCTCTGCAAAATAAATCACAGCAAATCACAGAATAGTCTGAGTAGGAAGGGACCCACAAGGACCACCTAGTCTAACTCTTAAGTGAATGGCCCATAGAGGGATCAAACCCACAACCTTGATGTTATTAGCACCATGCTCTAACAAAGTGAGCTAATCTCAGGGTCAAAAGGTGACCATAAGAACATGTATTTTTCTTTAAACCCTCAGGTGATTATATTGGCACAGATTTAATGCACACATTTGAAGGCTTTTATTTATAGATTACAGGGAGAGTTGGTAACATACGGCAAACCTCTAAAATGAATACGATGAAAAGCTTTTCTCAGCTGTGATAAAATGTACCAGTTTTGTAATTTCTTTTAAATGAGAATAATTGTAATCCTGCAGATTATGTGGTGTTCAGCCTATGAACGCAACTCCTATATGAGCTCAGCAAATATATTTAATCGAAATTTGTGGCAAGTTGCTTAATGGAATTTCATTATTTTCTTATATTTTATTAATTAAACATTATTGTAGTAGGATTTAACATGTGATTTTAAGAAGAAAGAAATTATTTTCTGTGCCTCATTTAGATATATTTTAAAAATTAATTTAACTTTTCCAAATGATGCTGGTATACACACAGCACTAAATAATGTCTTTATTATTATCCTCTTGCGTATAGATCAAAAGGCAACATGTAAGATTAAGATCACTGTAGAGTGCAGTTTCTCTAATTGATTGCTGCAAGATTCATTGTATCAGGCATATAATTAGGAAAAAACCATTCAATTTCGTTACCCCCTGTCTCCACACAGGTAATTCTGAAGCTGTAATTTTAAAAATTCAAATCTCTGTTTAAATCTTATCAAATTCCAGTTAAGTTAATTAAGCAGATGTCTAACTGCTTTGGTGAATAAGAAGATACTGGTGACTTGAAGTCTATATTAAGAGTAGAACAAATTTTAGATACTTAATAACTGGTTGTCTTCTGGGAACACACAGAAGCTTTACACAGAATGTAATTCCTTTGTGTAAGCACCATATTGTCTCTAATAATTTTTCATTCATAATCTTACTTACTCCACAAATAAATGAAAGAATAGATGAATACTGACTGTTATGTCATGTGATGGTGTAAAAAGCATCACAAAGGAATAGTGAATTCCTCAGTTATTGTCTTTCTGATAATAATCAATTCTTGATTGCAGAAAGAATGAGATGCCACAGTTTCCTTTCAAAGGGGCAGGATATCTCTCTACCTATATGCTTAAAGTTGGAGTATCTGTATGTCGCATCGAGGGAAAATAACTACATTTAATTTTACATGGGAAAACTTCATGCTACAGATCAGAAAATGACTACTGTAACTAGTATAACCTAGGAAGAAAGGCTAATGCTGTAGAGAAATAGTGTAATTTTCTTTATCATGATTTTTTTTAATTCTCAAAACTGAAGAAGATAATATTTTCTTGATAAAATTTTAAGAGTTCTATTCTGCTCCCCAATTAAATTTTACTTTCTATGACACATAAGTCTTAAACGGTTAAAGTTTTAAATTCTTGTTTCCTGTTCAAAAATGTTCTTAAGTGCAGCCACAGTTAAGCGGAATCCTGTAATTTCAAATGTCATTAGAGAGTGGCCCAGAGTAAAGCATCATCCTGCAAAAAGACAGCTTGTAAAGTATATTCTTATGTCCTATCTCAACCTGCATATTCCAGCTGACTTTGAGTATTTGTCAGGCAGAAGATATAACACTACATATTAATGTAAACAATTTCTGGAGTTCCACTCCACACACAAACCACATAACACAAGCTCCAAATATTGTTGTATTGTTTGGAGATTTAAAGATGATAGATGCTTGCGCTGACAGAAAGATTTAATCATTGCTAGCTGTCAAACCTTAAAAGCTATGGAGTGATACATTATGGTTGCTTGGTTTTATGACTTCCCTTTTTAATGAAAAAGATGCAGATTATATTTAGTGCAAAGGAAATTTCCCAAGGCAATAGAACCCAATTTCCAGGGCTTGCATACTTAAAGGACAACATTTAGTCTTCACATGAACAGTTGTGAGGCTTATATTAAAGCCTAAGGGAAAGCTCTGATTCTTGATTATAAATAGTTAAAGGGATAAATTTCAATATATTTCTAGAGAATATAGAAGTTTTGTCTTGGGACTTTAATGAAAGTCACTTTTTACATTGAAATATTCACACATATATGAAGACGCAATCCTCCCCATTCCCTGCCCCATGTTCTCATGAGTTTAAATCTTTAGCTATCAGTCTCTAGTCAGTCTT
Organism: Vireo altiloquus; assembly: GCA_013396875.1. Taxonomy (NCBI): domain Eukaryota; kingdom Metazoa; phylum Chordata; class Aves; order Passeriformes; family Vireonidae; genus Vireo; species Vireo altiloquus. Next base: position 128,615 of record VZRF01001588.1, read on the forward strand.
CCAAGAGGAAGATAAATATTGGAAACAGAGCCTAGTTTTGAAACACTTACTTTTCCAACTGGGTTTGAATTTTATTAATCTACTTCTCCTTTCTTTCTTGTTGGCATTTTAATTTTATTTTTGGTCTAGGAGAATTCTTGTTTCTGCTGAACACTTCCACATTTATTCCATTGCAGTCCTCTCATAACTTGATTGTTACAAACCCTTGGGTTCAAGATTTACTTTAGTTTCCTCATCTGGAATCCTGTCCTTAAATTTCAGAAGAAAAGCAGTAAATGAAAATAGAGAAAATAGGAAGTCAATTTGCTCTACATGAATAGTAATAAAAAGGTGAAGTCTCTTTCCTTAAAATGTTCCAGTCTTTGTGAGATTGTAAGGAAACAAGAATAGAAACACGTTGATGCACTGGTAATTGCATTGATTAAAACTGTTAAGTATGCTAAAATCTAGACTGCGAAAATCAGGTATATCTTCACGAAAATTTATCCGAAATAACCACATCTTAATGAGAAGTAGAATCTAGAACAACAATATTTTCTCCATTGACAGAAAATACTGAAAATAAATTATTTTCCAGTATGGAAGCAGCTGTGCTCCTCTAGTCCAGCTCCAATCAGCACTGTTGACTCAGCCTAGTAGGACACTCACTCTATCTGGTGGATGTGTCCTTGTCCTCACTGGCATTCTGGTTTCTGCATAGAGCAGTTTCATCCCATCTCAGCTTTCTGTGCTATCTGACAAGTATGTTCACCTGAGAAGGCAGCTACAGTTTTACTACTTACTATTTTCTAAATTAGAGAGCTTAAACCTTGAAGGCCTTACTTAGCATACAGCCATGGAGCTATCTCTGGTCGTTCACTGCTTTCTAAAGGATTTTCTAACATGTTCTGATTTTCTGCCCCAAATAAGTGACATTAGTGTGAATTTGGAAAGAGTTACACAAGAAAGCTTATTTATAGCTCTGTTTTTCATCCAGGAAGATGTGGGGAAGGTCTTACTTACACGAGCAGTCTGTTTGGATAGGTTTCATGCTGTGATACCATACCACTCACCAGTCACTTTCCTCATACTTCTAATTATTCATTCACCTTCAGAATACCTTGTTTTCATGCTTTCCTGGAAACAAGTCGAGGGCACTGTAATGTAAAGGGACATTAGATAGCATGAGCATGCATACATTTTTCCTGTAGTTTGACTTCAGTTAATGGGCTAACCAGTAGTACCTTCAGGAAAGGTTTTGTCTTTTCTTTCCTACTAAGTTGAAAATGGTTTGTATTCTCTGGTATCCTGAGTTCCAGCATTGAAGTCAGGCATTTATCAGAATATGTTCAGGGTGTATTCAGTTATTTTCTGTGAAAATCACAGAAGGAAAGCAAAGAAGGGAATTTTTGCAGTTCTAAGCTTGTGTGGATGGCACTCCTACGTATCACATCCAGATTTAGCCAAATAAATAAAAAGGAAATTCCATAAGGAAGTAAGAGATTTTGCATAATATTGTATACAGGAAAATATCCTTATGTTTGTGAGAAAGGATGCTTTCTGCTGCTCGTTTAATACTCACTTTCATTAAATAAACAATTTACTCAAAGGAATAAAGAAGACATAAAAAAATGACCAAACTTTTATACTCATTGAATGGACGTACCTCAATTTATTAATTTTACCTATATCAAGAGACAATGAATGAAAAAATTGCAATGATATCATGGATAAATAGGTGATTTTATGTCAAGTACGATGATTTAAATAAGTGGATTTATGTTATCTAAGAGGAAATTATTTCTCCTAAGGTTTAAACCAGAAAAAGGTCTGACAGAAATCTGTTAAACGCATCATAAACTACTGCTATTTCAGAAATAGGGCTTCAAGCTTTCCTACTTGTCCTGGTTCCCCTGGGACAGGGTTAATATTTTGTCAGTAGCTGGTGCAGTGTTTTGTTTTGGATTCAGAATTATAATAATGGTGATAACATTAATGTTGATTTTGGTTTTTGCTAAGTTGTGGTTATCCTAAACCAAAGGCTTTTTTTTTTGTTTATGTGTGCCTCATGCTCTGACGGTGAAAAGGTACACTGAAGAAAAACTGAGAGAGCATTGCTGGCATGGGCAACCCGAATTGGCCACACAGGTTATGTCCAGTATACGAACTGGGGGAGTTTCCCAGAAGGTTGGCCAATTTAGGTTTGGGAATGTGGTCTGATATTGGTCAGTGGGTCAGTGCATCACTTGCTTGATTTTTTTTTTTTTCGCCTTTCATTATCATTATTATTATCATTATTATCATTATCATTATTATCATTATCATTATTATTTACTATTATCACATATTAGTTTGTTTTCCATTATTAAACTGTTCTTATCTCAACCTACAAGATTTATTTTCGATTCTGCTCCCCATCCCACTGGGGTAAGAGGGTGGAGAGAGGACGTAGAGTGAGTGGCTCTGTGGGGCTTATTACCAGCTGGGCTTAAAACCTGATTACTGAAGAGTCAAAAGACTTCCGAATAGACCATATAGTTGCAGCTGCAGATTTGGTAAAATTGTCTCAAACTAGATATAAAATAAACATTTTTGCCTATGAGAGTAACGAAACACTGGAACAGGTTTCCCAGAGGGATGTTAGATGTCCCATCCCTGAAAACATTCAAAGTCATGAACAGGACTCCAATAAATCTATTTGAAGATGTGCCTGCTTATTGCAGGGGGTTTGGGTTAGATGGCCCCTAAAGGTCCCTCCCAATTAAGATCATTCTATGATTCTGTGGTTATATACTCCTTCTGTGTACTTTCATTATTTTTCTTTATTCAGTTTTTCTTTATCCCTAGCACCATAAATTGCCTCTTTTATCCTCAGAACAAAATCTGAAGCCAAGAAACACTAACATCGTGGTCAGTCTACCTACTTAGGAGAACAGAGTTCTGTATTGAACTCTGTTTGCAAACATATGTCACATAAAATACCATTCTCTACTCAATTGGTCACGTTCCACTGGTGAGTCTCTTTTATTTTACTACTTTGCTCTGGAAAATTCTTTCATTATGATATCACTTGTCACTGAAATGAGTAAAATAATACACAAGTTATTTGCTCTGGGGATTGAAGACTAAACCATTTGGTTAACCCTTGGAGCTGTACATACCTGTGGTGGGTTATGCTGTGTAAAGCAGTGCGGTCTGGGTAGACCAGTAGACTCACAAGATATGGGAAAGCAGAATGAGATCTAAACATCAGAGGTCAGAAAAAAAAAGTAGGAGATTTTTGAAAGGAAGAAGAAGACACTTCACATTGTCCATTTCAAGTTAAACCACTGAAATCTTTTAAAGTAGATTGATTAGGAAATACTAAAACTCTAAAGGATTCTAGAACCATGGAATCTTCAAGAATCAGTAAAATCCAACATTTTTACAAGCTGATCTTTAGCAAACAGATTCCTGTAACTCAGAGCTCATTACCTGAATTGTGGCAACCTAAGAAAATGGAAGGCATGTCATTGGTAAGTTCACATGATGATATTTTAAGCTACATGTTCAGATCAGCTTGTTTTGATTTTTTTTTTTTTTGGTCAGACAAATGATCTCTACCCTGTGTTCCTTCTTCTGGCGTAAAGTTGCAAATAGCTGTATTTTCAACAACTGGTCAGAGACACACATTAGTAAGAATAAGACAGCCTTACTGATGAGCTCAGAAAACAGCTATTTCAAATGCAGGGGAATTAATGAACAAAAGTCTGATATGTCTGTTTCTCAAAGACTTGTTTTAGAGTAGTGAACTGGGAGAAAAAGTCACCATACTCATTAAACTATACTCTTTCTGATCTTTTATTTTTCATAAATAGAAGTATTTCCAGCTCTATACCAGTTAAAATATCTGGAGATGTAGCTGGGAATGTAATAATCTCTCCACAGCACAATGAAATAGAAGTTAAACAATACGCAATAGGTGTTGTCATGCACCTCTCATCAGAGATCTGGATAAATACACAAAGAAATGATTACAGGGAGTGTCACTGCCATTTTTCAAGCTGTATTGCACTGAATAATACACACTGAAAAGGAAAAGAAATGATTCTCCTCTGTGATCCCATAGTCAGCAGATATTTTGTTGATCTAGTACCAGTCAGACAAAAAAGGTGTTTGATCTTACATGAGCACGTGCCCAAAGGCCTTTAATCTGTCACAGTCATTAATGCCAATGACATTTTCACTGACCTGCTAGAATCCTTTAACTCTTCCTAGACAACATTTTGTGACATATCCATCCTTCCAATTAAATCTGATGATCACTTGGTTGAGTGAATATTCTCAGGAGCAAAGGGAAAAAGTGTTCTCCATTGTCTTTTAAATTACAGATCATGATGATGGCCGCATGACACTTAATTAGCAAAATACTGAGTGGAATGCACTTTGCAGTTTAGCTTGCAAATGACCTTTATATTATAGAAGTTGGTGATGTGTGGTTTAGTAAGGCACTAAATGTATCAGAAGAGCTAGAGTGAGATGAAGTACTGCATTTTTTACTGGTAAAGATTAACAAAAATAAATAAATGGCAGAAGTATAATTTTGTACTTTTAACTCTCCTGAATGTTTTAAAGGCAAGTATCTTCATTTGCCAGTCAGAGAATTATTTTTTTCTTGTGGCGTGTGTACAAAGCAAGAAAGAAATTCTGCATAATTTAGAAAATTCACTAAAACTAAAAATAGAGGGAGAGATATTTAGGTATATTTATTAAACAATCTCTGAGGTTTTCAGGAAGAAAAGCTCAGGTGTACTCTATCTCCTTGTGGGTGTAAATCTTTGTGTAGTATAAACAGACTAGGCACAGGATGACTTATTTTGACCACTATCCTCAGCAACTCCACATGCTGTGTAGACAAAGCTTTTGAAAGGTTCAGTGTTAGTTATTAAGGAGACAGATGGGATTTGCAGCCAGCCTGCACTCCAGATAGCCTTATAACAATGGTGCAGAGAGTCATGAAGATACTAATCTTGCATAGTGTCACAGCCATGGAAGTGAACTTACAGGTGCCATCTGGCACCACTCTGAGCTAAACCACACAGAAATTTAGGCCGCTTTTCTTCACAAGGCCAGCAATAACAGCCTAATAGTTCCAGAGATGGCTGTTCTCCATCTTGGAGGTTTTAAATCAGAATGTATACTGGCATGGAGATGTGCAAAAAAACCACTGCTTTCCACAACTATATAGTAAAAAGGGAATTAGACATACCTCATTTTATAGGTTTTCTATTCCTATTCCATTACCACTGCAAGTATGTAGAGACAGATACTACAGGGAGAACAAAGGTCCTCTATATCCAGTGACATTTCCACAGCTATGGATGACCTTTCTACTCTTCAGTTAGTATTTTCAGATCACCTTGCCCCACCTCGTCTTTTCAAAGTCAGAACTGAAACTGGAGAAACAAGATCCCCAAAGCCAAATTATAAATCTAGAAAGAACATGTCTGATTTATTGAAGGTAAGTTCTGTAAGCTGTCTCCTGTCCTCATGTCTGCCAAGCTCTACGGGATGAGACAGACAGTAGACATTAATGAGTGGCAGACCTTCACACAGAAGACAATGAAGTGTATTGAGAAAAGTAAGGAAAGCACAGCAGTTTTAAATATGAGAAGAAAACAGAGAATTTTTTCCAGGTGTTAGTGTATGAGGTACTGAACTTCCATATTATGCTGTGTGCTCAGGAGAGAGAAAAGATCATGGCTCAGGGAAGCATTCTAGTATCTTAGGGAAGTATTCTAGTCAGTGATACGCTGGTGCCCCATAGAAATATTTTCTTTTCTAGTATGTTCTCATTTCTTCATGATGCCTTGGCACAAGTGTGAGAATCTACCAGGCACAATGCAGTAGAAGGTGATGCTCAGCAGAACTTGAATTTTTACCTCAGTTTCACTTTTTCCTGTTAATGACCATTACATACCGTTACCATAATGCCTGAAGTGTTTGCTCCCCTGCTAGCCTTAGGCATTTGGCACAACAGGATGTGGGGGTACAGCTGTCACCCTAACCTCAACTCCAGTCTGAACTTTGACCATATAAATGCTCTCCAGGCCTTGGCCTTGACAAACATAAGCCAGGCTAAGCTCCTCTTGCATTTACCAGAAACACTGTCAGTTCCCCAGAACTTATGTTGTCCAGTGGGCTCCAGTTTTTTTTTAACGAATGTGTGGGGAAATTTATTTTTCTTACCTGAATGACAACCCAAGTGGAATAACATTTTTACTGAAATTTCAAGGAAAGTTATTGACTCAAATTGCATCCAGGATGGAAAATTATTACTCCTTAAACCAACTCTCTTGTGACCCTATAAACAGTCCCTTTGATCTCTCTGGGACTGCAGCAGGCTGTGATCAGAAAACTCCCTCTTACTGGGACACCTCTCAGAGCCAGTGAACTCTCAAGTTTGCTATACTGGAAGGACCACCACTGAAAGCCAAGGATGGAGCCTGGGCTATCTCCACTCCTCGAGACTCAATCCATCACTCACTACAAAGATGCAAAGGGAATTTTTCTCAGGTATACATATACACCTTAGATATAGTCTTTAGATCTCTGTGTATTCACGTGAATGTGCTATAGCAAATGCATATGAATGTTGCTCTCTTAATTTTTTAAGTATGTTAGATTTGTATGTAAATCAGGTTTAGAAGTGAGTAACTGTTGTGCTTATAGTAATTTCTATAGAATCTTTTGTTAAGGCTGTTGACTGAGTGCTCTTAAGTTTAAATTCTTTTAAAACCTTCAGCCTAAACTGTTGGTCAAGCCCAGGACTAAATTAGTAGAGGGGTCCACTTTGAAGTTTGTGACTCAACAGGAGATTCTACCTTATTCCTTTTCATCCTTACCCTTTCCCATCTTTCCCCTTTTCCATCCCTAGCCTCCATGTAGATAATTTTAGGTTGATTTTAGTCTTTTTTTTCTCTGCGTGCTGTAACTATTTAGTAAGTAGTAGAGTGAACAATGGTAGCAGACTTGCCAACAACTTTTGTCAACTTTTACTTTTGCATTAAATGTGCTTTTGCCAATACCTTTGCTGGTGGTTCTTTGAGTGACCTGAAAGACTCATTTCTGACAAAGGATCACAGACAGCAGGCAATTTGGAAAAAAAAAAAACAAAACAGAAAAGCCAATCTCATCACATGTCAATGACAAGGAAGAAGAGAAAAGGGATTTGGTTGTCCCAGTTATATTGAAATTAGGCTATCAGTTCTGGTGGTGGGAGATCTACCCAAGCCTTCTCTGTTTAAGTGTCTGCCAAGCATAGTATGAAACACACATATGCATAAATATATGACCCTGCTGGAGCTTCTGAATGTCTTCTCAGCATGATGTGCAAATGCTGCTATGCTCTGTTAATCTGAATCTGTGTAAAGTATAAGAAAAGTAATGTTCCATATACTGCAGTAAATGACATATGATCTGAATCTTGAATTCGACCCATTCTATGAAATATTTAACTATTATCTTGGGTATTTTCAAAGTCATAGGAAAGATGATGAAGAATAAAAGGGATCTGCAGGGGGTTTTGTATATCTTCTTAGTTTGGAAATGGAAAAGAGCAGCCTAACAGCTATCTTTAGCAAAATTATCATAAGAGGGTTCTAGTTTCTTTAGGTTACTTAGCAAATTGTTGTCTGGTTTGACTCTTTTACTTAATCAGTATGCAAAAGCAACATAGCACTTTGGTATGTCTACCCCAGGAGTGACTTCTAAATGCCATTGCATTATAAATCATTAAAAAACCACTAAATTCATAATGACCCTTGCATTAAACTGAGTGAATAGGTTATAGTACATTTAATGGCCCATGCCCGCCCTTTTTTTCAGCGACACTTGGAGTTGGAGAATTGTCATTTCCACAGTTTTCTTTATATATAAGTGGATTGTATTGCTTTTCACCTTGTTGTATGTTCATGGCTTTGAGTAACAGCTTTTAGCAGGTTTTCTTTATAAAGGATAAAAACTCACCCTCCCCATCATTATTTCTCCTTTGAGTTCTCTGAAAAAAAATGCTTTCACTCTCCTGTCCCTCTAAACATAAAGACAACAAAGAATAAGATGAAAATACAGCAACTCCCTTCCCCCAATATTAGCTTTCTCTTCCTTCAGTAAACCCTAGAGGTTTGAACTATCATTAAAAGGAATTTGGTTTTTTTCTACTTTAAGCCTTCCCTATTAAGCGAGAGTTCTGAAGATCACATAGCTACAAGTCAGTTGCAGAATACATGTTGTGGTAAGTAGAATTAACCCCTTGACCTTAAGTTCTCCTCTCCTGGGATGCACACAGATATTTCTCTAACCGTGAAGAAGTTTTTACAGGCAAACAAAGGATTTTTGCCACTATTTTTCATTGAAAGTTGAGCTAGTAGTCCACAGAATTCAAGTTCTTAGGCTATTTCAGCTGTACTCAGTGAAATTAAAGTTGCACATTTCTACTGAGTATCTATTTTTTTCAAGGGCAAAAATGCATTCACAGTTATGTATCCACCTCATTTTGACTTGGGAAAATGAAATGGTGCATTTATATTAAAAACCAGATTTGTTGTACTTCATTAGTTCTCATAAAAGTGTGTTTGCAAGAGGCTTCATGCATTTCTTAACATTTTGCTTTTTCTTAAAAAAAGTATACACACGATTGTGCAGAAAATGACTGGAAATGAAGCTCTAGATGTCAAAAGCAAAAAACTTTTAAAAAACAGTAACAGAGAAAAAATTATTTGACTAGTTCTATTAGGAATGGTTGTGCAAAATCTGAAATTCAGCTGAATGCAACGAAGCTTGACAATACTTTGAACCTGTCATAATAAAGTGAAAATATTTTAGGAGAAAAATTTGTTATGTTTCCTAGAAATGGAAGCAACAATATGTTGAATAACAGATGCTAAAGAAAAATAAAAGCTACTTTGTTAGTGATAGCATTAGGACGAAGAATGAACACCTTACACTGTAAATGGTGACCTATGTCGATTTATCATCAATGTTTTAGGTTGATTTTGCAGCAAAGACAACGGTGGATCAAGTTTTATGTGTAATTAATTTTTTTTTTCTCTGATGAGTGAGAAAGAAAACAGTAAAACTTGAATAATAGTTTCCAGAGTAAATTTCTAGCCAATTTAGAGAACAATTACTTGTTAATTTCCCATTAATATATGGGAAATTACATAATTTGTGTAACAAAACTAACTTTTATAATCCTCTCTAGAAGATGTCTGTGTCCTACCCTTTGTTTCACTGTTTCAGATGAAGGTAGAAGAAATAAAGAGATTTATTCTGATAACAACTTTTAGCTTGTTTGTAAGAAATACTTTTAACTTTCTTTTAAAAAAATATAATCAATTGACTTGGAAAAGCATTAGACCTTATTGTGTTTCACACCTTGTTTTGCCAAGACAGATGAACGTATGAATCTCTGGGGTGTTTGCATGTTTTACATTTTACAGTAATGCTTATCTTACTTGTGGACGTAATTACAAAAACAAAATCTCTCAGACTGTGCTGGTACAAGAGGACACAATTTGTACTTCTGCAAAACTATGATACAGTGTTTTGGTTCCTCACTGTATAATTGGAAACTTTAGAAAAGCAGCATATTTGTACATCTCCTGGGAAGATACATGCATTTTCAAATAACCAAGTTTTCTAGAATAAGTAAATCCTGAAAAGTATTTGGGCTCTGCATTGTATGACACATTGTACTCAAAAAGGCCATGAGTACTATAGAGAAAGAATAAAATATTCCTCTTGTAGAATGGTTATAACTAGTGGAATGGCCTCTTAATCCAGTCAACAGATCTTAAAAATTTACTGTGCTCATTCTGTCATGTTACTTCTATAAGCACATGTTCTTAGCTCATGAGAATGAAAAGTAATCTAACTTCAGCCTCTAATGAATGACTTGAATCGGCTTACTGTTGTTTTATTACATAAATATTAAACAATTCCTATTATTCTTTACAATGTTTTGTGACTTAGTAAGCTTCTGCAGCTTGATAGTATAAAGGTTTTTTCTTAGATTTTTGGTTTTCTAGAGTGGTGTCCCGACAAGGACACCAAGGGATGATTTTTACATCATGTTAATATATATGAAATTTCTCAAGAAAGGAAAAAATCCCTATCAATATATGGATGAATATATTTAGCCAATAAACTTTAATACAGCGTAATTAAAGAAAAGGGGCATTTTCCTCACTTGAAACTATCTGGTTTTAGGCCAGTCATACAACATTCGAGAGAACATTCATTGATTATTATTTTCTGCAGCAAAAAAAAATTACTGAAAATTGTTGCAGTGTTTTCAGTAGCCTCACTTTGTCTCTCTCCAGGAAAATATGTGATGTTTTCTTCTGCTAAGACCGGTGAAAGCACAGGAGGAAGGAAGCTCACCTGGAAAGATTGTCTTTTATGAACACAAAGAGTGCCTGTGCTGATAATGCATACATATGTAGTTTAAGGAATTCTGCCATTTGGTGTTGGTAGTACAGCAGATGTAAGACTGAATGAGAAATTTTAACAGGAAGAAGCAATTGTTTTCACAAACTCATACTTTACCATAAGGAGAGGAACCATAAGAAAGTATCAAGTCTCATAGTAGAGCACATATTCCTATTCCCAGGAGACTGAAAGGAAAAATCATCTATATCAATAAAACTGAGTAACTTGAAGAACTAAAGATATGGGGTTTTCTTTAAGGACAAATAATGAGATGCCATTGAACTTACCACTAGAGTGGGTTTTTTTACAAGAAAAACCCACTAAATTTAAAATGTGTTTCAATAACTACAGTAAATAGCTTGCAATAAGGAGACATTTGTATTTCTCAGTCAGACTGTTTTGCTGCTATTAAAGACAAAAACATGTGACCATTACTATTTATTAAAATTATATACATACAAATATAAATATTTTATTACATAAATATTTCTTATATTTCTGAAATAGGGGATCAGTTACTACTTTCTTTTTTCTCTAAAGGGGAAAAATCCTGGTTGTATCATTAAAGCAACATATATGTCCCCAGTTCTAAACTGTATGTTGAATGGTTGTTATCTTTTCTGAGCTCTCAAGATGGTCTCACAGGTTTTATTCTACACTTCTGATTCAGTCATTTTCTTGTTTGGTCAGTCTAGATTTTATGATTCTATCTGGCCTATTGGCTACTGTTTAATAAGAACTTATATGAGATTTGAGACAGAGAATCTACCCTTTTATCTTAATCCTTTCCTAAAGAAAAGCTGAAGCATCTGAAAGCAGGAAGGCATAGGACCCAGGTCTCACTGCCAGTTTGTAGCCATTTGGAGCCAGATAGATTAGACAAGCTGTTCACATATGATAAATTCAAAGTGTCAGACTTGCGGTTGATGTACAGAATAATTTTGTGATGTAGAATACTTGGTGCAGACGTGACAGATGCAGAGTATGACAACAAGGTCCATGGCGCCTCTGAGATGCCTTGAGCTGGAGGTGTTACCTCTCCTTTCCCGTAAGTCTGGTTTTGTTTAAGAATCATGGGCATAGAGAAAACTGACCTGAGACATTATGTACTCGAGAATAATATCTCCTGTTGCAGAAGTCTTTTTTTCATATCACCTTCTATATTCTTGTTGCTATTTGAATTTTCTGTAGCATTTAAAATTTCTTATCATATAAACTTTCAATTTTACTTATTCTTTTAATGGTATTTGCTGTATATTTGGGTAATCTGGATCTTAATCTTTTGTCAAACATTTCAGGATATGCTCAATCCATTTTAAAGGGTTTTTTTCACACAGTGACAGAAATCTGAATGAGACTTCCTATTTTTTCTAAACTTTCAACTTAAACTTATTTGCAACATGATTTTGAGTTTTAAATAACAGAATTCTCAGTAATGTTATCAGGTTTTTTTTTAAAAAAACACCCTTCTTTCTGATATTTGTCTTATTTCCTGAAATTTTTATTTTCTTTCTAATTTCTACATATAACCTTGTTTTTAATCCTTCATTCTTCTATTAATCTTATTAATTCAAGAATTTTTTAGCTACTTGTATATATTCACCATGGGAATACTTTTATCACTAAATGGTCTAAGCTTTTCTAAGCATTGTCAATGTCAATGTTTTACATGTCTGCATTTTCTTCATAACATCAAGTTCAGATGTCACTCTGACCTGTATGTCAGCACCCTGTTTTATTTAATTGGCTTTTATATGCCCTAAAGGCTGTGTTGACTCATGAGACTGTAAGATGCTTGCAAGATGGAATTATGGTAATGTTCTATTTGTAAGTTTAGTGATGTTGAGGTAGAATAAAGGTAATATTGAACAAGTAAGACTTTATATTGCAATTATGTTACAGGATAAATTGCCACAGCTTGCCCTGAATATAGGATATAGGAGGTGCTAAGGTACATTTATCTTTTCTGTTCAGCATTGTCTTTCACAAGATGAAGCATTCAACATCTGTAACGCAGCTTCCTGCCAAGACAAGAAAATGATGAACATGAGAGCAAATAAGTACAGATTTTACTTTGTGAAAATGAATTTTTGATTTCCACAAAACAAAAGAATGCTAAATGTGTATCTTGTTTGTTCTTGTGTACAAGTATACAATAATTTCTAAATTCTGCTTAGAAAGTCAGGTTTCATACAAGAGCAGTATTTTTCTGAGTAGTAGTTATAGCTGTCCATCTTCTCGCATTGTTTTTCATAACATGACAAAATCTAATTGGTTTTTTTAGGTTAAAATAAGAGTTTCACAGTAACAAATCCCTAACGCTGAAATTACAGCTTTTCTAACTGTTTCGTGTTTTCATAAATGGTTTCAAAATTGCTTTCTCATTTTTAGTTCTTGAATAAACTACATTGAGGCAACTGAAGCTAATTCCTCTTCATGCATGTTGCGTAGTTTCACATTCTGATCTAAACAATTAGTAATCATGTTTTGCTTCTCTTCCTTTACAATCATTGCACACATTCTCATGAAGAGACATAAAGGCAGTTTTAACACATTTCATTCATCCTGCTGTGCATGTAGACATTACATTTCACTGGGTTCCTTATTTGGAGTGCATAACATTCTATATCTTTCCTTCCCTCTTTCCCTCTACTCTTCTTGTTTCAACCTCTCTTCTGGTGTTATGCAATATTTTGACTGAATGAAAAGGAAAACTGTATGACAGGGGTGTAGTCTGCTGAATATTAGGTATAACATAATGTAAAGCAGTAAAAATTAAAGAAAAGCATTCATGAGGAAGAGCACAGAAGCAAATAAAGATATACATGTGCTTCTCTGTCTGGATCTAAATCTAAAACGGAAGCTAGTAGGCCCAAAGCAGAATGTTAAACCTGCAAAAATATTTACTTCTTTGTGTACAGGATACAGATTATGTAAACTTCAGTGTATGTGGCTTATTGTATTACAGTATTACTGTATTTATCTACAGTGTACTTTTATCACTGTAGATAAATTAATAATTACGCAACTTTTATGACCGTATGACTATTCAGTAGATATTTATGCCATATGAACCTGTATACCTACTTAGAATAAAGGAAGAAATAAGTTTGTGACGAAAATAGCAACAACAAAAACAAAAGCATAAATTGCCTCTTGACACAAGGGTAATTTCTGCTTGGATAAAATGCAAATTAATTGTATAAAGCAGCAACAAAAAAACAGCCTCGTTTACTTTTAAATTTTACATTTTTAAGGCACAAAAAGGAAACAATAATATACCAAGGAGGCATGACACTTTCAATTTTATATTACAAAAATATCCTAAAATATTTGTAAATGCTGATGATACAGAACTGGGGGGAGTGGCTGACACACCTGAAGGCTGTGCTGCCATTCAGCAGGACCTCCATGGGCTGGAGAGTTGGGAGGAGAGAAACCTAATGAGGTTCAGCAAGGGCAGGCGTGGGGTCCTGCAGCTGGGGAGGAATGACCAGCCCGGGCTGGGGGCTGACCTGCTGGAGAGCAGCTCTGCTGGGAAGGAGCTCGGAGTATCGGTGCATGACAAACCCTCCATGAGCTGGCAGTGCCCTTGTGGCCAGGAGGGCCAGTGGCATCCTGAGGTGCATCGGGAGGGCTGTGGCCAGCAGGCCAAGGGAGGTGATAGCCCTCTGCTTGGCCCTAGTGAGGCCACACCTGGAGTGCTGTGTTCAATTCTGGTCTACACAGTACAAAGTAGATAAGGAGCTATAGGATAGGAGAGGGTCCAGAAGATGTTACAAAGATGATGAGAGTCCTGGAGCATCTCTCCTATGAGGAGAAACTGTGAGAGCTGGGCCTGTTTAGTTTGGAGAAGAGAAGCCTGAGAGGGGATCTCCTTAATGAGTATATAAATACCTCAAAATACGTGCCAAGAGGATGATGCAAGTCCCTTTTCAGTGGTTTCCAGCCACAGGACAAGGGGTAAGAACCTTGAATTGACACACTAGGAGTTCCACCTCTACAAAAGAAAGAACTTCTCTACATTGAGGGTGGCAGAATGCTGGAACAGACTACCCAGGGAGGTAATGGAGTCTTCCTCCCTAGAGATGTACAAAACCCACCCAGACATGCTTCTGCATCACCTGCTCTAGGTGATCCTGCCTTGGCAGGGTGTTGGACTGGATAAACTCCATGAGTTTCTTCCAACCCTAAAAATTCTGTGATTCCATGAATTATATTTTAGTTACTTTTTCTTGCCTTCTTTATATTTTCCTGGATGTCCAGGAAAATTATTACAAATAAATAATTCTTTTCAAATGTATTCCATAAGAAAAAGACACAACTTATACCACTCTAAGACAACTACAGCCAGATATAAGTTCTTCTATCACAACCTTAAATTTCATTTTGCGTTTTATATTCTATTTATTTCAGATAGACTGCATGCATTTAAAAGCAAATGCAACTTGCACTTGCAAATGAAAGTTGTTACCAAGTCCGAACAAATGTATCACTACTACAAGAGCTGTTCACTTTTCAGAATCAGTTCACATGGCTGGGTCCTACAGGTAAAAAAATGAGACGCTAAAAGAAAAGAAAGAAGAGAAATGGTAAGCATTCTGGGTGGTATGTTATGATCTTTCATAAAATAGATTGTTTAAAGGACATGTTTTATTATTACCTTATTAAACTAACACACTGCTTATGTGAATACATGATACATTGTATAATGGCATAATAAAATCGCAACAGGATAGATAGCTGTGATGGAATGAGTATTACTTCAGTGGTGCATGCCAAATTATGGAATGCTAATGCCAACTGAAGTAACATTTTTTGGTTCAATGAATTAGGCTATTGACATCCTGGAAGCTATCTCAGTGAGCATGCTTTTATCTGTTCCAATGTGAAAAAAAACATGGATTAAGGAAATATTTGCATGCATGCTAAATATTTGATCTAAGAAAACATCCATCTCATTCTCTTTTATCTCTTCATTTTGTTTTCTAAATTTTTATGGCAGACAGAATCTTACATTTCTGTTGTAGAATTCAAATGTGAGCTATTGAAAGAATTGCTCTAAGTATAATGTAGTAAAGTGAGGGTTTCGAGGACTTTGCTTGTTCCTTTGTTTGATTTCAGGTGATTTTTTGGGATTCTTGGTTTGGATTTGGGAAGTGTGTGTGTATTTTAACACGTATGTTTAAGTGCTCCTCATTTTGATGTTCTGTTTTTGTTTTTTGAGTGGGTACAGGGACTTTCTACCCATGGTTCATGAAGAGGCCTTGAGGAATATCTGCAGGAAGGTATGGCTTGGTAACTGGTAAACTAAATACATAATAGGATTCAGAAACTGTAGGCCTGTGCTAGTGGATCTCTTTTTAGCTCAGGTCTAGTCTTGTACTGTTTGGATTACACTGTACCTGAACAGTTTGAATACTCAAGAGAGAGGCTATGGTTTCATGCATCTATTGCAGATTTGGCACTGATTCCATCTGTTTTTATAATGGCTTTAAATTCAGCATTTGTGCTTCTCAAACATTTAGAAAATTGAGCACCAAGAAATGGCCGATGTGGACAATGTCATCGTTATTTTTGCAGTGCAAAGCCATACATTGTTTAGCCTCCTTTCACTCCCTGCCCAACAGTCTGTGTGGTGACTTCATTTATCTACATCAAACTGTGCTGTGCAAATGGAGAAAAAAAAACGAATCTCAATAGGAACATTCAATGAGATTTTGCTACAAACATAACCAAAAATGCCCAGAAACTTATTTTTTAAAAATATTACATAGTAAAATTTTATAACTTCTGGGGCTTTTAATGTTGTTGGAGACCTTTTGTTGTTTTGGGGTTGTTTTAATTTTATTTATTTATTTATTTATTTTAGTAATAGGAGATTCTTAGCATTTTAGGAGTATATCTCCTCTAGTCATTTAGTCATTTATGCTCCCTTATTCATTATTTATTTTAAAATATACCCTCATTGAATCCATTAGAAACTGATGTATACATATTTCAGGTGAAAATTGTCCCTTGGAACGAAATATGTAAGGTTTTAAACATTTCTTGCTGTATAAAGGTAATTTGGAAGCCAACAGACCAACACAAAATGCTATATATTACTGTTGTTTTCATGAACAATATATGACTCCAGAGTAAAACTAGAAATTATATATTTATGAATTAGATCATTTTTTTGCACATATTGTTGATATTGTACTTGAATTATGACCATAACCTAAAATTACTTGATTTAAAAAAAAAATCAGATTGGAAAAGGAAGCAAAAATATGGAAGATGGGGCATTTATTGACCATTAACCTTTTCATATATTTTAGAATAAAGGATCTGGAAAAAATGTATTTACTAGTCTTGCCTTGGTAACATAGCTTACTAAGAGCTATTATATTATTCCTTTAAAATTTTATCTAGGCTTTTTTGCTTCTTAACTTCTGAACAGTGAATGTTAAAGGATGGCAGTGTTCATCACCCTCAGATCATGACTGCCAGTGTAGCAGGGAACTTAGTAACCAGTGACAGACAACTGAGTAATTTTTTCTCCATGATGAAGATACTGATACATAGTGATCAAATCAGCTTTTTATCTATTCAGTAAGATGAAAATTTTGAAATTTTGACTGTGATTTTAAAGGCTTTTTTCAGGATTGTGAATAATTTCTGTATACATCCTTTTAACTTCTCGTAGTATGTTAGCATTTTTCACCAAGTGGACACCAGAATTGCAGAAAATATTCAAGTAGCAGTTTTATGTGGTCTAGATTCCTTCCTCTCTAGTCAAATGTCTTTCTTTTAAAAAACAAATCTGAGGCTTATTGACCAATCATTTTGCCTTGAAACTGCCTTGAAATCTATGATGATATACAAAAACATATGACACTGTTTTCTGAATCCATTTTTAAATTATTAGTATCGCCTACATTCATTTCAATACACATTATTTCAGCTGCTTTAAAGGAACTGGAGTTTGTAAACTCTACAATAGCTTATGGATGCTGAGGAGGTAGTTGCTGTCAAGTCTCAGGTACCTCTTTATGTTTGAACAAGAAGGTTAGGATTCATTAAATGTTACTGTAAGTGTTAGAAAATGAAATAATAATCATATAAGCTGTTCATTTTGGGCTACTTTTCAGAGTCAAGAAGATGAGTTGTCTCTAGAACATGCTTCAACTCACCTATGTTAAACACCTAAACTACATTATGAAAAGAATCGCTCACTGGAGTCCTCTGTTCTCCAAGGATTAGAATATTAGGCTAGGTTGACTAGTTCAGTCATAAACACTTATGACATGGATAGTCCGAAAAAGAATTTGAATCTGGACTTGAGATCTTATTCCTTAATAGAAAGATGTTATAAATTTCACATATTTTGAGCTAGGCCAATATTTTAATTAGTTCTTAGGACAAAAGGACAGTTAACTATGTCTTTTTCTTACTCCTTGTATTTCAGAAAAAAATACCTTAGAAGATGGTTATGGATAAATATCTATGTATAATATGTAGTATGAATTTTATATACAAATTTTCCATTTATTTCGTAATCTCTGTGTCTTTTGGAGCATAAATTGATCCTGGTGAATTGTCTGATAGATATTATCTGACTTGAGAATAGCAATATAAATATTAGAAACACCTCACATAAATGTGCTTGAATTTACGCAAGAATGGTCACACATTATTTTAGCTACAGCTGTCATGCACTTCCATATTCCTGTATTAATTATGTGTATATTATACATTTAGTGTTCTGTCTCCATCATGGTAGACCTAGATATTACAGCTGACATTTAAAGCAAACTCCCAACTCCCCAGTTAGTGAAGATTATTAATATAATTGCCTAAAACATTTCATAATATTTCTTACAGGAAAACTTTAGTTCAGTTTAGTTTTAGAGAAATTTTCAACCTGTTCTTTCATAATTTAAAATAAATTAGAAATTCATAAACGAGCTCTCACTAGAAGTAAAAGCCAAGCAGATGTTGAGTTGAATGATACATCTGTTGGCTTGAGAAGAAATTATACATATGCCAAATTTGATTTGCCCTTTATTTTTCTTAAGAGACTAAATCTCATAACTTAAGCAGGCACAACATAACAAGGAAAATAATGGCTTTTAAGTCATCAGTTCCACTGTAAATCCATATTTTAATGATAATATTTTGCATTAAATTTAATTGCATTAAAAATGCATTTAATTGCATTAAAAAACATTTAGCTTAGAGGTGAACTTTTCACTGAGATACATGACTGGGCTTACAAAAATTATCATTGGATGTATTCAATGACATAATCACAGTCAGTGTAAAAATACAGAATTTCTTCATGTCATCAAGCAAATATATTTTTGTGAGTAATGAAGTAATTAAAATCTGTTTATAATTAGATAACTAGACATTTTACTATTAAGAAATAAATGGCTTAATCTATTTCTGACCAGGAAATAGTACTAAACCCAGTATAATTCCTAAATGACAGAAATAAAATTTTACACTGGAAAGAACTGAGCAGGCAGATTATAAGAGAAACCTCCCTACACATTCAAATCATAAAAGATTTGGGTTATCGAGGGTGAAGTAAGAATAACATTTATTCAAATGTTCTGAAAAAGATCATATTGCAGAGATTATAATACATTTTAAACATGCAATAATGAAATATCTTAATAACAGTTATTAGCAAAAGGAAATGTTCAGAAGTTTGTAATACAGGAGCAAAGAGACACTGAATGAAATTGAAAAGCAAAAAATTTGAAGTTGATTAAAGAGAATATATCTTTATATGATACATAATTAACCCTGTAGTTTTCATTGCCACAATATATCCTTGAGACAAGAGTTGGATGAATAAAAGGGTTAGATAGTTATGTAGATGACAAAAACACTCACAGTCACATTAAAGAAGAAAAAGAGAAAAAAAAAATAGTTGAGCACATAATTTAATCATTAACCAAAAGAACAGATAACCCTTTGCACTGTGCAAGTTTTTCCATAAAAATTTATTCCTGAATTTTTTTTTATTATTATTTTAATGAGAAACATTCATTCTTCGAAGACAGATCCGTACTAATCTGTTTTTTCATTCTCATTTTTGTTGAGAAACTTAAAATTTTGGTGTAATATCTTCCTCTTCATCCTAGTCCATCTAGGATCTGCTTAGGGTTTTTTTTTAATATATTTCTCTCAGTGAAGTCTCTTTATATGTTCCTTGGTGCCCCATTACTCAGAGCTACTGTTTTCTTTGTTATCCTACTGTTTTTACTGAACAGTATAAGGTCACACTTGTAACTCACCACCAAAATTTCTATTTATAATCTGCAATCTGTGGTATCATTTCACATTTGCACTCCACAAAATTTATTCTAAAGTCACAAGCAATTAAGTCAACTGAATATAGCTGCTCCCTACAGGTTTAATTAAAGTTTAACTGAAACTAATGTAAGTAATGGTTTCCTGTTACTAGTTCATTGTTATGTCAGTTAAACAAACAAACAAAAACTCTCAATTCAATACAGATACAGTCAATTCACTGGACCTTGCACTGTTGAGGTAATAGAAATCTCTTGTTTTTCATTAGTAAATAAAGAAATAATGTTTACTGGGAAATTCATACTATCATCAGAATTCTAATATCTCTTCTTCACATTTAGGGTTAAATAACCTTTCATTTTTGCATTCTTCTTCTCATTAAAGGGTTCATTAAGATTAAATTGGTAAATGGTGCAGGGGAGCAGCAAAATTTAAATCAAAGAAAAACTGTACAGAATAGCTTGTTTTGGTCAGGATGTTGAGAAGTCATCTGATCCAACCCATTGTTGAAAGATTAGCTTGTAAGAGTGTCCATGTGAACATTGAAAATGTCTATGAATGGAGATTTCACAGTCCTTCTGGGCAACTTCTTCTTTACTTAGTTTCCATTTTTGTGAAGGTTTGTTTTCCCTATTTGTGGCAGGAATTCTTGCTCCTGCAGTTTGTGTACACTAATTCTTCTCCTTTTGCTTTGCTCTTCAAAGGAAGAGTGCATCTTGTCTGTTATCATCTTCCAGGTCACTGAACATGATTCAAGTCCTTCCTCAACTCTATTCTCCAACCTGAACCAAATAAACTTTTTTGACATCTTGCCATGTGTCTTTTTTTCCATGCAGACTAGTGGGGTACTGAAGGATAAACAGCTAAGCTGTTTCAAATATTTGCATCACTGGTTTCAAAAGGTGTTGGTAATTTTCAGCAGAAACAAAAAAAAAAAAAAAANAAAAAACCACAAAATAATTTTATTTCCTGTTGTACCCAAATAAAACCTGAAATGGACATATCAAACAGTTGATCAAATTGGCTAAGCATGCAGAGGAAAATAATACGAAAATGCTAGGAATAGTTTAAACCTGTTTAAAACCAGTTTAAATCTGACTAATTAAATTTCATTTTGCTGATGTTAGACTGTATTCATTTCCTGACCTATACCTCTTAAAGCTACTTCTGAAATCTTTATCTTATTCTGAAGCCGGCAGTATAGTTGCAGCTTGAGTTAATTTTTCAAAATAATGCTGCTGATATTATGTGTCAGTTGACCTTAAAATTTCATGTCACTCCTTCTATTGAAAATCATGGGATGAACTTTACGATGACTGGAACACACAGCTCTGCAATGAAAGAAATAATGTAACTTCCTTCCCATAGTATAACTGCTCAGAATCACAGCAAAAGTAGAGCAAGCAGATCAAAGGAAATATGAAAAATTAGTGTTGCAAACACTGTCAAGACTTGTGTCTCTAAAGAAAAGAGTTTGAAAGTGACCTTGTTTCATTATCAAAGACTAAAGTTCACATTCTGCAAATAACACCAATCTTGGATGTAAAATCAACTAAAGTAAACTAACTGAAATTTAAAAAAATAATAATTCCAGGAAAGAGCTATGAAGACTGTGGTATACGAAACTTATGTGAGTTCTCCTTATCTTAGATTTAGAAAATAAACATTTAACAGTAGTAAGTGAAATCCCAAAACTTACATTTCATTAAGTAGTAGTGTATTAGTACTAATAGTGTAATTTTAATAGTAATAGAACCAAATAAAACATTAAAATAATAAAACCTTACTCGATATACAAAATTCTTTCTACAAGAGAAAATAACATAGAAAGGGTACAGAAAAAAAAAAGTGAATTACAATGCACTTAAAGATCATTTTGAAAAGAAATTGCTTGATTTATTGTTAAAAGTCTTATGAGAATAATCATGAAGAAGCTAATCAGCTCTTTGTCAACTGCTCCTTTTCCATTAATAATATAATAGGAAAAAACCAAAAATACTAATCCTTTTTCCTGTTAACAATTGTTTTCTATTTTACAGTCCCAAGGCCAGATGGCAAATGGTTGTCTGTGGACAACCATTCATAATGGCAGATCCTGTTGAATTTTTATCCCATAATGTCACTTCAAATACTTCATAGAAATATCTCATGAAAATATTTCATTAAAACACAGGAGAATAATTTTCAGGAAATTGTCATTTTACTTCTGACATAACAATCCTGAACTCCAAGTGAGATATACAAAATACTTCAAAAGCTGAGCCTGGGAATTCTTAATTCTGCTTCATATTAATCACTCAGTTGACAGATGCAGACTTTTTATGGATTACTATAATTTTTCATGTTGTCCCAAATGCTAAGGGCTCTTTTCTTCTTTTCTACAGGGAGAACTATCCCTTCTTTTTAAGTGTTATGACTCAGTAACATAATTAGACTATAAATAGAACAAATATGTTTAATGCATTTTTGATTAATTTTCATGTTTCCTGCCTCACCTGCTTCAAAGTTTGTTCTTCTACATCTCTACTAGGGGATGTAAAAGCTTTTTCCTAAGAACTCTGTTTTTCCCTAGTTTAGAAGATGATCAATGTAGAATCTCTCTGTTCAGAGATCTAGATGGTGGCAGACTGAATGGCGCTTTGGCAGTGACTTCTCTTTCCCATAACTAAATTTCTATAGGCAACTCTTGTTTTACATCAAAAAAAGGTGAAAAGGCCCAAGTTAGTTATCTGTGGTTTTTACAGTTATGATAATTCTCCTCAATTAAAAACTGTTTTCCCTCAATGAAGGGAACTAAAGTTGTGCCATTGATGTCAACATCTGGGACAGACCATTCTGTAAACACAAATCAACACTCAGTGAAAGGAATAGCAGGTATGATTCATCACACTGACATTTCATTTAAAGAGAGAGAAATAAACATGCAGGGGAATGTTTTTATTTCTCCCAATAGTGTTTTTGTTTCTCCCACCTAATAATAAGACCTGATGGTGATTAGGATGTCAGTTCTAGTGAGATCACAGCAAGAGCAGGCAGTATGGTGAGAGATAAGCAGCCCTGCCAAATCTTGGACTTGAAAGTTAGATTCAAGGTCTAATTTAGTAAGTGGATTGTAGAGAGGCATGAGACACTGAAACTGAAAAATATAGTTCCAGATCTGTCTCCAAGTTGCTATGATGATTAAGGCAAGCCATACATTATATCTACAGCCCCATTTCTGCACTACTAATAGAGTGATTAGACTTAATAGGAAGTATTTGTGTTAGTCAGGACTTTAAAAATGTAATACATTAAAGAAGTAATTCTTTAATCTCTCCATATGATTTCCAGTACTTTTTACCTTGTTTCTTTAAGGCCATTCCAGTAGGTCTTGTAAGCCAACATCTAGGATTCTCTTTTCTAGCTACTTGAAACCACTAGTCCACTTGGGTCTTTAGCTTTCTATGAACTTAATTTTTCATACTTTTCCTGTATCCCAGATAGAGAGAACACAAACTATCACTTATTGATTCAGAACAAGTGAAAACCTTAAAATATTTAGCTCTTATTTGTTTATGAACTAGAGACAGCCCTGCTCATCCGATATACTGATGCTAAGCCTTTACAGTTCGAGTTCAAGCTCAGATGTTACAACTCCCTTATTCATACTTTCATACTTAAAATTCACTACAGAGTTAATAGTCATCTTGACTTTGTTCAAGACTAGAGACTTTCTCAATGAGTCAGTTGGTTGGGGGTTTTTAGCTGTTTATTGTGCTATTTAAATATTTTTATTTCACTGGTTTTAAGCGTACCTTTCCTGAAGTGTTTCAACTATAATAGCTCTTGTATACATTTGTTACTGCAATATCCATTTTTTTGATTGCAGACCTGTGTGTTGAGTTTTGGTCTCAAGACTGTATTTTGCAACCTTGCTCCTTCTGTTCTTTGCACGCTCTTGAGAGCCAAACCTGGTTTTATTTCCTAGTACAAAACTCACACTGAGAGAGACCTGCCTCTTGTCAGTGTTTGGTACATAAGTCAAATTGATTTTTCGCCTCCTGCCTTATTTTCTTGGCTAGCAGATGATCCTGTCTTCTGTTCACTATCACAGTTACCTGTATGTCACCCTTATTTCTCCTAGAGCTCTGGTCATTCTTTACTTCTATTGATTACATGTTTTCATCACTGGCTTCTTGTATTAGAAGCTCCTACATACTATATCAATAACCACTTCCTTATTGCATTGTGTTGATTTCAATTAGATCTATCATGTGACTACTTTTTCCTTACAGTGCAGATAATATTGTAGTGTCTTATCAGCATGTCTTGCAACAAGACTGTAGCTCCTCAAGGAATAGAGATGTCCCAAATTGCTACAGTACTCATCAATTCTCAGGTTTCTCATCTGATTTAAGGCCTTCCCTTCCTTCAGACAATTTAAGGGTAAAATTGATATTCCTTCCTTAACTGTATGTTTTTATTTTGTGATAAATCTTAGTGATTTATTGTGTTTTAAAAAAATTTGCAAGCTGGAATTTGTGAGTTTACCTTTCAAGGAAACGGGAAGCTGAATTCACTTTTGTTCATTTTTGTTTTCTTTCTGTAATGACCATCCTATCCACAATTTTTTATCTTTCAAGGCATTTGTAATAGAGAATTACCAAAGACATGATAAAAAAGGATTTCACTAGTATACTCCAGCATAACAATGAAGTAATTAATCTAAATTATAGTGCAATAAAAATGTGTAAGAAAGTACCAACAGAAATTTATGACTGAGATCTTTATCTTATAAANCTTCCCCGGATCTTCGTACGTGAAGGCTGACCAGCAAGCAATATTGTGTTTTAAAAAATTTGCATGCTGGAATTTGTGAGTTCACCTTTCAAGGAAAAGGGAAGCTGAATTCACTTTTGTTCATTTTTGTTTTCTTTCTGTAATGACTATCCTATCCACAATTTTTTATCTTTCAAGGCATTTGTAATAGAGAATTACCAAAGACATGATAAAAAAGGATTTCACTAGTATACTCCAGCATACAATGAAGTAATTAATCTAAATTATAGTGCAATAAAAATGTGCAAGAAAGTACCAACAGAAATTTATGACTGAGATCTTTATCTTATAAAGTTTATTTTGTAACATTGTCGAGAAAATGAGCACTTTGTTCTGAAATATTTTGAACAAATATTTCCATCTCAACAGTACAATATCTGTGTAATCATAATAAGTGGAAGGTAAGTCTTTTGTATGCATTATGAGGCACTGGGAGGAGGAAGTTTGATGTAGTTATGTCAGATTGTTTCGATCCTGTGGGAATGTAGTGAGGGACCAAGGTAAGGAGCATCTGCCATTTAACTTGTCAAACTTACAGGGACCAGTGGAGCTGACAGACATTGAAGGAAGTGTGTTTTGCAATTTATAAGGATTAGAATACTAATTTCTGCTACATTTATAACTCACACAAGACGCGTAAGCAAACTAACCTGCAGTCTTACTCTTACTAAGTATTTCTGAGGCTGCTAGAGTACACAGTGAAGTAACTAACATAGAAGTGAATTTTTGTGGCTTTAGCATTCTAGGTAAAATCAGTGACGGTGTTCCTCTTAACTGTCATGATTATTGACAAGAATTTTTTCAGGGAAAAACTATATGTTTTCATTTTCTTTTTCAAAATAGTCATAAGGTAATAAATGGTGACTGAAAAGTCAGAAATGTGGCCGTGAATGGCTAAACGTTAACTCAGACAGCAGATGTCTGTTAATGATAATTATAATTTCTATTAAAAAATAGCATTATAGAATTTAAATACAATAAAAGTATTTCAAAACCTAAAAATCCCTTTCTTAACAAATAATTCATTACCCTTTATATCTGCAGGTCTCTGGCTATAATTTTTCAAACAAAACTAAGGAAATAGTGAACTGTTTAAAAAGTTAAGAACACAAGTGGAAAAGAAATTAAACTAATTTAAAAAATAATTTTAGTTTAATTAGAAATATTTAGGGAAAATATTTTCATATTCTTTCAGCTTTTGTCATATCACATTACTATTAAAAAAATATTTGGTTTCTGTGGATGTAATGATTTTACATTATTTCTCTCAGTGCAACAGATATATGCTTAATGAAACAGGACCTCTTAATTTAAAATTTAACATGCTGCATGTACAAAATTTTAATGCACTCGGAGATTAAAGTTTGTGCTTTATGATGACTATCAACAATACTGCTACTACTAACAAATAGGTACCAAGATCAATTGATATTGGTCACAGGCCATCTGCTTCCTATCAGTTGGTGCAAAAGGCTTAACAGATTCTCATGTAGCTCCCACCTTCCAAACTTCTGTACTTCCAGGGAAAATCTTACTTTTTCATTAAATTAATTGAAAATTAAGTCATTACAATTTAATCCCATCAACATCAAAAGGATAATTTTTAACCGCATCTTATTAATTTCCAATTTTTCAGTTAATTTTTCTGCAATTACAAAAATATGATGGATAAAGATATCAAAATGCTTTATTTCTATTATCTGAGAAAAAAAACATCAAAATAATAGCAAAGTTTGAATTATTTTATACAGATCCCAAGAGTATTCTATGAAAGTGAGAAATAAAGAAGGAGAAAATTTTTCAAAATTCAAACAAAACTGGGGATTTGGAGTTCTGAGTTGGAGCTCAGCATTCTTTAATATTATTATAAATTATCAGGATACAGAAATTAAATATGCATTAAGTTTGCCAGTCATACTAAACTAGAAGGAGCTGTGGATTCCCTTGAGGGCCTTACAGTGAGATCTGGATAGACTTGAGAGCTGGGTGATCACCAGCTCTGTGAAATTTAGCAAGATCAAATGGAGGATTCTTCACCTGGGACAGGGTAATCCTGGATATGCATACAAATTGAGTGATGAGAGGATGGACAGAAACTCCACAAAAAGAGAAATGTGGATTTGGATTGATGGAAAGTTGAACATGAGCCAGCAGTGCCCTGGTAGCCAGGAGGGCCAACCCTGTCCTGGGGGGCATCAGGCACAGCATGGCCAGCTGGGCAAGGGAGGGATTGTCCTGCTCTGCTCTGCTCTGCTCTGCTCTGCTCTGCTCTGCTCTGGGGCTGCCTCACCTCGAGTGCTGGGGGCAGTTTTGGGAAAACAAGGGTTACTTGGTACTACAATGGCAAAATCATAATATTTATTTAGTACCTTTCTCCATGAAATATTTCTTAAGCAACAACTAAACCTATATATCTTATAATTAGATGAGATACATAAAGAATAGAGTATTTTTAATCTTCCTTAAACTTCTGCCTAAAATACCATAGAATACCTCGAGTCAGATTGTTAAATTTTCTGAGGATAAAAAAACTTACCTATCTTTGGTTCTTTAACATGGGCAGAATCTCATTCTGACAACTTTCTACGATAATTACTGCTTTCCAGGGAAGGCCATCCAGGACTTTAACTTCTGACCATTGTGATTTTAAAAAGAAAATTCAAATTATTTTCCTTGATTAAGTGGCCTGGCTATCATTTCATAAAGCTTAGTAAGTTCTAGAGGCCTGATTTACTTGCCTGGCTTCACAAACCCCTACTCAAAACAAAGCAACCAAGTTGCTTTCAGTTTCATCAAATCGATATTTACCTGTAGTATATTTCTCTCAGAGCATTACTTATGCTGCTCATAAATTAGGCCCATTTCCTTTACTCTGGAAAGTAAAGAAAGTCTCGTGCCCTTATTCGATTTCAATCTCTGCTTTCCGGCATTTTTCCCATGCCTTGTCAGTTTTGTTTCATCAGACAGCACTTCCCTTGGGTTTATGATGTGTTCTAGTCCAAGCTTCTGGGCAATAGGCAAGTATAACAACCCTAGTGTTAAGTATGTTATAATCATATTCCTTAAAATAACAGGAATAATACAAATAATAAGTATTAACTTTGATTTCATCAATAAAAAAAGTCACATAATGTGCCATGATATGCCATTTAAAAAGTGCAGTATAAATCACATGCTTGTATAAAGCAAATCATATGCTTTTATGCTTAGATTCTACAGTGGCTGTTCTATAGAAATATTGAAGAGAGATGAAAATGCAGTTTTGAATAAAAAATCAAAACAATGGTGACAAGAGGGATGTGTCATTCTATGTACTTGATGCAATGTGGTTTATAGAATCAAATGTCTTTCATAAAATTCAAAAGATTTGACATGATCAATTTTAATTATTTTCTCAGCTAAGGATTCTTTCAGAACTACATGGGGTTCTATAATAACTTTTCTTGGAGGACAGAACACATATCTTTTTGTGGGGAGACCTAGAATTTTCCCAATGTTGCTCATGGCTCTGTTCCCTTTAGAATTCTTCAGATTGCAGTTTTACCAGTTTTCAGAGGGTTCATATAAAATTTTTCTTCCATGTCCCCACTCCCTTCTCTGTTTTTCTTTGAGTCACACCTGTCAACTTTCCATTGATTTTGCTTCTTTAGGCTGACAACCTGCTCTGTCTGCCACAATTAAAACTATGAGAACTTTTTCCATCGAAATTGAAAATCCCCGGACACATCATAATTTTAAAAGCCCTCAGGGGCTGCATAATAAATATAGCATGACACATCAAATAAGAATAACTGGAAGAAGTTTTTTCACTGAAATCTGAGAGAGGGAGGGAGAGAGAGTGTGTGCATATGCATGTATATGCCTGTATGCTGTTTATAAAGTACTGAAAGCAGTATTTAGCCCTGCCCTGCCAGCAGCTCACTTTGTGCTCCTCAAAACTTCCCTTTAACCTTGTGGCTGCAAGGAGCTGTGGAACAAATTCCCAGTAATTTAAACATGTAACGCCTCATTTTAGAAGCTTTCAGGAATGCATCAAATGGTAACATGTATCTCTGCCAGTGGTCTGATGAGTGACATGAAGTAAACAGCTATGCTGCTCTGTGTCTACTTTTCTTTATTTTTAAAATAGAACTCGTGTTTTCTCTGTCCTTTACAATGTTCTCTGAGCTCAGTGGAGCAACTATGATGCTGAAAAGTTTTTATTAACTGCAAAAGAAGAAAACATTAAATGGCAAGCATTTAGAGGGCCACTGGGCCTGAGTTCCATGCACTTTTTCTTTCATTATTTAAAAAAATGTAGGAACAGACAATAATCTGATAATCTTGGATTGTAGCATAGTCATGAAAGGAAGTGTGGTATGTTCGTGTTCATTCATTTCATTATTGTTATTATGTTTATTTGAAAAAGTTTAATTGATTTGTGGTATTCATGATCACGATTTAAAACAAAGGTACATAAAGTAAATGGCTGAAAATAAGTTTATCAGTAAACAAATTGAAACACAAGATTGAAAGCTAAGTATATGCTAATGAAGCTAAGACATATTTCTGCAAAACTTCATAAAGAAAATTTACATTTCTCACTGAAGTAAAGGACAGAAATTGAGTTAGTGTCAGAGATGTATTTCTAGACTAATTTAGCACTGTCTTCATCTTTGTTCTTTTCATTATTAATATTTTTCTTTGTAGTAAAAATATTTTAAAATATGCCTTGAATAAAGACAAGTGCTTAGGCAGTAATTTTTGTGTACTGCATAGTGCACTTATTTGTTGTGTGCAGACCATATATTTGACTACAGTATTTACTCAGCACACATTATTATTTAAAACATGGCATACCTGGACTGCCTGTAAAATCCTCATTTCAAGTGTTTTGTAAATTGCCAGTGAAATCTATCAAGGTTATCAAACCTTGCAAGGAGTGCAGCAAGGAAAAGCAAAATAGTAAAATGGTTTTCTGTTGTTGCTGCTTCCAGAAGCTATGCTGTGACCTCTGACACAGGGCAAATAACACCATGCAGTTAAGTGTGACCCATCACTTAACCTTCCCTATGATCCTGGTATGTACTGGGAAAACAAAAGGAACACAGATGAAGGGAAGACTTATTGATGTGCACTGGGCTACATATGCCCTTCCCTAAAAGTTTAGGTGTGCATGGAAAAGAAACAAAGAAACAATATAAATAAAAACTTTTAATCTTTTCAAGATATTTGGAATAGGAAGTCAGAATATGATAGCGACCCAGGTAATGGCTTTGGGCATGTGGAAAATCATAGAGATCAGTCTCAGTGAGGCCGCTGGTAGCTCATGCTGATCATTCTGATTAGAAAGCAGCACACATGTAAAAAAATACCCCTTGAAGGAACATATCCATAGAAGCCCAACATCAAACCAAACCAAAGGTCAAACCCCTGTGTCTGACACCCAGGCTGCCAGGCAAGACTTGGCAGGGTCAGGGTGCTCTAAGGGCCAGCAGCAGCCCGAGGGCTGGAGGCCATGAGCAGTGCAGGCCCCCCCAAGGGATCCATGAGGGCAGGGCTGGCAGCTTACTCATTAAATCTTCAATTTTGCCTAAAAACTGAGTGGTATAATGTTCTTCCAATGACCTCTTTTAAAATTCCTTTTGCCTCATCCTAAAGCTCATATTTGTTCCTGTCAGAAGGGGAACCAGGGTTTCTACACTAAGGAAGGAAGGAACACAAAAGGATCTTTTTAGGTGTACTAATGTGTCTACTCCTTCATATAGGCTCTATCCTGTGACACAGGTTCTGAAACGGATGATTTCCAGAGGGCTCTTTCATCCCCAGCTCCATGTGATTCTGTGACTTCTATAAAACTATTTTGTCAGCTGGGAAAGAGGGAGGTATGTATCCATCTTCCCCACTGAATTCAAAACGAAGCCAAACACAGAAGGTTCATAAGTTTCCTAAGTACCTAACAATACATGATCACTGTCACCTTTCCCTGAAGTCACTGAGGAATAAGACTCATATCATTAAGAGGTTAATTTTTCACAATTTGAAAAAATCCCTCCTTCTATTCTTTCAGAGGCCCTAGCGTACCCTGCATGGCCTCCCACTTCCACTCCAGAAAGGTCTGGGACTGTAGTAAGTCTAACATCTGTCAGTCCTGGTACACATCTGACATACACTACAACATCTCAAATAGGCTTAGACATCTACGTTCAGATAACTGAATAGCTCCCAGTGGTGTCTGCAAAGCTACTTAGTTGACCAAATGTTGATGTCTATTTTAAGATGAGCTGAAGAGTTCTCTGTGCCTGGATTTAGTTGATCACAGTTAGATGCTTAGTGCCATTTTTAGATGTCCTAGCATATCTATGTGGAACTGGCAGATATGACAGAAGATATGACTTGAGCTCTTCTGGAGTGACAGCTGGAAGTCAGATTAGATACTTTAAGGCATCTCAAATGGCACCAGATACCCACATTTAGACAACCAAATCAAACTGCTAGTTCCTACTGTGCACCAAAATTATCACTGTATTTGATTCTTGAGGATCACTGTTTTTCTAAGGAAAGTTCCCCAGCAGTAGGGTAGAACAGAAAGAAACTGCACAGAAATTTGTGCTGGAATTTACACGGCTCTTTAAAACAAAGAGATAAAATATGCAACAAATGAAAAACTAAATGAGTACAAATAACTATTAAAAATAAGCATCCAATAGATGAGATTACCTAAAAATGTAGTAAGTTCTTTAGCACTTGATGCTCTTACAGAATAACCATTCTTCCTTCTGAAAGACAGATTTGTATCTAATCAGATTTAGCTGGAGTAAAAGATGAAAATAC
Source organism: Vireo altiloquus (assembly GCA_013396875.1). Classification (NCBI taxonomy): domain Eukaryota; kingdom Metazoa; phylum Chordata; class Aves; order Passeriformes; family Vireonidae; genus Vireo; species Vireo altiloquus. The sequence continues at coordinate 160,004 of VZRF01001588.1, forward strand.
TGTAAGGAATTTCATGACCTCTGCACTGACAAAGCCAGATTAAGTAATCATAAATGATTCCTTCTGCCCATAAAAGCTTTCTGTTAAACTACTGGACTAACAGAAAGTTATACTGTAGAAGCAGATATCTTTAATAGAATTTCTAATCACTGTAGAATTGGATTGTTCTCTTGGGGAAAGAATAGGTTTTTTCCTCAAGGAAGTCTAGCAGTAGGAAGTGTTTAATTTTGCTCTTTTTTAAAGAGAAAGGGATCAATCTGGATTTTACAGCGATTATACTTCTCCTTAAATGACCTGCAGTACTTTAATTTTGATATTTCTAAAGCTTGTGGATGTTGTCTATTCAACCTTTTAAACTGGTGTAACTCTCTTCACACAAACTGGTGTATAACAAATGGTTGAACAAAACCTGCTTTTTAAAGAAAATGTTTTCATTTAATACCTGGAATGTTTATAATGTCTTTTAAACATATAACATTTTGTGCAGCTAAATCTGAGAACCTGATAAAGTGACAGATACTTCTGAGTGACATGAAATGGCCATAGATAAAAACATGATAGGGCAGAATCTAAGGTGTTTGAAGAATTATATAAATACCTAGCCTGATTCACCCTTTTCTCATTTTACGCACTTAAAGTGTCTTTATCTCCTATTGCTTTGTGTGCAAGGCAAAATAATAAAGAAAGAAATAATTTAGTTACCTTCTTCAACACAAACAGAAATATTGTCAGTCTGTTTATTTGTGCATTTACAAAACTGAGAGAAGTGCTGAAAGAAGTGTCTTCCTTCCTGAAGAAGGAAGGTGCGCTCCTGAAAGTGAAATGCCTGAAATTGAGCATTTCATTGAGGTGTGCTTTCTACTTTTAATACAGCTCCTCAAATTTAACATAAAACCTTAATTTAAGTGTGCCAACAAAAACAAGAACTGTTTTTCCTTCATTAATAGGCAAAAATCAAAACATCCCATAATATTTTCCAAACACCTCAAGTAAGTGAGTCATTTTAGTCACCAACTGAGAAGGCAAACAGTAGTGTTTAATACACAGATGAATTTCTAGAACAGAGATTACCAGACTTGGGCCAAGTATTTTCATTATCACCCAACATTACACCACAGTCACACATTGAATGATGCCATGGTGCTAGATTGTTGTACATTGAAACACACTATGTAGCCAAGGCTAGCTGTGAATTTGGAATGATGCTGCACAGCAATACTAAGTTTCAAGTCTATTGAGCAGTTGTGCTCACAGCATTCCTGTACAGTTGTGAGACATGGATCACCTTCTGTTATCATGTCAGCAGATTTAATAATTTCTAATGGGTATTTTTTTTTCTGCTTGTAGGATACAATATCATAACCAGATTCAGCGATGAAACATCAAAAATTATGTTGATGGTTATCACTCTCTGCTGGACTTGCTCAAGTTATCTATGTCTTTTTGTACTGTGTGACTAAACTAGAGTGAAGCATTCCTGATTCCCACGAGACCCTAATGGGAAAAGTCCAAGTGCAAGGTGATGCACCTGGGGAGCGGCAATCCAGACTGGCAAAAAATTCTCTTTGAGAGCAAGCTCTGAGAAGGACTTTGGAGTTTTGGTGGATTAAAATCTGGACACAAGCCAGCAATGTACCCTCACAGACCAGAGGGTCAAGCACATTCTTGGCTGCATTAAACAAAGCATAGCCAGCAAGTTGTAGGATGTGATTCCACCCAACTACTTTGCCCTCATGAGACATCACTTGGGGATACTGTCTCCAGCTCTGGGGTCCTCAGCACATGAAAAACATGGACCTGTTGGAGTGGGTCCAGAGGAGGGCCACCAAGATGATCTGAGTACTGGACCGCCTCTCCTATGAAGACAGGCTGAGAGAGTTGGCATTGTTCAGCCTAGGGAAGAGAAAACTTCAGAGAGACACAATTGTGGCCTCCCAGAACTTCAGTGGGGCTTTTCACAAACTTTTTGCAAGCACAGGAAATGATAGGGCAAGCAGGAGCTTGTGGAGTTTTAAACCACAAGAGGCTAGATTTGGATGAGTTATTAGGAAAGAATTCTTCACTGTGAGGGTGATGAAAGAAAAGAATTTGTTGCCCAGAGAAACAGTGAATAACCCATCCCTGGAAGTGTTCAAGAACAGGCTGGATGGAAGGCTGAGTGACCTGGTCTAGTGGATGACATTCCTGAATTTGTCAGGGGGTTGAAACTAGGTGATTTTTAAGGTCTCTTCCAACCTAAGCCATTCTATTATTCTATGATTCAGGCTAATGTCAGGCTGAGTAAGGGAGCATGGTCACTACCCTCTATCTACTGATAAAATTAGTGTTGGTGAATTTTCAGCACAGTAAGACGTTTGGATTCATTGCTTCCAGGGCATGAGGAACCTCAGCTTTTTCAATGGAGCTATTATTGTATGAGGCAATCAGAAAACTGTACCAGCACAGAACTGGAACACTCAAATGCAGAACTTAGCATTTCCCTATTACGAAGTTCCTGTTGTGTTATTCCACTGACCTGTTTACGTCCCTCTGGCAGCAGCTGTGCCTTCATTGTGTACTGACTTCTCACACCCATAATCATAAAGTTTAGAGTTACCCACAAACTTAGAGTGTAGTTTTTTATCGTCCTTCTCCAGGTCATTGGAAAAGGTATTAAACACGACAGGACACAAGACAGACTCCTCAGGAACTCTACTTACAAATGGCCTCTGGTTCAAGCAAAAACAGTTAACCTTTGTTTTGTCAAACATCTGAATCACATTTTGTTCTTGTCTCTTTTCACAGCCTGTGAAAACATCCTAGAGGTGGCAAGGTTCAGCTAGAAGGCACTGTAATTAAACAAAAAATTTTGCATAAGATGAATTCTGGTAAATGTGAAGGTTTTAATGATTTTGTTTTCTCATATTCTTTGGCAGGATAAGTATACAGGATGTATATATTTTTCTCACTGTCTTCAAATATTTTTTCAGATTAGAAGAATAAGAAATAATTCCCAAATCAATTGGAAGTTGCTATGTGTCTTTGTTGTGAATTCATTATCCCTAATTCACTGTTAATGCAAAAGCAGGGTTCAGTAACGGAGCTATCTTGAGTTCTTTCATATTTTACATTTATTTGCATTTGCTGCCAAAATGATTATATTTATGGTAAATTGCCTTTGCCAAAATGCTGTACACATGTATATTCACTTGTACTCTTCCCACACTGACAGCTGAGCTGCCAGCTCATTACAAGTTTTTTGTGACCATCTTTATATGAACTGATTTTTTCAGATGTTTTATCTCATACGTAATTATCTATTGCCTTTATAGAATAACATACTGATTTAGCTGAGGTAAGCTGTGTCATAATTACATAATAAATAAATAAGTACCAGTCAAATCTCGGAGCTGATGGCAAGTTTTGATGGTGGATAGAGAAGGAACATGGATGACTTAGAAAAGCAGGTGAAAAACTTCACTGATGAAATTATTCACAAAGTCAAGATGATAGCAACTGCAATGGATTGAAAAAGGACCTCATTATACAGCGTAATTTATCAGCAAAGAAACAAGGGAAAAAAACACTGGGGAATCAATATAAATATGTGATGCACCCACACAGGGAAACGACAACAATCTTTGGGGTGTTGATTTCAAAGACATGTAACTAAAGGAGTTAAAGAAATTAATGACAAAGCTGTTGTTGAAAGGAATAAAAGAGATTCCACTCTAGGAACAATTAAGAAGATGACTTTTCAACCAGAAAAGAGATTAGAGATTTGCTTTAAAACCACGACGTGAAAAAAAAAAAACAAAAAGAGGAATAGAGAATGAATATTCATAGTTTCTCATAAGCGAAAAAATAAGACACTAACAGAATGCCTTATGTTCAAAGAAAACAGAACAATATTTTGGTTAAAACAGCTCACATATATAAAGAAAACTAAGCTATGGAAATCATTGATAAAAATGTTCAAGAAACAAAAGCTTATATGGATTCAAAAAATGAATAAAAAACACATAGTGATAGGGACAAAACACAAAAACACAAAAACCAAAACCATTAAGAACAAATGAATCATCTTTGCCTTTGGAAGTCTTTGAGCTGCTGATCTATAGAAGGAAAATCAGGGGCATTTATAACTAGTTCCTTACACTTTTTCCAGAGGCAACATCTGACTGGTGCATAAGGGAGGATTGCATAAGAGACAATAGTGGATAAAGTGGACCTCTGATATTGAAATTATGATGTTGAAATTACAATAGAAAAATTAAAAATATTCAGGTTTTAATTAAAAGAAAAAAGAAATTATGTTTCTGTGATTTTTTTAACTTTAGAATAGTGTGCCAATAGGAAAATGTTCTATGGACATTGAGAGAGCACTTCTTTTTACAAGGCCAATAATCAAACTCCAGCTACTCTTTAGCACTTCCACTTCTTATTGGTCCAGCCACAATGATGTAGATCAAGTAGTCAATCAGCAGTAAATGTGCAACAATATATTAATATGCTTTAGCTCCATCTAGCTTTACCTTCAGGATAACTCATACAAAACAAAAGTTCTCTTTTGCAAACAGAATGGGAGTTTTGTCTGAACTGATCGTAGAACAGTTTCAGAAGTAAATCTTGGGATCACAATGAAACTTGAGAAGGGAGGTGCCACTTTCCATCGGTCCCACAAAAGTTTGCATCAGTATCTCAAAACTGTTTATCAGTAGCATAAAAAATCTAAAATGTAGTTTCTTTTCCATCTATTTTTATTATTCTTTCTTATAGAAATATTTATTATACATTTCTTAAAAACATTCTAGTAGTGATACAAAGACTTAAGAGCTATTGTGCTGAAACTGACATATATGTATGTCCTGGTTTAAGAAGACAATGTAAATAAAAGTTTTTTCACTCTATTGTGCATTTTATAGTCTTTAGAACAAAAGCCTTTTTTTCTGTCATCAATAGATTGACTTCAATGGGGCTAGTCATATAGGAGCATGCTAATACTTGCCAAGAATATGTGTTTCTAAAGGAAAAATTTTATGGTATCCCTAAACGACCAAGAAGCATAAGGAAACAATGCAATTGAGAACACACACGATTAGAACTTGTCCCATGTAACCCAGCCTGCTGCTGTAAAATGTAGTGCCTCCTCGGCATGATGTCAATACAAAGGAAGTTGGGACAGTGTTCAACAATTATGCCATTAAAGGGAAACAGTGATCTTGGCAGACAAAAGCCTTTCAATATCAGATCATAGTCGACATTCCTTCTCACCTTCTTAATTATTTCGGATATTATTTTAACTTCGCAAGCCACAGTTTGTCAGCAATCATTTATGAGACTTTATAGACTTTGGTAAAAAACTGATTCAGGTAGTGAAAATCCTTCCACATGTATGTTTGTGTTTTTTGAATTAATCATATTTAGCACTGTTAACAGAAATCAATTTTTATGTACTATTCCCATAGGAAATAAAGAATTAGAGGGAAAAGCAAATAATATTTTTTCTGCTGTTTTGTATGATGCAATCGTCTCTTCAGGGTCTTTGGTTACAAGAATCTATGTCACCAAGGCCAGCTTTCCTGTCCATGATTTTTCCTTTTTCATTATGTTTGGAGATTCTGAACTGTTTACCTTTGCTTGAATTTAATTTTACGTGGTGGAAGGCTAAATGTGACATTCATAGAATTCAAAGTATTTTGAAGTGTGCTGAAAGAGAATGTTTGACAAGGTGTTTTTCTTACTTTTCATGACGCTCTGAAAATGGAACAAAACCCACTGAAAATATAATAAAATGCTTTTTGGAATCCTTCAGCTATCTTGTTAGTGAGAGTAGTGAGCATGTTAATGTGTTTGCAATTGCATTTTGGGAAACCTTGAAGTCCTCAACTCTTTCATGGAAAGATGTAGCATTAACTTGGATATGTTGTCATTCTTGAGGAATTTCAAATAAAATAAAGGTCAGATAACATTAATATATCCTACAGGACTAAATTAGAAATTTTTTTTTTCAGCTTCTCTGTGACTGAGATGTTTCTGTATTTACCTCAGTTTATTTAACATACTTTTTTAGTAATAAAATAAAATACGAATTTTCTAATTTACATGTAATTTCTTCTCAGAAATGAAGTAAAAATATACCATTAAATCTATTCCTTTGTGTCATAAAAATGTAAATATGGTTTATACCAAAACTGTGAACTAATTAACAAGTGTAAGGCTGTGATATTTTCCTTAAGGCTCTGAATTCCAGAGTCACATTATAAAGCACACTTCCAAGACACACCTAATAAGACTCAGTTTAATAGCAATAAAATGGTGTCTGACCAAGAAAAGAAACTAACACAAATGTACACACACATGTATATATCTATATATGTATTTATAATTTAAATTACCAATGTTGTAACTGATCCTATGACTCTAGAGTTTTCCTGTAACTTCTGAAAATTAACGGTTACCAATAGAGTAATTTCATCATGCACAAGCACTGCTTGATGAAGGAATTCAAAATATGTTTAAAAATACTTAAGTTATACAAAAACCCCCTAAATTCTGAACTGACATATTCATGCACGCTTTCTGCCATCAAAAAGAAGCAATCAAAATTCAACACGGTATTCAGAGGTGGTCCTTTTCTCTATGTGATTCAGATTTAAAATCCGTTGTTTTATTTTTTAAAAAGAAAATGGGCAACACATGAATTATAGATTTTTAAAAAAGCAATAGGTATAAGAGATAATACATTCAAAACTAGTTCAGTTAGGACATATATCAAAGTAGTTCACATCAGATGCTGTCTAAGTATTGCTGATCTATTTCTCCATTAAAAAAAAAAAAAATTCAAATTAATCTGCAAAATTTTATTATGAAGTAATTTATATCTTATGTCACATAATGGACCATTTTCTCTCTGTATTTTTGTATTGCAAAGAAGTACCTCAGTATGATCTAGCATAAAAGATGGATTTGAAACTACCTTTTTTCCTCTCAGCTGATGACTTTTAAAATTTTTTAATTGATGTATCTTCTATAATTATGCCTATACAATCACTTCTTTCACTTAAGTGGATTACTGCACTTCTGCCTTCTGAACACCAGCTGTGCCTCACTGGTAGTTATTGTTGTAAGTCCAAAGCAGAACAACTCAAAAACCTTTCCACTGACAAAACTCTGCTGTGCTGAAGCAGTAGGCCACATTTCTTTCCTGAAATCATTTTTAAATAATATATTGTATAACTGAGCGATTCTCCCCTATACTTGCGGAGCTTATTCTCTTTTCCTTCATCATTTCCAAACAGCTCATTTATTTCCCTGGCTATTATCTCCAGAAGACTGCAAATTCTACAGAGCTGCAGGTATCTTTTAACAGAAGTGAGGAATAGATACAATGGATAATTTAAAGCAAGATAGACCTCCGCAGAAAGGAAAAGTTTCCTGCAGAGTACATGTATCTAAATTCTAATGATTCTTTATCGGAGTTACTGTCCTGCTCTGTTTTGAAAGATGTAGATATTCTCCTCTACTTAATTTAATTTACCATTTTTAAACTCACTGCCATATTTCCCGATCACCAAAATTATCATCTTAACATCTGCCTTTTTCTTCCTTTATATCATTGCAGAGAGGATTTTTTTTTTTTTTAATCTAGTACAAATCTTTGTTTTTTCACTGCCTGTAACAGCTTGGTAAGCAGCTTCACACCATCATGTTTCTCATTTACATTTGGTGCCAAGTCCCTTTCTACTGATTATCTCAGCTGGAATTCCAGAGAGCCAGGGAGGAGGGGAAGGGTTTAGCAGTTGTGTCCTGCAAACAAAATCATCTGTTATTCAAAAGCAGTATGTGGTGCTCAGTTTTCAGAACTACACAGAGAACTGTGCTTTTTCTTTTGCCCTCTGACCTTGAAAATACCAAAGGAAATGAATAGCAGAAAAGTTAGTATATATGAAAGACTACCACTCAGGTATAGAGATTTGAATGTTACTGTGATTTGAGGATGGGGCTTATTTTTGGATCCAGTATTTTTATTAAAAAATATAAACTCTCTTCAACCAGTCAGGATTCTTGAGCTTGGTCAAGTCTGAAAACTACTAGAAAAAAATGAAGTAAATACTAATGTTTCACAAAATGTCATGAACAATATTTATATGGTAGACTTTTGCCACTATAAATGTTCATCTTATACAAAATATCATTTCCTGAAGAGAAATAGAAAATCCTTACAGCTAATATAAACAGAAGGATTAAGAAAGGATCTATATCTTTCATTATTTTTCAAATATGGGTAGGGAGCCATAGATCTTCTTTGGTCATGCTAAATAAGTTTCCAAATAAGGACAGTATAACCTCCAATATTGGTGTGGAGGTGGTGGATGAATACATCAGGAATACACACTAAATACACCGGGAATGCATTCAATGCTCCAGGAAACAAGTCTGATATAATTTTGATAATCAGGTCCATGATGGCAGCCTTGTTCTGTTTCATGATACAGAGTAATCCTTATACATTTTTCTAGGAACATCATACGTACCATTAACTGTCTGTCCACTGTCTTCTGGATATTCTGGATGTGCTATGGAAAGATGTGAAATAAACAAGCAGTTGAGGTGATAATGTCATTTTACTATGGTCACAATTTACATGGAACAGGTGTTTAGGTGTGTCACTTGGGTCAGTGTCCATTTTGAAATAATCTCCAAGACAGAAAACTTAAATAAGGGATTAATCTCTTCATTGCTATTAAAGATTAAACCAGTGCACTGAATTCTGAGAGAAAGAAATGTTGCACAGTACCTCCAGAGGCCCTTCTCCCATGCAAGTCCAGACTGATGGATTTGTTCCAGTGTAGTAATCCTTCTTCTCTGACAACATGGATAAGTTTCCGTATGAGAAAGAGTGGGAAGAAGCTTTTGGAAGACAGTGGGGAATACTGTGTGCTTGGGTCATAACGTGCAAAAATCATGGCTAGGGATGAACCTAACTGTGGGACTCACAAAGTGTTTCTGGATGTTGGTATTGACCAACAAATTTAATGGAGATTTAAATGCTAAATTCAGAAGTGAGTAGCCAAAAAAAAAAACAAAACCAAAAACATAGTAGAAGAATTGTGAAAACATTGTGAGGAACATTTAACATTTATGCTCCAGAGAAGATGTATGGCACTTAAATATTTAAAGGTTTAAATGCAGGATAGCCACATTGGATAAAGAAACATGTTTCACTGGGACCTCTGTGGATTTGTACATGCAGCCTCACTCTTTTAGATATTGAACTGCATGTTTCACATGAGGCTGACAGGATTACAGGAAACTGTGGGTAATCAACCAGTTATGGAGATATGTGAAGGCCTTGAAGCATCATCCATAAATGGTTTTTTGCATCATTAATTTTCTATGTACTTTCTTGGGTTAAAAAACCCATCAACAGTGTGCAGATTATTGCAGTTAGAGGGATGGTTTTCTTCAGTAGTATGTGAAGCTGGTAATTTCAAGTGGATGGAGGTATTCTGACTTTCAGAGAGAAATTCATTTTCCTTCTCATACATGTCTAGTTCAATTTGCTGTGTCTTAGGAGTCTGAGTCATTTACCATGTACAGAAACAATAGGGGATTCCTATCTATGTAATGTGGCAGATAGAAAGCAATAAGGATACTTGTAGGTGTTTGAAATGTCTCTGGATACCAATGTTCAGGCACCTGCATCCCACTCACGTTCAGAAAGACAAAGAACTGTTGGGTTAAACATCACAGACTAAAATTTACTAGAGAAGTGTATGAAAAGCAATAAATTGTCTCAATAGTAGTGTTCAAAATGATGTGAAATACTCAACAGCAGGAAAAAGGCTGTGACTTTTTTGCCTCTTCATGGCTATGCGAGCTGTACAAATATATATTTTTAGGCCACAAAATAACACACATACCCCAACAATAGCAAACAAAAAATATGTCAGAAACATGGAATGAAATGAACACGCTGGCTACACTTATATCTCAGACTACAAATTCAGAGTACAAGGTTTATGAGCGAATGTTGTTTTTTAAAGCAAGCACATCTGATTATAACATACATCTGTGTGTTAGCTACACAAATTTTCCCATGTCTTCCATGGGACTTGTCCACTTAATGGGATTAGCTTGCCCATTTATCCACGATTATCACTTTTCATAAAACAGCCATCTGAGACACAGGACTTAAGTTTTTTTGAAAAGCAAGAGAATCAAGACTGTGAAAAGTCAGGTCATATCTCTTGAAAGTAAATATTTTCTTCAACAATGTAAGGAAAAAAACATTTCGGAGAGAGTCTAATGCATAAAATGTATTACATATATGACTTTTAAGCAGCAATAAATAGCTTCTGAATGTGAATTAAAAATTCTGTGACTATCAGATGAAGGTATTGGTGTCCTCATCCTTTTTGCTATGGTGAATCATCATTCTTATTAGGAGTCATTCTATTCTTATTTTATTTTCTTTTAAAAGAGCTTTATACAAATATTTTCTAGAGAAAAAAGTCTTCTCAAGTATTTAAAGTAGTGTTGCATGAGCATCACTGGACAAGTTGGAATATCCAAGCTATGTCAAAAACTGAAAACAAAAGAAAATTTTACTCTTATCAGGAAGTTGTACTGCTCTCTCTTAGTGCTCCAGACTGATGAAAAAAAAATATTATAAGACATAGTACTCTATATTACAGAAAATATCTAACTTTTCAAGTGATCAAACGTGGGATCATCAATTCCCAATTTTAAAAAAAAGGTATAACCTTTGACGAAAAGGATGAAAATTCAGAAAAGCTTCATAGATCATGGCAACAATGTAGCTGAAAATAACACTGAGGAAATTCTTTGAATTAGAATAACTTATTGTCCCTTCATTCTGACAACGTTTGGGAATCTACTTATGAGGACATCATTACTGAAATTAAAATTACAAGCATGACTTGTGTCAGAATGCAGTGTTTAAAATGGGAAAATACAACAGTATTTGTACTTATTATGATAAGTATTTACCTAAATTACTTCAAAAGTAAAATAAATCCTATGTAAAAGTTTTCTTCTTACCATGAATTTCCAAGGACATTTTAATGAACTAATCTGTAACTACAATATGCACTACAAATGGAAATCGAGCCATAGTTATCTGTGCAAATGTGTTCTCTCATAGATATTCATAATGAAAAAGCACATCAGCAATTCTCAAGCAAGTCTATGATTCAGCTGTCAACAAATATAACACTACCTGACAACACTGAGCATTTCAGCATTACATTGAAAAATAAAATTAAATTAATAATTTCTGCAACTGAGAATTATATAACTTAACTATAAGGAATATAAAAATACAAGGTTCAAGTGTATAAAAACATTCTGAGGTCCTAATTTCCTTTAGTTTGATAAATCCTAATTCCAGTGAAACAATGACAAAATAATTAACAAAATTGTCAAGCTTTTCACTGAAAATGAACATATTTTATCCAACCTCCAGTAGAAAACTGAAAATCCAGTCATATTTCCAACTGTTCCATTTATAGTTATTCTCTTTTAACTGTTTTTCATTCTTGTTGAATACTCATCTCTTGTGCAAGACATTTTACACTGTCTATAATGTAGCACAAAGACTCTTGGAAAGAGTGTTTGTTAAAAAAGCATTTTAAAAAGTTTGGCATACCTTACATGGTGTAATACTCCCACTGGGAATCAAACATGTTGAATGTGACAACTAGTAGCTGTCTGGATGGTTACCAGGGTCTCTGTTGCATGATTCAGGTGACAGACCTCAAACTTTTGGCAAGCCCTTACAGTCCAGCTGGCTCATGATCCTGCATGGCCACTTCAGGGTATGCATGACCAATTTCTTACACTGTGTACTAAATACCTGTGGACTTATCTACATAAGAACCAGTCCTATGTGATCACTCTGGAGCCTACAAAAACTATTTTTACAGGCTTTTAAAAATTACCTGCATACAGTTTATTAAATTCTACATCAGGAATTGACTTGTGAAGTTCTTGGGGTGACCACCTTCTCCATCCAGCATGTTGGTTAATATTTATGTAATACATAAGGACAGAAACTTTGCCTCCACTTGGCCTAAGCACAGCAGGAGCTACCTAGGGGCATCTCCAGAACTGTCTGAAATATTCACCTGGAAACATTAGACAAGTGCTTAATTGTAAAGGCAGTGATGGATATAGTGGTAGGATTCAATCCTCTTGCCTGAAGTTGTTGCATTATTTCAAATCTATCCATTGTCTCATTTATTTATTTATACAGCAGAGAGTAGCTGTATAGGTGCTTAGGAATAATTAAGGAATTGGTTTAAATGCATTTGGGTTACACACAGACTCACAAGTACACAGTAGTTATAATGTTATGACAAACACTAATTTCATCTTTATAACATAATTATAACTTAAATTTCATAGACTTTAGCATAATGCTTTCCATTCAAATTTAGATATATGAAGAAACTTTCTAGTGAGAGCTATTGGAATGAACAGAAATCTTACACTGGTATCAATAACAAAGTAGAAGCCAGCATTTAATACAACTAAAAAAATTGTGAAGTGAATAAAAAAGATCCTGCTGGCACTGAATGCCTGTCATTCCTACATTCTCAATTGTTATTCTGACAGGATTTAAAAGATGTGTCTTACCTCTTGACTTCTCTATATCTGGTATACTTTGAAGCTCTCTGGAAAACATTCATTATTTAGGATAGATTAATATCTTAAATATTATTTAAAGTACCTTCATAATGTGGTGATAGCACACAAATGCTATTATCCTTCTACAGTTAGGAGAAAAAAAATCATGCATGAATGTGGAGATATTACAAATCTAAATGCTTTTGAAAGATCTTTATTTTTTCATTGAGAATATTTTCTATAGGCTTAATAGAGTTTTGAACATAGGTTTAATTGAGATGTCAAAATGCTCTCTTCTTGGCAGTAGAATGCAAACTATATGGACTGCTTTGCAGTAAATATTTTAAGATTCTGTGACAACCAAGCCAATTCTACTGTTATATTAATAGGTAAGAGATTAGGTGGGAAACAGAGAAGAGCATTCTTTCAGCTCTCTGTTAGTTTTATAGGAAACAAATTGTCAAACCACATAGAAATATGCTGTTGCTTTTTACATATGCATGAAATATTTCGAATGTTGCCAAGTTTGTATAATACATCTTATCTAAAAGCTAGATACTACAGATTCCATTGCATCTAAAATTTTCTTTGCTGTTGAAATGTTTACAAAAATTATTGAATGTATTTGTACAACAAAATGAAACTGTTTTTACCATTATAAAAAAAGAAGAGGTGAGAAGCAAATTTTTGGTGATGAAGTCACTTCCCTGCAACAGCAACCATTGCTTTGCATACTTCATATTGAGACAGTAATTGTTTTGTTTTGTTTTTTCCTTCTTTCCTTTACAGTAAGATTTCCCCAAAGCATTACATCTCAAAGGTCCTAATTTCAAATGTGAACTTACAGATTTTATATTAGTTTCTCCTCTGGCCATCACTGTTTTTAGGAAAAATAGCTTTTCCCCCAATGTGCTTCACCTCACCAATGTTTATAAAGGACAATCAGACTAATCTATGTCTTTATTCTGTTCAAATGGCTTATTATCTTCTCTCATAAAATAGACTAGCTTACTAGTCTTCTTCACTTCAAGTTTCAGTTTATTTTCATTTTAAACAGATGACCAGATAGTGTAACTTATTCTGACTTGGTCTCAGGAGTAAATTGTGAAATGATACTGTGAAATGGAAGTATCTTTGTAATTTATCTTAGGGTTTTTTTACTAGTTACATCATGTAAAGGGTGGATCATCAAACTATGATCCCTTAAGTTAATTGCTGTTATTTTCTTTCCGGGTGTCTCCAGCTTATGTGCTTCTACCTAACAAAAGAGGTTCCTGGGACCTTGCAGTTTGTACTGCTTTCATCTTATTTCTACTATCCAAGTGTTTAAGATTATAAAGTTTTTTTCTGTATGAAGACCCAGATGTTGCCTCACAAATTTCAAAAGCAAATATATTAGCACAAGTAACCTGATCATGTGCAATTTATGTAAGAAGAAAGATTACACTTTATTTACCAAAGGTTTAGCATTGGTCTAACTAAAACCTTAATAGTCTAATCAAAGAATTGTTTATCTAATATGAAGGATGATAAGGCTTCTACTCCAAGTTATCCACTTATTAAGTTATACGTAATTTTCAGTAATGTCATACAGAGATGTTATAGAATTTACACCTGTCTTTTTTGTTATTCTGACCTTTACATTGTCCTTGTGTGTTCTAATTCTTTAGAGAGAAAACAGGGGAGGTTACAGCCTCTTGTATTCCACGTTCCTTTCTGAGAGAAGTGTATTGTTAACCTTAATGGCTTCTCTCTCCTCATACAAGGTCTGCCTGAGTTTTTTACTCTCTGTTAACATTGTCACTTGCTCTTTCTATGTGGTTTTAAACTTTCCTGTTAGATCCAAACTTGTTGTGTTTTATATTTGCTGAAGGCTTGTTGTGTGCTCTCTTTATTATTACTAAAACCAGTTTTACCCAGCTCCAAGGGCTGTGTTCTTTCATTGTCCAGTAACTGACCAACTGCTTGTACACTTGGTGCCTTTGTTCTTTTCCCATATCTATACTCTTGGGGAACCTATGTGTTTCACAGATCTCCTTTGCATTATACCATAATTTAGAATCTTAGTCTTAGAAGGCATTAAATGTATTTGGTTAAACAGAATTTGGGGATTTATCTTTGTTTGGTTTTGTTTGTTTGTTTGTTTGTTTGTTTTTATCATGAAGCAAGCTGCTTAAGAGTAAGGCAACATTTAAGGAAAAAACAAAAACAAAAGCCAAAAAACCCAACCACCTGTTTGGGAAAAATCATTGTATCATTCACAAAGATTCCTCTTCTTAACTAAGAAGGGATAAAAAGGGAAACAACATTGCTAGTCTCATCTCAGATGATTGCTTTTTAAACATTTTTTTTTAATTCATCTACATCCCTTTTGACCTGTTGACTAAAAGTGTGTGGCATCAGTGACTGTTGACTCCTTTTTTGCACTGCTGACTCTCATGAACGCACACAGAAAATTCAGTAGAAATTAATGTTGTGCTGAAGAAAAGATACTCCCTGCCCATCCTGTCCCGGGTCTTAGAGATTAAAAAAGTGTACATTATGTCACTTAGCATCATCTTCTATGTAGTTATGCAACAATGTCTTACTCTCACTTTTTGGTTCCTCTCCATCATGTGAATCATTAGTTTTCATGGTCTTTGAATTCTTTAAACTAGGTATTTATTCTCTATCTTGATTTTATTGCTTTCTCACTTCTATTCTGGATTCATACATAGGAAATGAAGTCAGTAAGTGGCCATAAAGCCATCTTTCTCAGAAGTACCAGATTACATTAAAGCAGATTAGATTAAAATAGACATTTCATTCATTTCTTGTCACTAACAGATTCTTTATTAGAATTAGATGAATCTGTTGATTACATGGAATACTCTTAGCAATCTTAAAAAATATATGGCAGCTCATAAGTCAATAATTTTTAAAAATTACCTGGATTGATTATAAGAATGACAAATTTTATTGGCATGACTGGACAATAGGATAGGAAAAAAAAAGCAACCACCATTGATAACTTTTATGTGACACAAAGACCAGCCAGGCACCCAATTCCTATTGAAAGTAAACGGGACTTTGAAGCATAAAATTGTTTATATCTCTGAAAATCTCTTTCATAAAGAAGTTTGCCTCCAGTAATCAATCTTCACAAGTTTTTAGTGTAAAAGAACTATTTTTATCTTAATGAAATATGGATATAATACCTTGCCTTGGTGATTCCTTGCATGTTGTCAATCTTGACTAATGTTTCTCGAGCCTTCTCATCCATTATTACAAGATCTAATACAAATTCTTTGGAGATACTACAGTACCAGATTGAGGGAACATAATCTTCTCTTTGTCTCCTGTAGTTTTTCATTCCTAAACAAAGTAAAAGTAGACACTAGCAGATGAAGATAATACAATATTTCTTTCACTGTACACTAATTTTCTGCAGAGGCAAACAATCACAGTACATTAGACACTGAAGAATTAGGAACATTAAGTTACAAGATTATATTTAATGTATGAAAAAGGATTTTAAAGGTTTGATATGTTGTTTTTCAAACCAGTTTGTATTTTGCCAGTGTCTTCAAACAAAGTAATGTATTGAATAAATTTCTGGTAATAAGTCTGGAGAATCACAAAGGAAGTTTCATATGAAAGGTCTTTCCCCCCTTATATTGCATACAATGAAAATATGGTAGCATAAAAACTTGTCTGACAGAAACATCATTCATTACTGATATAACTTTCTGGTTTTTAACACAAAATGGTAGTTGTTCAAGAGCAGTCCATCCCTTCAAACCTCATTATTTTCTATAGATTGTATTATTGTAGGAAATTCACTGTGGAGAAAGAAACACACTTGTGCAAGCTAGTAATTCCTGGGACAATTTCAACCACAAAGTATCGGTCAAATATTGAACCTCTTCCTTGTTTCTCTTTAAAACTGTTTGGCAGTACTCTTATCATCTTTTCATTCAACAGCTTCCTGATAATAGCAATCGTGAAGGATACGACAGACACAGGCTCAATTTGTTTTTGAATTCAAGGACCTGAGACTCCATTTCCATTGAGATTAACTAATTATTAGTCTGAAGGTTATCCAGAAGAGAGATATCCTCACAATTCCTTTTGCCAAAGATGCTCCACTATGTATAAAATATGTAAGCCTGATTTCATGACTTGGTGGTTAGAGTACTCTTCTAAAATGGAAGAGATGTATAATCTCTTCTAATTCTAATCAGTTAGTGTTGTAATTAAGTACTGGGGAAAGGGGGGATGGAGAAGAAAACAAAAACAAAAATAGAAATAAAACCAACACCAGAGGAGAAACATATCTCTTCTAATTTCAAGAAACCTATAATATTTGAATCTTCCAGGATTAGCCTCCACTCCTGGTTATCAAATATATTGGTTCTGTGCATCCTTTATTATACCTGACAACTATCTTGTGACATCTCATCTTTCTCCAGAGTGTCTGAAATGGTACTAGCCTCCAAAGTTAAGGCAGGTGAACTAAGTTTCTAATCAACAAATGAGCCAGCTGGACTTCTTGAATTATTTGTCTCAGCATAAAATACACTTGGCCAGCTGAAGAGTTTTCATATTGCCTATAGGCTTTATACAATTACCCTACTGTAAGTGTCAAGCGCTAACTGAAATTACCTGGAGTATCTGAGACATCTCCTTGGCACTGGCAGATATGATGCAGACTCTATGGAAAAATTTGCTCCTTGTATCCAGGTTATATGGCAAAGTTTTAGTAGTGGGAAGGTTCCAAAAGTGACTTTAGTGAGAAGCTTGCCCTGCCATGTTTGACAGAGCCAGCTCCAGATAGCTCCGAGAGGGATCCAAAGTTGAGATTGTCAGTGACATTGATAGTGTTTCTATGATAACATATTTAAGAAGGGATATTAAACACTGCACAAGAGCAACTGTGAGGGAGGAGTGAGGAAATATGAGGCAAACAGCCCTGCAGACACCAAGGCCACATTAAGAAGAGGGAGGGAAGAGATTCCCTGCAGCACCTAGCAAGGCTCATGACTCTGTGAGTTGTTTCCCTGCAGCTCATGGTGGTCCATAGTGGAGCACATGTCCATCCCTCCAAGGAGGGTCCCGTGATGTAACAGGTGGAAATGCCCTGAAGGAAACTGCATCCTGTGGAGAGGAGCACATGCAGGAGCAGTTTTTCTTGCATGACTTGTGAACCCCTGGGGCTCACACTGGTGCAGGACTGCATTCTGGGCCAGGGACCCCATACTGGAGCAGGAGAAGAGTGTGATGGGGAAAGAACAAAAGAGACAGCCTGTAAGGAATTGTCCACAACTCTCATTCCTGATCTCCCTGAACATCTCAAAGGGAAAGAGGTAGAAGAATCCAGAGTAAAGTTGAGACTAGAAAGCAGAGAGAAGTTGGGGGAACCTGTGTTTTTAGATTTGTTCTTATTTTCTTATTATACTAATCCATTATTAATTGGCAATAAAATAATCTTCCC
Source organism: Vireo altiloquus (assembly GCA_013396875.1). NCBI lineage: Eukaryota > Metazoa > Chordata > Aves > Passeriformes > Vireonidae > Vireo > Vireo altiloquus. The sequence continues at coordinate 178,110 of VZRF01001588.1, forward strand.
CTAGTCATGTCTGTTTCGCCTGTGATAATAACTGCAGAGTGATCTTCCTGTCATTATGTATCCCATGAGCTTTTTGTTGTATTTTCTCCCCTGTCCTCTTGAGGAGAGGGAGATTTGCTGGGCACCTCATGGCCAGCCAAGGTCAGCTCACCATGCTGCTCTACACTGATAGGTAGGCAACAAAATTGATAGTCCAGGATATCCCAAATTATACTAAATTCCTATTTGAGACAGTTGCACTAAGCACTACAGAGCTACCACAGACCATATCAGAAACTGCTTAGTTCCTGAAGGAATGAGGAGATTGATAGTTAAGTAGCTGGAACCAGATATTCCCCTGTGTATTGACATGTTAGACACTGCTAGACACTGAGAAGACCACTGAACCCCCCTGGCAGCCCCTAAATGAAGGTGACTCCATTTAAAGCTCTGTAGTCAGGTAGACAAGTAATACAATATTGACACTAACAGGCTACAGCTTTTGTATGGCTTCTGAAAAGCCTCAGGAAACAGACTATTCAGATTTTCTTTGCCTGAACTTCTTTTAAAATCCAAGAACTTCATTTTTACATATTTCATTTGTAACTTTTTATCTATGACTAATCTGTTCAGGGTTTGGTGGTTTTTTTGTTTTGTTTTTTTGTTTGTTTCTTTGTTTTTCTACTTATGTTTGTATGACATAGCCATAGTTTTATATTTAACAGGAGAAACAAGTATCTGTTTTGTTCAGAATGATATAATTCTAATGTGGTGGTGAAGTACAGAGAAATACAGGTCTATTAGGACAGCAGAAACCTTGAAAAAGAAGGAACAGAGAATAGTATAAAGGAGGAGTAGATGCAAGATACAACAATGCCAGAGACACAGACTAGGTGTAGAGATATTATGTCTTTAAACAGCTCACAAACAGTCAGTTAAATAATCTCATATGCAGAATTGGATGAAGCACATTACAGTGATAATCAAGAGAACAAGTAACTGCTTCCTACTATAATTTTTTTTTCCCTAAAACAGTACTGATTTTATCTGTTCTGGGTTTTTTGATGTTGTTGTTGTTCTGCAATTGAATCTGAAGTAATAAGTGTTCAGAATTACTACAACAATTTCAATCATACAAAAAATATGTGCTTGTTTTTTTTTGTGTTTGTCCACAAGATTTTCAGTGTCAGCAGCTGATAGGTCAAACAAAACCAGTGGCGACTCATGGGCTGTCAACTAGCATATAAAAGCCAAGAAAACACCCTAGGATTTCACACGTGCTTTTAAAAGTACATACTTGTGAGCAAAAAAGTCAAGGCTCTTCTGACTTTAACATAAACTTACCTCTAGACAGAAAGCTAAGGTATACACTGTTTTCAGATACTTGCAATGATTCATGCTGTATTGTCACTGTCAAGAAAAAGAGCCAAAATAACGCCAGTTTTAAATAGTGCTAGTGTTCATTTATTTACCCTGTTTTCTGTTACACAAAGTAGTTCAAAATACTAAAGCCGCTAGTCATGTAATTGCCATTTGCATGATTTGGAGAAAGCATGTCAATTATGGAAATCAATGAACAATTTGTGATAAATTGATCCCCATGGTATCCCTGCAAATTAAATAAAATTAAATATATGCTCCAATTGATTAGATCTTAGATGCAGATCCTTGGTAGTGGTGGAAAGTTGCATATATTAGTAAGGATGTTACTCCTCCAAACATACATATGTGTATATATATATAAAAGTTTATCTTTCTCAGGTTCTTTCACTTCCTTCTAGCTATAATCTCCTCCGCAAGTCAGCATCAAGTCAAATAGCAAAGTCAGGTTAATGGATTCAATGAAAGTGCTGGACCTACCAATTTTTTAATTGTTGCAGCTTTGACTGTAGGCTATATTCTTTACAACTGTTGATTATGACTGAGGCATAAGATTTCAAAATTAATGCAACACACTGCCCTGGTATAACTGACTGAGAAAACCCCAAACATATCTATTCTGTAGAAGATAAGATTGTATTCCTTTTTTATGGATGGGAAGGATTATAAGTAATAAGGTCTTATAAAATCAGGACTTCCATTTTTTCAGGACTGCCTAATTCCCAGAATCTGAAAAAAAAAAAAAAACAAACCCAAACTCAAAAAAAAAAAAACCAAAAAAAACCCCAAAACCCCCCAAAAAAACCCCAAAAACCCAAAACTGGATTCTTTAAGAAAGTCTCAGTGTTACAGTTTCAAAGTTTCAAAAAGAAAGAGTACTAAAACACTCTTCCTCAAGGGTGTTGCATACATTCGTTTTCTTTTAAAATTACAAAGACTTTTCTTTCACAAAAAACACTCCCAAAAAACAACAACGAAAACAACAAGAAAAAAGCCCCACAAATACACAAAAAGCCCCAAACCACCCTGAAAAGACATTGAAGCCCAGGGAAATTGAAAACCAAAGTGTAAATGCAGTGCTCTGTATGTAAATAATCCATTCCAATCTTTCTATTAATATCTCCCACCTAATGTGTACAGTTGTAGATTTTGGTTTAGGTGTTGGTTTTAGGTATTTTTTTAAGAAGATTGCTAGAAAACACCCTTCCCATCTAAATATTTTTATATGATATAAAGACTCTAAGTACTTCTATTAACTTGCCCGGGCAAGAATCTATCAAAGCTGTATAAAGTCCCCATTTTCTATTCAGCCCAAAGAAACATGCTTATTTGTATTACTTTGTGTGTTATGTACGGGATCATGAAACCCAACAAAATAATAATTGTTAATTTATAACTGGCAGAATAAAACTCTTCAATGCAACAAATTTAATGCTAATCGAGATGTAAAAGTGCCAGAATCTAATATGGATCATATTATAATAATTGTGTTTGTTTTGAAAATGTCTTTATCATTAAGATAACCCTGGTAATCTTTGTGGAGTATTTTCATGCAGGAAATTCTTTGTCTCTTTCAAAATGAAAATGAAGAAGAATTGAAGAATATAAATTCATTTTGAGAGGTACAAAATACAGTGAAAAGGAGAACAGAGGCTTAGAAAATCTCCATGATTCATAAATATATGGAATATTTCGTGTTTTGTGTTATGAGCATAAGATCATCCTTCAAAGCCATATTGTGCACCTTCTTCTGTCCAACCTTTCTCTTCTGACTTGCTTTTTTAAAAACTTTTTTTTTCAAGTAAATGGTTCTAGACTACTTTTTCATGATTATTACAATTGTTATTAATATTGATAAATAGATAACATTACAAGGTAATTTACCTTTAAAAAAGAACAAGTACATTTTGCAAGGCTTCCTAATATTCCATCGTGAGGGCATAGTAATTTTGGAAATTTCATGATATGTACTCCACTAAGGAGTAATAACTAATTTTCCTCACCATTAACATCTTTGGTTGCCATAACTCCACTATTTCAAGGGACTTTTAGTAACAGAAAACTAGGGTGAACAGCCCTCATGTGGAGAGAGCAAATGTTTCTCTTTAGAAAACATAAAGCACACTGTTGTTCTATGTAAAACGTTGAGATGTTTTACATAGAGGCTATCATGGCTTAACATAAAAGCATCCTCCTATTTCATGTAAAATCAGTTTAATTATGATGAATAACCTCAACACAGTTAGGATCTGAGGTCTACTATGAAGCATATTGAGTTACACACTCCTACTGAAGAGCCACACTTGCTCTTGGCCTTATGAGTATCTGCCATTTCGCTGCCTTATGACTCATTGTGCTCGTGCATCCATTCCTAGCACCTGCTCGCACTGCCAGGTTATTTACGAGCCTGTTTGAAGACGATTATGTGTGCTTAATTGTACCTAAAACCTAATTCTAAAAAGAAGGTTTTAGAAAATAAATGTTTCATTGTCCAAGTGAGACAGACACAGAATTTAGTTCTGTCCCAGAAAGATTCTGAGGTTAAAGTATGACATTTTTATGCCTAGAAAAGATATGTAAGGTTATTTTTAGTTCTTTTTATGACTCCCTCTGAGTCTTGTATGGCTTGACTGAAGATAACTAAGGGAGCCTGGATTTTCCAGTGGAAGGGTACAAAATTAGTCCCAATATCGTTTTTTAATTCTCTAACATAATTATTATGATTCAACATTTGAATTGTGGTAATCTGTAGAGTCCCCGACCGGGGATTAGGCTGAACACATTTTAAGAAAAGACAGACTTTCTTCCCCCAGTGGGTAAAAAAATTTTGCTCGCATTTAAGATGACCAATATAAATAATTTTTAATTTAGCAGTGTGTTAATAGTGTTATCACTCAGATTCATACAGATCCTCTTATGGTATCTAATTGAAAAACACAGCTTGCAGCTAAAGATGGGAAGCTGCATTTGGTTACGTTTCATCTTCCCTGTGGTCTTTGCTGTGGTGCATTTCATCACATTATGGACAAAGGAGTAGAAAATCATGCTTAAAAGTTCATGTTACTCCTCCAAATTTGTCATTATGCACTAACTGTGCAATCAGCTTTAAATATTATTCCTAAAAAAGGGGATAAATTTACCTTCAGCTGTGGGAGAGGCATGGATGTGAAGTCAGATACATTTTTCATGTGCCTAAGTTTTGGCTTACTGTGTACAATATAAAGCAGAGGAGAACTGTATCTATATACTTTCTTACTCTCTAATACATGCATTTACCTACCCAGCACAAGATCAAGCAGACATGCTCGCATGGGAAGGGTGGGAATACAGCCAATTGGGTAACTGTATGATGGGTTGATCTTGGCCAGCTTCCAGACCAAGCTGCTCTCTCACTCCTCTTCCTTAACAGGACAGAGGGGAGGAAAATAAAAAGACAAAACAACAACTTGTGTGTTGAGAAAAAGACACGTAGAACACTTACCAGCTGTCATCATAAGCTTAAATTCTTTCCCCTTGCACTCCACAGAGCTCAGCTCCTTCTGTTCATGGGGGGAGTTCAATCAGTTCAGAACTGATCCTCTCTGCCACTCCTTCCTCCTCATACTTTCCCTATGCTCCAGTGTGGGTCTTCTCCATGCACTGCAATCCTTCAAAAGGAACCTGCTCCAGCATGAGCTCTCCTCAGGCATTTTTTAAGGAATACCCCCTTGGTCTAGTGTGGGGTCCTATAAAAACTGCAATGTCGATATGGACCTCCAGTGTGGTCACCTTTGTGTTGAAGTGGAACAACTTGCTTCTTCCTGTTCTTCTCCCTCAGCTTTAAGGAAATTTCTACTCTGGCACATGGACCACCTCACCACCCTCCTTTTCTACTGACCTTGGGTTGTTTATCGCTCTTCTTTTTTTATTCAACCACTCTTCTGTGAGTCATTTGAAAGTTTCTCACATACAATTTCCCAGAGTTGTCATTGGTACCAGTGATGAGTTGGGCTGTGGGTCTGTTGGAGACGTCTGGAACTGGCTTTGCTCAGCCCCCTACTCTCCTCAAAGTGGTCAAACCCTTGTCACTTAATGCAGGAAACACACTGTCAATTTCTTCTTGTAAATTATCCAAAGCAATGAAAACGACCCATATACCAATAGCTTTTGAAGAATTATTCTCTTGATCCTAACAGTGTTCCCCTCACCCAGCAATGCTGTCTGCTCAGTCATCTGCATGGAGGCATCTTCAGTGCCTCTTTGCGTTCAGAAGAGAGAGAAAAGGAATGGAGGTTATCCACAACGACCGGGAAGCCATGCACATTATTAAAGAATGAAACATGGCATTAAACTTCCTTGAGCACTGATTGTGTCTTGTATTGGTTGCAGTAGCAAGCACTGTAGGTATATGGGAAAATATATTTAAGAAGGAGCAAAGTGTTGTACAGTAGTGTGTTTCTTGATAGGGAAAAAGAAAATGGATGAGAAACAGCCCTGAAAATGTCAAAGTCAGTGAAGGAGGGGAGGAGCTGCTACAGGCATAGAAGCAGAGATGCCCCTACAGCCCAAAGAGGAAACCAGAGAATCATGAAAGTTGGAAAAGACCTCTAAGATGATCAAGTCCAACCACTAACCCAGCACTGTCAGCTCCACCACTAAACCATGTCCCTAAGCACCACAGCTATAAATATTTAATCACTCCCAGAGATGGCAATTCCACTACTTCCCTGTGTAGCCTATTTCAATACTTGACCATCCTTTCTGTGAAGAAACCTCTTCTTAATGCCCAATCTAAACCTCCCCTCACACAATTTGGCTTCTCTAGTCTCACAGAATCCCAGAACCATTAGATCCAAGGATCTTAGTCCGAACTTTGACCAAACACTGCGTCATCAACTAGACCATAGTTGGTCTAGTGGCATCTAGACCACAGTGGCACTGAGTGCCACTTCCAGACATTTCTTGAACATCTTCAGGGATGATGATTCCATTTTTACTCTGGGCAATCCATTCCAATTGCTGACCAGACCCTCAATGAAGAAATTCTTTCTTATGAACAATACGAACATCCCCAGCACTTCTTGAAGCTTTTTGTCCTGCCACTGGTTGCCTGGCAGGAGAGACCGACCCACACCTGGCTACACCCTGCTTTCAGGCAGTTGTAGAGAGAGACAAGGTCACCCCCAAGCCTCATTTTCTCCAGGCTAAACACCCCCAGCTCCCTCAGCTGCTCCTCACAGGACTTGTGTTACAAAACCTTCACCAGCTTCATTGCCATTCTCTGGACATGCCCCAGCACCTCAACATCCTTCTTGCAGTGAGGGGCCCAGAACTGGACACAGGATTGGACATCTGAGCTCACCAGTGCTGAGTACAGAGAAAGTACAATACCAAGGTTCCAACTGTTAAAAATGGCTTTGGACAAGAATCTTCTACTTGAAGTGTATTTAGAGTTTCCTACTAGATATTTTTCTTGAAATAGAGCCCCATAAACATTTTCTGTCTTATTTACAATGTAGTGATTAAACATTACTGCAATATGCTTACTGCTATGCACAATTATTTTGTTTTTACCTTTACTTCCTTTTCAGCTGTTTAATTTAAAGTCTATTAATTTCCTTTTTATTTGATGTGTTACTTGATTTTACTTATTCTTTTAAAAGACTTTTTTATCTCTGTGTACTCATCTCCTCTGCCCTCTCACTCTACTCAACTTGTAACACTGCAGATTTTTCTTCATTCAATTATTGGTCCTTTTCCCTTACTTTTTTCCCAATTCCCAACAGCATTTCTCACCTTCTCCTCAACACTTTGTGCTTATCCTTTGATCCTTTTACTACAAATATCTTGACTGTTTTTCTACTTTTTTCATCTTTCTCACCTCTGTTTGTACATGTATCACACCTCTTTTCACTTGTCCCATCTCATAGTTCTGTCTTCTCATTTTCTTTCTTTTTTTTTTTAAATCATCCATTTGGCGTAGCCAAGAATTGATGACATGAAAGGATTAAACCTAAAGTGCATTGATTTTAGGAGGCTTTTTGCAACCATCTGCTTTTCTGATAATTAATATGAAACTCTTTCCATCAGCTTTGCTGGTTCTATTTAATCTCTGAATTTAGTCTTTGTGTGGACTGGGTGAAAAGTAATTTAGACCTCTTTCTTCCTTTTTCAGAACAAAAAGGGAGGGAGGGTGGGAAGGATGGTGTTAAATCTGCCTGAGAGCTTCATAGTCTATTTCAATGTAAGGAACCAGATTATTATCCCTACAGAATTTAGGAATCCATATTGAAAGCAAAGCAACCCTCTCTCCTCACAGTACAAACCCCCTTCTTTTTGTAGTTTTATATTTTTCAAGAAAAAATACATTCACTAAAGTACCATATGAACTGCCCTGTTCTTCTGTTGTTTTGTTCACTTTCAGAAGGTGCTAACTAATCTTTTTTTTGTGGATGTAGAATAAACAGGAGTTGCTTGGGGGGCATTTCTGAGGGGGTGAACATTTTTTTTTGTACATGTATGCATGCATGCCTTTAAGAGGGTCAAACGGAGAGAAACACACAGGGGAGAGCAGAAAGACAGGAAAGGGTAAGACTTATATGAAACTGGTTCCCTAATACATAGGTTATAACACACTCCATACACTATTTCAAAAAATTTGATTATCTGTAATGTGCTTCAATCCCTCATGCCAACTATAATCAAGTACATATTTTCCAAATTGATGATAGGAATGGAGTTGTGCAACTTGAAGTGGTTGATGATCTGCCTTATGGATTGCGCTTCAGGAGCTATGAAAAACTGTAAAAGATACTATAATACGTGTAGAACTAGACATCAAAAATAGAAATACTTCATTTCAATTAATATTTAAACAGATTTTTTACTGGAATTTTCTCAAAAATACTTAAAAGTTCCTTGTTTGCTTGCTCTTGCTTCAGCTTCTAGCTGAATGTCTTATTTTCATTTAAAATAGTTATTACTAATAATAGTACCCCAGAACTAGCTGGTTTGAAATATCAAAACAGACTGAAGGGAAATGGCATGTCAGAAATGGTCTACGAAAGCATTTAGGAGCTGAATATCCAAATATTCCTGAGAAATAGAGGGCATTTTCTGTTGCCTTGATGCTTGTGTAGCTGTTTTCTTCCCAAGAATGCAAAAGCTATAAAATACATAACAATGTATTTTATGTAATCTATGGCTTTCTGGGAATCACTTTTATGAGAATGTATATAAATTGCATATAGGAAAGATTTTTAAAAAAAAAAATTCCAGGTATATAGATAAACAAAATAATTTAAAGTGATTACATATGATCTAAACCCACAAAACTAATGTAAAACACCCGAAGAGCTAGGAGCAGTATTCTTTTCTGCCTTTTATTCTTAACACTTCTATACCTCAGTGCTAAGTAGGAGTAAATCAAAAAAGCAGCATAATGAATGAACTTTACATCCTCTTTTTCAAAATTAAAATGACTTAAGCTGTGAACAGTGATGGAAAAGACTTTATTACTTTACAGGAGTAGAATTAATTTCATATTTTTCATAAAAAGAAACAATGAAATCATAAGTTACATAACCATTTACAGAAACTACAAGTGACCCAATAAGCTGGTGGTTAAGCAAATGTGGTAGATGCCCCATATTACTGCTTCATAAAAACCAAAGCAATAGCAATAAAAATGTAATATTATATTAAAAGGTAGTAGGTATTAGTTCCCTTAGACCTTTCCTGTATTCTGGTGCACTTGATGTTTCATTTTCTCGTGCTTTACGATGGGGCTATGTGTCCTTGAAAGCGTTTTTTTCTGAATATAAAGGAAGACGTAATTCTCGTCTAGTCAACACTAGACTTGGAAATAATCCAAAATGAGTGTTGTTTGCAGCACACTTGAGAACAGATTTCCTTACTACACTATTTTGACTCTGTTATATTCCTGGGAGTGTGGTGGGAGAAAACTGGTTTATAGACTACACAGGACACCCAAAATGTAGCAGTCCTCACAGATTCCTCTACAACACCCCAATGACTGGGTTCAAGAAGACTTTCACTTAGAGTTGTACTAACAGACATTCACATCACCCTGTACTGTAACTGAGTTTATCACAAGTACTCTTTCTGGCTGTACCTCAGCTGTTACTCATCCAGGTCACTTTAGCACCCAACACCTGAAACCAGAACAGCCAAGAGTAAAATTTGTGAATAAGAGGTGGTGCTGCTAGAACTGATATTCTGGTTGATGTATCTGGGCCAAAGTCTAATACCAATGGGTTTACAAACCCAGGAAATATTTCTGAGGTTGCAAATTCTATGCAACAGTGGGATTAATTTCTTAGTGCTAGCACACCCCAAGGGGAAGGCGGATCACTGTCAGAGTCTCGTGGGTCATTCAGAAGCCCATTGCTTCCAGTCTATGCACTGACCAACCTCTTCTCTGATGACACATTAGAAAAAATAGTACAGAGCATTCAAGGTATTTTTACAGTGCTGGGATTGCACAGTGTCACCTTGCAGAACTTGTTCCACCCTTCCTACTCTTTCTGACCCATTTCTCAATGCATCACCTCCAATATAACCCCAGCCGTGCCTGAACACCAGCAACAAACACATGCATGGAGTAGATATAATGATATTTTGGAACAACTGATTGTTTTTTACTTTTCCTTCCATAAAAAAATGCCTTTTTTATAAACCAGAACTGTTTCTTTTCAGGCACCTGCAATCTGCAATTTCCCTGGAGGTGGCAAGGGGAAAAAAATTTGAGGAAGATGCCTAACTGCTACCAGTATTGCTACCTATTCTTCTACCCACTTCTCTCTTCTTGAGAGGCAAGCTTCTCCAAGATAAAAACAGAAAAGTCTGTTTGCCCAAATATTCAAGTCTCTACTTTTAACTGCTGGGGTTTAACCCCAGAAAGCATCTCTGCATCACACAGCTGCTCGTTCATCCACTCCACCCACGGTGGGATGGGAAAGACATACAGAAAAGTGAGAAAACTTGTGGGTTTAGATATGAACAGTTTAATTATTGAAGTAAAATATAATAGCCAAAAAAATAATTATGATAATAATAAAAGTTGTAATGAAAAGGAAAATAAGAAAAAATGGAGAGAAATAAAAGCCAAGATAAACAAGCGATGCAAATAGAAAACAATTGCACCGACAAATTGATGCCCAGACTGTTCTGGAACAGCAGCCCCACAGCAAGTTTTTCCCTGTTTTGTATGCTGAGCATGCCATACTTTTATGGAATATTCCTTAGGCTTGTTTGGTTCAGCTGTCCTGGCTGTGTCCCCTTCCAGTTTCTTGTGCAGCTCCAGCCCTCCTGCTGGCAGGGCAGAGTGAGGAGCTATCATGTCCTTGACTTAGGGCAAGCACTGCTCAGCCACAACTAAAACATCAATTTGTTATCAACATTATTCTCATCCTCAATACAGAACACAGTGCAATACCAACTACTAGGAAGAAAATTAACTGTCCCAGACAAAACCAGGGTGGTAATGTAGGTGCCATGCACGAGGATGGCTCATAAACTGTTGTATTCTGGGAAAGTGCCTTGCTAAGGAAGTCCCCCAGTGTGATCTGACAGCGGACACAGTGAAATAAGTTGTTTTGGGAATAAGTAATTTTTTTAAATTTTTTTTTTAGGTAGAGAACTTCTGATTTCAGTAACTATCTTATAGGCTGTTTCTGGAAATAACTCTTTAAAGATTTTTTTCTTTTTATATTTAGAAACGCTTTCATCTTTTGTTGTTTTTGAAAGAAAAAATCAGTCTGGAAAAATAAATTGATATTTTCTAGAAAAAAAGAATTGGTGTAGTCATTTGATTTCATTCAGAAACTTATGTGTGAGAAATTCTTTTTGTTGAAAATGAATTCGGAAGTTTAAATTATATTCCTACAGAACAGTGTTCTTAGGTGCATTACTAATTTATCCCAAATTTACTACATAATTATCTTTAATATACTGACATGTCTCGATAGACATTTTGAAATTACTGTTGATTTAAATGCTTTATTTTAAATATAATCTAATGGAAAGTTCTGAGTTGCTCCAGAAATGTGTAGTGTAATTCTTTTTTGTTGTTATTGTACATCCATAGCACTTTTCTTTTGCTCCTAGTATGTAGGAGCAAAAGAATACATGATGTTTCCTAGCATCATGCATTTCCTAGGTATTTTGAAGAGAAAAGTGAACAGACTGAATTCTAGTCTTACTGATTGTGGAAAAAAACCTATGAAATATTCTTTCTATAGCCAATTTGTAATAAATGCTGTCAATGTGTTTCTAAAATTTAAACTGGGAATACAGCTATGCTCAAAATCTTGCTACAGGTCAAAGGGAAAATGCAGCTTAAATAAAACCATGAATTTTTGTTAGCTTTCTTAGTGTTTTAGAAGCACAGTATTTTAAATTGTCTCATCAATACCAAAAGTGCCTTATTAAATTATAAATTATTATACAAAATAATTTTTCATAGTGATTATCCTTTTTCCTGTGTTACACTTACCCTTTCTGTGGATCCTAAAGCTGTCTCTCCAGCCTACCTCAAGCAGGATGTGGTTAGTGACAAATTTACAGCACTTTGAGGTCTCCCCTGAGAATAATATGGCATTTTCAAGGCTGGGGAAGGGTCTGTTCCATCCTCTTCAGTGGTAGCATTATCTTGGATTTATTTTCACAGTTAATTTTATATCACTCTCATTCCTTCTCAATCATTCCTAGCTGAAGTTTAGAAGCTGTTCAACAGCCTCTTCCAGCATCATTTGACACAAGAGTCCCTTGGGGTTTGCACAGCGACCATTTTATGTGTGAGAACTTCATCAAATGTGCTGTTCCAAGGGCTGCTCTGACAGAGCTTCACTGACCACTTTGAAAATACGCACAAACCTGCAGAATACATTTATTCTAGAAATTAATTCTAATACTCAAGTATCAGCAGACATACAGTGTGCACTTCCAGGTGTGGGACTGCATAACAAACCCTTATTCTAGAAAATTTGTATGGAACTCTTTTCAATGTCAGTAATGGGGTTTATTTCCTTTCTTTGTCCTCCTAATTTTGGAATTTAAAAAAAAAAAGTTTTGATATAGGAATGACTTTTGAGTTCAATCGAGGTTTTTAGTTTTTCAATTCAAACTGTTGTTTGCCCAGCTCCAGGAGGGAGTGTTGGATGGAAGCCATTTCTTTCTTGTAATGAGCACGAGTCAGCAATAAAACTGATCCTTTTCCCATCATCCATGTTAAATTATGCCATGGTTTCCAAGAGATCTTTCCCAGCTTCTGGGAACTGCTATGATTGCTCCAAGTCTTTTTCACAATGATTGTTCTTTATTCAGGGTAGGCTATGTGGTGACAGCAGGAAGACTGAAAACATGCCCTGAGTGTCTGTGCTCATTTTTTAAAAGAAGACTTTACGGCTTTTCAGATGCATGATAAGTTGATCAAAACTGCAGATTTCAGATTTTTTTTTGTCTTAAAATTAAAAGGTAAATGGCTGAATAGTTGTCATGGAGGAAATATGTAACAAAATTAGTAAGTTGTACAGATATATGGTTTTCACCTCATAAATTACATTACTGTGTTCCAAGTTAAATTAACCACCCCATTCACTCTGAGACAATAATATAATGACTGTAGACTGAATTTGTTTATGGATTGCCTTCAGCCATTATCCAGAGTTCTCTGTGATGTAATGCGTGCTGCTTATGGTGTGAATGTTAGTATTTAGCTAAAGAAATCTTTGCTGATCAGACCTGCAGATACCTTGCAAACTTTGGTAACAAATGATCTTGCCCATGCTGCTTCCCCTGTACATGTCCTGGCACTCCAGCTTGATTGCAAGGTTTAGTTTTAACCAAGAAGTTACAGTCTCTCTAGTAATTTGCTACCCTCCATAACACATTGTTTGGCATCTGTTACCTTCCCACATTATTAAAGCAGGTTGTTGTACATTACCCCAGCTTAAATAAATATGTCACATTACAAAGAAAAATCTGTACTTAGATTGAAACACTAAAGCTATGTTTACTATAGAATTACAAAATATAGTCCTAAAGTGTTGTGGGGAAAAAAAGATCCACACAGTGGGGCTATTCCTGGGATGAATACAAGTCTTTCCTTACATTACCATCATCATGTGAATGTAATCAAGGCAATCTTGAGGGACCTCGTTAGAAGTGATATTTTTTCTCTCAGTGTTACTGTGAGGAACTTGAAAACTATATTATAAAATGGAGACTCAACCCTTTCATAAACTTTTTGGGTTAAAGGAATCCAATAAGTGTGAACAGCTGTGACTTTAATCACATAAGAAATAAACCCTTCCATTATAGCCTGCTGAATGCAGAGGCAGAATGCAATAACTAAACACCAAAAGGCAAGAAGCAATCAGTGGGATATTTATTTCCTTTTATTGTTACAAGATATGCTGATTTCTGTTAAAGTAATGTTCATTTTTCAAAATTCATTATTGACTTAGATACAGATAAGATTCATCAGCAAAATTCAGTGAGTATTTTAAGGCATTTAAAGGTTAATGTCTTATTCTTCAACAGATTTTGAAAACCTATCTTGTCTTTTAAGACTTTATACATTAATTTAACTATTTTCCATATGCAAATTTGCATTTTGTCAGTTATACATGAGCAGAAAAATCACTTTGAACTATATATGTTCTGAAGATTTCCTAATCTTCAGAAACTTTTCCTTCTAAAGTTATCCAAATGGAGGTGAAATATTTACCTGTACAAAGCACAAATACAGAAATATTTTAATTTTTGCAGATACGAAAAGTTTGCTACTCTTAGTGATTTTTTTTACAGAAGTAAAAATTCTAATTTAAGGGCCATAGTCATAAGTGATGAAATTTCTCTGTGTAAAAAGAAAAAAATAATTTAAAAATATATTTGAAAAAACACAGTATGATGGATGCCGAGTTTGTTGGCATGATAGAAAATGAAAAAGGAAGCAGTATGTGCTAGGAGGAAGCTATATTTTATTACTAAACACAATATTTACCAACTGCATTGCACTTGTTTTCTAGCACAGACCTCTAAAATATTTTGCTTCTGTAACTGCACGTATGTCAAGCCTTAAAAATTAAGAGAGGAAGGGATAGCAACACAGGCAGAGGTATTCATCCCAACCAGCTTTAGACAGCTGCATCTGAGTTATTTATCTTGGGATATTGATACAGATAAGGTCTCTTTATAAATCTGTTTTCAATTCAACAGTAATGTTGAAGTTAGGTACCTAGGTTTGATCTTATTCTAAAGCATTTAAAGATATCTTAATTAGGTGACCCAAACTGAATTCTAAAGCAGTTATTTCTTTCCATTTATGATAAGTGAGCCCATGAAATCTAACTTCAGTAAATCCCACTCTCTGTGATATTTTATCAGCATCAGAAAGCAGGTCTCTGGCAATGCTAGGAAGAGATTTTCTTATGTACTCCTTTATGTCTCAGTGCGAATTTCAACATAGACATTGTGCTGGAGAGTGAGATTAGAATGGTAAGAAATCATACAAATGGATAAAATTTATTTGGCTTCAAAATACAAGCAAATACCATCTCAGAACTTTTACATGAATTAAGCTTGTTCTGTTACTCAACAGAATTTAAATTTTAGGTAAGGTGATGGCCAAAATTATTTCCTGGAGTTTTTTCTGCATCAGAAAGTCTATTACATGTTTTTAATGAGTTTTATACCTTGTAGAATAATTGACAATGTCTATTTCAAATATATGAATTAACAATAAAAGCTTGAAGGGGCTTATCTTAAAGATAGCAAAGGCTTAGAAAAAATCAAAATAAAACATCCATCAGCTTAAAAAGGTTCATGACATTTTCTCAAGCTTGACAGACTTTTGCCAAACTGCTGAAGGTTTCTGATCTATGATGGGTCTGCAAGACAAACCCTGGACAGCTGTGCCAGGAGAAACAAATCAACCAAGTTTATTTTGTGAAAACTCTGGGAAGACACAATTTTTGCAACATTTTGGCCAAAGCCATCAGTTTCTTTATTTACTAAAGTATGAAGAAAGAATTTCCATCAGCATAACAAGATCAAGAAGACGTATTTGAAGTAAACTTTACCCATCATGGTTTAGTAGATCTTGTACATCAAAGAACGTGACATCCTTGCAAGATGTGCCTCAAAAATATTTATAGAGTACATAAATTTCACATATGAGCATGGCTGATGTCCAGAGAATTTTCAAAAACTGGGTGTGTACAGACTTCATTTTCCTCCAGATCTCATTTTTTTCCCCAACTTTTACCTCTTCAAGCAACATAAATCATTGTCGTTTGTCCAATTCCTTGGATACTTGGCCTGCTTGAAGATCTGTATCTCTTTACTCTATATTTGTCTTTCCATGTCCTTCTGGATTTGTGCTTACAAATGAATTACTTGCTTCAATATTTAATGAAATTGTGAACTGTATCAACCATGGTGCATAGTTCCCTTGTGTTCTTAGAGCTTTAGGTCATTTGTGTACAGTAGCTATTTAATTGTCAATTTCCCATTTGTCTTAGCCCATCTCCATAGCACTTTCAAATTTTACAGAGAGGAGAGAGTTAAACTACTAAGTGTAACACCTAAAAAAAAAATTGTGTAAAATATTCTAAACTATTTTAATTTTTTTTTTCCATAAGACTGATTACTTTTAATAATTTTGTTGATGTTCAAGAAGTACTTCTTTAAGTATATGAAAATAAGGAAACATTAAGGATTTCTAGAGTAAAATTTCAGAAGGGGCTGAGAATGGTCTCTGGAAAGGTCTTAGGAGAAGGGCTTTGGGGTGTTGGTAGATGTGAGGCTCAACATGACACAGCAGTGTGTGTTTGCAGCCCAGAAAGCCAAACGTGTCCTGAGGCTGTATGAAAAGTGCAGTCAGCAGGGTGAGGGAGGTGATTATCCCCCTCTCATGGACCCCACCTACGTCTAACTTGAATTCTCAGCTCAATAAAAACATGGATCAGTTCGAGCAGGTAAAGGGGAGAGTAATGAATAGGGTCAAAGGGCTGGAACACCTCTTCTATGAAGACAGACTGAGAAAGTGAGAGAGTTGGGACTCCTTAGCCTGGAAAGGAGACGGTTCCAGGGAGACCTTATAGCAGTTTTCCACTACCTAAAGGGGGCCGATAAAAAAGCTGGAGAGGTTTCTAAGGGAAGCCTCAGACAGCAAGAGACAGCAGCAAAGCAACACAAGTGGAATGTTCTCTTTCTTGTAAATTTCTTCAGTAAAACCTTTCATTAAACACTACAGCTCCACAGTAAATTGAGTCAGACACAGAAAAAAGAATGATGAATGCCTCTTTACTGAAGAAGATACTGGAAACGGAAAATCCTCTGACCTTTCTACCCTCCAGTCCCCAAAAATCTGTGTTGTAGCATCACAGGATCCTCATGCTAGAAACAGCTGTCTACCAAAAGATGCGACTGACCCTAGCACTTTAAAGTCAGCATGTCTCCACTGACTCCAAGGGAAAGATACAGATTTACTAAAGACGAGATTTTGAGATATTAACTATTTCACCAAGGAAAAGGGTAGAAAGTGCCTTTTCCAGGAAATGGTGAAAACTAGCAAACTGTGGTACATATGACAGCTGTTCAGAATATTATTTTTACTATGAAAATCTCTGCAGAGGTTTAGTCAAACTACTGTTAGTTTTCCAAGGAGTTTTCCTCTTCAAGCCTCTGTATGAAAATCGTGAAATAAACTGTTGATGGCACATCTATGACAGAATCTTAAGGCTCTTGACCAGACTCCATATTCAACTGACAGAACTGCTCTTCCTTCTGAGCATTGTGAACAACAAAGGATATGAGAGTTTGCTGTGCATTGAAAATCAGCCATATTTTTTTCCTGATACAAAAATGATGTATCAAGTTCAAGAGTATGTTTATAAAATAGAGACTGATGCTGTTAGGTAATAAGGAAGTAATGAATCTGTTGATATTTCCAAGCCAGTTTCTTTCCTGGTGGAAAGGAAACAGCTGTATAGAGTTGTTATTCACCATTCTGGCATATAGAAGTAGTGGAATATTTCAGATGTAAATAATCTTGCTAAACTCAGATACCTAGAGCTAGACTTGACCCTTTAAGGTGATATCTTCAAGAATCATGAAAGAAATAGGTACCCATAGAGGACAGTTTATATATTCTAATTTAGAACACTACTCAGACTGAACACTACTCCAAAAATGTCTATTTTTTCTCCACTAATTACAAAAAGAAATAACACCTAGAAATATGTACTAAGGCTGGATTGTTTTTTTAAATACAAAATGTTCCCAATCTTGAGTTAAAAATTTTTCTTCAGGAGAAAGAAATCCATAGTCCATAAATGAAGTTCCACTTTACTGCCACTAACAAAGGGGTGAAAAAAAAAAATTATAAACTATCATTAAAACCATCATTAAAACTCATTGGTTAGAAGCCAATTCAATACATTTAATTTTAGGTAGCAATTAAAGCAGAAGTAACTATTCCTAATTAAGGTATGCACAAAAGGAATCACATACTAAACTTTAGAGTAACTATATCCAGCTTACATTTCAATCTTTTAGTCACAAACAGTAGTATTTTTTAGAATAATTAAAACACAAGGTCAGACTTGTTCTTCAGCCAGCACAGATTTAATCATGGCAGTCTAGGAAGCTAACTAGGAAAGTCTAGACTTATTCTATTAATATTCATAATTTACATCCTTGCTTTCTCTTATTATTTATAATCTTCTTTTTGTTTTTAATTCCTGGTTCTCCTGACACTGTTAGGATAGCCAGTAATTAATCTCTCTGTAGCAAATGCCTCTCTGTTTCAGCTGAGGTATGCCTTTCATTTTCTTGTGACTGGATTGGAATTTTTACATACATGCCATTTCATTGCAGCAAGGCAGTGGTATTTCTTCCCATTTTTGCTATTTGACATAATGTCAGAGCCTTACCATAAGTACGAAAAATATCTATTATCAACCTTTTCTCTGAAGTACTTATTCCAGATTTCATCTAAAAAAAATCCTGCCACAGAAATACTCTCCTTGTCACCATTCAGAGGCTGGCTATGTAAACAAACATTTTTTCCTTGATTTTACAGTTCATGTAGAGCAAAGCTGCAAAATTCCTGTGGAGAGGAACAGATAGGCTTTCCTCCAAAGAATAGCATGCATCTACCAGTATCTCTCTGTCTGTTAGCCGGTATAACTGTATATATTTTACTGTCTATGTTTAAGACATCCTTCCGGGTGAATTTCCATAAACATTTCGTCCTTTTCCATGCCTAGATTTGACTCATCCTAGATGGGATCATCTAAATTGTCTTATATAACAGGAGAAGATGCCATCTAAAGTAATTATCTGCATCTAACTCTCAGAAGTTTTCCCTGAACATTCAAGTCCTTTATAATTGTGAGCAGGGTTTCTTCTCTATTGAACTGCTGCTCCACTTAGGTGCAGTGTCAGAACCCATATTATCTGAGTCACCGCAATTTTAGTTGGATGATGATTCTTGGCATTGTATGAAAAGATTTCAAGCTTCGCTTGGAAAATTAAGATCCCAAATATCTGATGTTTTCAAGAAAGGTCAGGATTCTTTCTTTTGTAAAATAGCCCTTGTTGTAGCTGGAATTGAAGAAAATGTTTATTAAGATACAGACATATGGTGCAGATTAGAAAACTACTAGGAGAGAGCTCCAATTGGTAGGTTAATATTCTAGCATGATAGATTAATCAATGTAAACCACATAGCTCAGTTGAAACCGCTGTTCCAAATTGCCAATTTCATCTTCATCCAGCAGAGAAAATGCCAACCTTTCTCTCTGCAGTAAAATCTTCTTGTTATAACAATGAAGCAACTCCAGAGCTACTGCTATTGTGAAACATCTGGTAACTACAAGATGTAGCTCCTGTGAGATAATCACATCCCTGTAAAATTAGAAGAACTTACTGAACTTTGTTGTATTTCATGTTTTGTAATACCCCTGAGTATGGTAGGCTCATAATTCCATAATCACTTTACCTCAGCACCAGAAATGAAACCACAGATGCTACACTTTGCTTATAATGGCCACCGCTTAACATAAATAAATGATCAGAATAACAGTATTGTTCATATATAAAATATGTACACCACAATAAATATCATGGGACTGAATATTGCTGGGAACACACTAAAATAGGTGCAGAAGGCCTCATTATGGACATCATTAAAAATAGATCAGGACACAGAAAAGACATTGTGAAATTTGTTCTTTTTTTTAATATTATTATTTTTTCCTGTTAGAACATCTTCTCAGAACAATAATGTGGTCTCTTTCGTTGGAAGAGACTTTTGGATCTTTTGGAAGAGACTTTCTTCAGCAACTTAGAAATGAAAAAAGAAAGTAAAAAAGATTGTGTTTCGATAACAGCTAAAAGAAACATGGGTCTATAAGTAAAATAAATTTGCCAAAATAAAATTTAAAAAAAAAAAGAGGAAAATTCATTTTTTTTACCTTTTGCTTTTCTTGGATGTTTTCCCAATTAAAAAAAAAAAAACAAAAAAAAAACCAAAAAAAAAAAAAAAAAAAAA